>CM061921.1:93272881-93431424 GCA_031002005.1 Vandiemenella viatica | reverse complement strand
CTGCGCGATTAACTCTCATTTATTTATATAGTGCATAATCATTATCGTCCACCTACAAAGAGAGCAATAATTCCTCTTGTAAATTATTTCTTTCTGAAACGCGATGATCGTTCTACTGTGAAATAAATATATTGGAAACATGTGTGTCGTTTGAAAAGGGACAGATGATATGATTTCGGCGCGGCTTGAAACCCGTGTAGATTTTCGTCAGTTCTGCTGCCGCAAATCTTTCATGCTTACGTCGGCTATTAGTTACGAAACATTGGGTAGTTTCGCAGATGTTTATCTTATTTCCTGACGCAGTTAGGAAAGAATCATGGATACCTTATGCTAATAAGCAATGTGCAGTGTCGGTACGCTAAAAATAAAATAAAGTAAAGATAGATTTCTAAATTAAAAAAAAAATAATAAGAACTACTTGGATTTGAACTCGGAACCGCTCGCTCAGCAACCCAGAACGCTAACCATAGGACCACTGGAAGCTCGGTGCTACTTTCTCGAATAGGCGTATACAACGCAGCGTAGGAAGACTGTTTCATTCAATCCATCTTGGAGAGAGACACTTCCCGAAATAATTTCTTGTTTCTGTAGTTTTCGTAGTAATAAAAATTCTACCTCATGGAACATGATTATCCCTTGGTTTGTGGACTGACCAGATATATGAGTGAAATATTATCCGAAGGAATTATCAAAATGAGTATAACAATCTTATCGTTATAGTTTTATGCTAATCAACCGTAGTAATATACAGCATTGAGCCTGTTTCCTGCCTCACTTTAATGCAATCCCGTTAATTACAACTTTTTGGAAACGTTTCAAGATCTGAATTTTGGTAAAGTATTATAGAAATGTAATGGTGGGATGATGAACTGTTCAGCCAATAAGAATCGTCAGTGGGAGGAGCTTATTCCTACCTGTTGGCCAATTGGTTCCTGCATTGACTTAAGGAAATGAAAAATCTGCAGTATAGATGGCTCTGAATAAAATATCCACCAATGAAATGCGAGGAGGCGGAGCCAAGTATTGCGTTCCTGTTGCCTGGGATGACATTGATGCCAGATTGTGCAAAATAAGAGTGATAGAATATTTCAGCAGCGGCCACAAGTAATGTCAAAGACTGTACGTTCTAATAGTGAGAGCGTGTGTAGCTATCTGTGAACACAGTAATCTGTACTCTGTATGTTAACTGTTGAATTCTAATTGGTTTTTGTGCTGTGTAATTTTTGAAGTGGTAGACATTCACCTAGATTATTACGGGCAACCGCCTAGAAATCGTAATCACAAACAACGGAACGCTATCTCCGAGATTTGAATCTTGTTGTGTTACCCCGTGTCCTGTATGGCGGTGCTTTAAAGCACGCGGCAAAACTGATGGATAGTGGCATACATATTCCTTAAAAATCAACATGATTCACGTAATACAAGTTGCAGGAAAACAGTTTGCAACCCTATCGAGAAAATGTTTTCAAGCAGGCAAATTATGCGAAAAGGCTGTCATAGTTCCTTTATCACGTTAAAAAGTCGCAGAATTCTTAAATTCAATAGTTGGTATAACCAAATTTTACGAGGTATCGGTAACCAAGATTAGCGAGTGATTAATGAAAATGGATTAACACTAAGGAATTTCAACACATCCAATAATATGAAATTGACAAATAATTTACTGTGAAAAAAGGAATTTAAAAAAGTACAAATGCTGATAATTTTTAATAAAAAATATGTTAATCTTTTGCATTGTACCCTCCTCTACAGATTATTTTCTGATTGAAAGAAAAAATGGAACCCTATGACATAAAATAATAATAATACCGAACTGAGAAATGCAGAAATTTACAAAACTAATTTGATTAAATCAGAGAATGTTAGAGACTCATAGCAACACAGGTAATATAGTTATATACCGCAATATATAACAGTGGTGACAGTTGAAAATAAATGGAACAAACACATGGGACAGATGAGTACCATTGATAATGAACGTGGAAGAGAAGTACAAGCTTTCAAAACGCTAAAAAAATTTTAACAAGTTGGAGACCGCACAGATTAGTGAAATATAAAATCAGATATGGGGAAAACATTACAATGATATGTGCCTTAATCCCTGCAAGGTTGATGAGCATGAAAATGCAGGCGTAGATAGTATAGCATTTAAAAAAAAAAAAAACTTGGCTTTATCGGCGACTACTTTTAAAATCATATCATTATTCAAGAAAGGTGACCGGAAAAATATTAATAACCACAGAGGTATCAGCTTGCTGAGCTCTGGACGGAGAACATATGATTCTCGTATAATCCCAAAATATAGTGGAGTACATCTTTCAACAAGAACACAATGGTTTACAGAAACAACTAATATGTATTGACTCAGTTTTCACAATGCAACAACTTATAGAAAAACACTGTTGATTCATTTTAGAATCTCATATTACTTTTATTGTCTACTTTTACGCTTTTCATTAAGTGAAATAAATCATGGTGAGTAATGAGATAAAAAACTTTTGAGAACATTTATTGTTGGTAAATTATAGTTTTTACAAGTGAAGCAGCATAATTTTTGACAGCAAAAAGTGGAAGCTAAAAATCCAATAAAAATCTAACCAACAGGTTTGAGAAGATTTCTGTCTGTCTGGAGTATTGCTTGTTTTATACTGAATAATGGAAGTAATATGTGCCAAAAGCTGTTCAAATCCGAATGAAAAATTCATTTAACACGTTATTCTTTGTTGATAATTATTCGTTTCATTACCATTTCCTCATAAAATAATCTACATAAGCCTATAAGTCTTCTAATGTTGGTAGCTAAATATATAACTGCAAAATCTCTAAAAGTAAATTCAAAAATATATTTGGAAGGTTTCATCCTGAAACAGATATCAGAATTTAAATATTTGGGAGTCATTGTCTTACACCTATCCATCAGGGACATTTTTTTTTCAAAGATGTGTGGAACAATTCAATGGATACTGGAGTAAAACATACCGAAAAGAAACCCTCATCAAGTTTGCAAAACAATGTTGACTCCCCTACAAACGGAATGCAGAATTAAGGAAAAAATTGGAGATTTTTCGCATTGAACGACAAAACAGAGAATATAACACTAAATGTCTCGAGCACTTACTAAAAGGGTGTGGATAACGAATACCAGTGCTGGCTATGAAGTAGATAAAAGAAAACGAAGAAAGAGGTGGTCTGAGGGACTAATCCACGAAGAAGTAGAAGTTATTTCCGTCATACTCTGCCAAATATCTTCAAAAATGTGTAGGTATTTTTCAAAAGATGATAACCAAGGAACTTGGGTTGGACTGACGGTTTTGATTGTAGGACGTGTATAGCACTATCGTTATTAATGCCAATCTGAGTCTAAAAATTGAGATATTCCTTCTGTCCTTTTAAGTACGTTGCTGAACCAAGCGGAAGTCTTAGTTCTAAAAACTAATATTAGCATCCATATTAGTCAGATCTGCCTTTTTACTGCGATCAAATTCTGTAACACGTAGCAAGAAAGGCAAATCTTTATATATAAAGATGAGTGTATGTTTGTTTGTTTATTTGTTAGTTTGTTTCTTCTTCATACAATTCCACAGTTTTCATCCGATCTCGATGAAACTTTGCACACTTATCCTTTCAAACAAGGAGAAAAATACTGTCTACATTTCGTTGAAAAATTATCTCTATAAATAACACATGTTGTCTCATAACTTCGAAATCTTTATATATAAAGATGAATGTTTGTTTGTTCTTCATACAAATCCACAGTTTTCATCCGATCTCGATGAAACTTTGCACACTTATCCTTTGAAACAAGGAGAAAAATACTGTCTACATTTGGTTGAAAAATTATCTGTATAAATAACACATGTTGTCTCATAACTTCGAAATACGGCGTTAGACAGACACGTCGGATATGGACGTCTCCGTACCGTGTTACTGTGTAGTGGACTGGCAGCTCAGTGGTTAAAGCGCTTGCTTACGAACTTCGTGGTCTCCGGTTCAAATCTCCGTGGATGCTAAGACTTTTAAAAATTGTTTTCATCGCAAGAGTCAGGCCTGGGCCGTAGGTTATTCGGATTGAATGTTAAACTGTAGATATTAGAAAGATAGGGATGCAATGCGAGGCAAATCGTAGGTAGTCTTGCAATGTTGTAGGTGTACACTTTTTTACGTTATAATGATCCCTCTGGTGTTGTTCGCAGTCAGTGTGTGAGTGTGAACCACAGTAATATTATTACAAATACGGAAGTAAGTCTCTGTCTTTTTGTTACGTTTTGACGACTAAATGGCTATATCGTTGTGATGGAATTTTATAAGGAAATCTGTATGAAGGGCACAGGATATTTTTTCCAGTATGATTAACAGTTGTAATCACGAAATTTTGATACCTTATCGAATGGTGACAGAAATATGTTGGAAATTGATTCTCTTCAAGAGACAGGTTCGACAGTACAATGATATAGTGATAGCTTTCCTATCATATTATTCCGACTCGATATTGTTTGGGACCAATCCTTCGTTACCAACAACTTTCTATATTTAATTCTGGCAAAAAAATTCTTAATCCACGCGTACGAAGTCGCGGGTACGAACTAGTATTATATGTACATCATGCATCCCATTTCTCATGTGATCTCACTGACTAATATTTTGATAGGGTCATTGTAACCATTTTTTTGCGATTTAGTTATTCACTTAAATAATGTACATAAATAATATATCTATGAAGCACCTTTTTAACTGTGTTAGCTTACGTAAAAAATGTATTAGTTATTGCTAAGTATTCTTCTTCTGGTCCCTATCCGTTCCAGATGTCGGCAACCATCTTGGCTGTCTCGTCTCTGCTGGCTGATGCTCGAATTACCTCCGTAGTTGTCTTGGAGGTCCATATTCTCAAATTTTTTAACCAAGAAGTTCTTCTTCTACCAGCACTTCTCTTTCCTGGTATTTTCCCCTGGAGAACAGATTGCAGGAGCTCATAACGGCTATTATTCCTCATGATGTGGCCAAGGTACTGAAGCTTTCGTGTTTTTATGGTGGTCAGTATTTCCATGTCTTTTTTTCATTTTGCGGAGCACTTCAGCATTTGTGGTGTGATCTGTCCATGGTATTCTCAACATTCTTCGATATAGCCAAACTTCAAAAGTTTCTAGTCTTTTACTGATAGTTTCTGTTAATGTCCACGTTTCAACGCCATACAGGAGGACAGAGAACACATAGCAGCGCAGGAGTCTCATTTTCGTGGTAACTGATAAATTATGACTTTTAAAAATGTTATTCATTTTATTGAAAGTAGCCCTTGCTTTACCAATACGTGACTTTATTTCATCAGATGTATCCCATTGGCTGTTTACTGTGGTGCCAAGATACATATACCTTGTTACACATTCAATGATCTTCTGGTTAAGCATAATATGGCATTGGGAGTTGTTGTTTTTGCCAATGACCAATTACTTTTGTCTTATTTATATTAATGTCAAGTCCGTATTCGTGGCTGCTTTGTGATACTCTATCTGTAAGATATTGTAAGCTTTCCTGACTGTCTGTAAAAATGACTGTGTCATCCGCGTAGCGAATATTGTTTATCCAGTTTCCATTCAACAGCACTCCCATCTCCACATCACTCAACGCCTACCTAAAGATATACTCTGAGTAGATATTAAATAAGTATTACCAGATTGCAATTCCAACCACAGTTGAATAAACGAAATGTTTGAAAAGTTTTCCTCCAAATTGGATGAAACATAAGAGGGCTGACTTTTGCTTCAATAGTGAAGGTGACGTAAGGAGAAAAATAAAGAAGTCTGTTTGCCGTTCCCTGCCGTGGTAAGCTCCTTAACAGCAACAAAGAGTGCTGGTCGCTTGTGTTGTTACTGCCCGTGACACAACGGCTGTTTCAGACAATGAAGAATCACCGGTCACCAAGACGACAGATACTCCCTTAAGGATGCTCTTTTTGAAGGGAACGAAAATAACAGCGCATCGGATTTAGACCCTTCTGCTTCAAATAAAGCCTTCCGTTTCCAACAACACGACATTCTGTAATGTGAAAAGACCTTAAGAAACCATACGCAGCATTAAATGTACGGTGTTGACAACTAAGGGCCTTCCGAAAGAAGTAGAACAATTACGAACAAACGACGCCAGATGCCTTGGAACAAAAAAAAAAATTGTGGATCAGAGAAGTTAAAAACAAGTCGTGCACAGCAACGCTTGTAGTTCATTGCTTCAGTTTAAAAAGAATGAATCTGGTTTCATTCAACCAGTCAAATATTATAAACTACGCAAATAATAGCTATAACATATCTATAACGGTTAAAAACATAAAGCTACTGTCATTTAATGTCGCGCCTTTTAAGTGACTACTATAAATAGTTTTATAAACAATATATAATTTCACAAATTTCAGGTTAATGATTAATTTGAGTATGCTCAGTGGAACACAATGCTTACGAAACCAACTTCTAGTCCGAAAAAGATCAGAAAGTGAAGCACACATCATCCGATGCTCCCCCCCCCCTCCTCCTACTATTCTCAACTTATGGTTTAAGAGATATGAAAGGTTAGTTCAAACTATTGTTCGTCATTTATAAAGGATTTTTTATTTAGTGAGGTGCTATCACCACCAACGACCACTGACGAAATACACAACAAGTTGAATGACGTTTCGTAATGAATTGGACTGAAAGCAATGCGGTGACTTTTCTTCTTACGGTGTTGATGCTATAACAGGATAATATGTAGGTGTTGCCACCATTGTAAAATCGTTGGGAAAAAATTTCACTTTCTTGCTTTACAGCAATCATTGAGAAACATTAGTAGTACACCCGAACAATTTAAACATGTCCCCCAGGATGCCCTCTAGGTGGTGTGTTTTATTAAAGTCATTAGCTTTAATCTCTCGTTATTTTCGAAACTATGTTCTAAAATTGTCATGCAATCGTTGACTGAAAATAGAATTTTTTGCCTCGTCGAAGTCGAGGTCATTAGAGACGAGGAAGGATTGGGGGGGGGGGGGGGGCAAGGAACAGGAAGGAATTTAGCATGGTATTTTGAAGGATTCATACCGGTATTCCCGTGGATTGATTTAAGGAAACCATGGAATGCAAAGATCTGGATGGCAGGACGGGGATTCGAACCCTAGTTCTCCCAAAATCGAGGCAAGAGGCTCACCCACCACGCTCGCTTTGAAAATAGAATTTACTAAATTAGAGTTAGGCTAATTATGACAAAATTTTAAAAATGAAAATTCATTGCTGCCCATTTAAAACCACTTTGCAAAAGTACATTTTCTGCTATCTTCTTGTATTTCTCCACTTCCTTTTTTCTTAACAATTTGGAGTCGTTTGCCTTTGATGAGTTTTTCTCATCGTTGGCATGGTCAAATTTGGAGCTTTTGTTGCCAAGTCGTACCATGTACTAAAGTGGGAGTGAAGTGTTGCCATCTGTGTTCTGTGTATAAATGTATTTTTGTTTGTAAAACGTGCGGTTTATGAGGCGGAGATTGGGAGCCGTTCCGGCATTAGCCCAAATGTTTGAAGAAAACCGCCTAAAATCCACAGTCAGGGCGGCTGGTACGCGGGTATCGGGGCCGGTTCGTTGTGCCTCACCAGAGCAGTGTAGGACCCCTTAGCGTACTGAGGCACACTGGAGGGGCAAAGTAAATTTTGTGCTATGGTGACAGTAAAAAAAAAATTGTATTGAGCTGAATTGTGACCCGAATTTGCAGCCAAAAAACAGTAAATGAATCCGACGTATTCTCGATCGTTTTCAGCATTCAACGTCATTCTTCTCACGAATTTTTAGACGTTAGAAATGTTGTGAAAAAATTTTATAAGCAAATAAACACAGATTACCAAAAATTGTTGTCATTTTCCCAACTGTGATGCACTTGAATGGTACTCGAGAAGAAAGGTTATAGAACTCCTCACCCAGATGATTTCAAAAATCCGATATCAGTATAGACGTTCTGGAGGCGTTGCAATTCGAATTTACGTCAATAATACCTCCTCTATCAAGGACTGTCAAGATATTAAAGCATAAACAAAGAATGCATTTCGCTATAATACATAGCATCAATAGTACTCCAATACTGGAAAATTTCGTAGCAGGCTTTGAAGCTTTGTATTAATTTTATTTTTTTCTAAACGCGTATGGCTTTACGCCTCGTCGACGTCGAGATAATTAAAGGCGGTAAAGGACTGAAGGCAAGGAACGGGAAGGAATTCGGCGATGACCTTTTGATGTAACCATCCCGGCACTAGCCTGGAGGGTTTGGGGGAAATCATGGAAAACCCAAATCTGCTTGCCCTGACGAGGATTCGAACCCACGTCATCCCGAATACAAAGGCAACATGCTCGGTCATTATTTCATATAAATGAAACTAATCATTTGCCTCTATTGCACTTTAACATCATTTAGGATATTTCTTTTGTTACTGAATTCATTTACTATTGTTTCCATATATGAAGGTAGGACAATAATCCATTATAAAACATAAAATGTATTATATTTCTGAGAATCAGACCTGTCTGAACTGAGGTATGTGCTAAAATTATTTTCTAACTTGGGCTTTTACTTCCTGTCTTACTGCCCACCTCTTCCTGTGTTACCTGCGACCTTCTATAATTGAGTGATGGGAGGACGGAGAAGAACTGCGACAGCGCTAATTGTACAGGAAACGGAAGTTGCCAGGTGAAACTTCGCTAATTTGGAGGATGCTGCCGACCCGCATTTCGGCGCTGAGAATATCCTACACAGCTGCACGTGGGAAACGAAAGGATGTGATTAGAGCAATCGTTAAATATAGCGGCTTGTGATTGGGTTATAAAAGGTCGATCAGTTAAAACAATAATAATAAATATCGTTTAATTAGGAATCAGGTTTCTCGTTCTGTAACAAGTACCAACACAAATTACAAGTTGTTTCGTTGTTACTTTGTATCATTAAATTCTACAAATTTTTCATATGATCTTTTAAAAATGTTTTTGCTGATAATTGTAAGTGTAGATAATTGTTTGGTTCTTCAAGCCAATAACGGTGGCAGAATCTTTGATATAACCATAACAAAAATTAAAAAAAAAAAAAATGGAAAAAAAAAAAAAAAAAAAAAACTTTGGGCCAACAGGCATCACTTTATACTTATTTAATTTTGCTTCAGGTCTTAAGATAATTTCTGCTTGCAGATAATCGATACTTTCCAATAGTTAATGGCTCTCCAAGCAGTTAACGCTGCAAAGTACACGATTATCATTGTAGATACAGTCGTAACTACGTTTTGTCTCAGTTCATAAACGGCTATTTCAGAATAATCAATAAAAGTTCTACTTTTAGATATACTCCTTCATACGTAACTATTAATGGACGCGTAAAACAAAAGTGACATGTTCACTGCTGTAGCAGATAAACTTAGCAACGTATGAATATGGGAGATTGGGAGCCTACTAAGGAAAATTAAATAAGAGTACCTTAGAAACGATTTTTTTTTTTAAATTTATATTCTGTTATGTCTAATCCAAGAACAACGTAAAACAAGAGGAAAACGGATACTTCAATGAAGAGAAAAAGAACGAAAACCATATTTACTTGAATGGCTCTCATTACCCTGTCAACTGGGTAATGGGAGCCTCCCATAGGGTAACATAGCCAAATTAGTCCATAATACTGACAGAACTTTAGTTTTCTTGACAAAACTGAAAATTAATATAATTCTTTCTACTCTTGTTGATCTACAAATTACTCATCTACTTTTTGTGAATTGGAAATACTTTATTACATCCTACAACAAAATTTACAAATCAAGGATTGTTCATCATCAATCTGCATAGTGCATATATTCTAAATTTTTACATAATTCACAAGACATTAGAGTGATTTGATTCTACATCTGTATAGCAAAGCAAGCAAACGATTTTTATACAGGAACCATCACTTTCGTTACATTACCTAATTAAAATCGATGAAGATTATGAAAACGGCTAGTTCAATTAGCTGGTCTATCCCTCCTTGCATTCACCGTTTCTGTCCTTTATTTTCCGCAGTAAATGTGGATATTTTCTTCAGCACACAATTATTGAGTTCTGTATTATCTTCTTTTCTTTCGTTTATCCTTTTTTTCATAATTTTCTTAGGTGAAGCAGTAAAAATCTCCGAATGCTGCTTTTCTGAGCATTCTTTGGGGGATTAATGGCCTATTTTAGGGTAGGGGAAATTATGTGGTAGTCAGAGCTAAGCTCCAATTTCCCCTTGCTCATGGCTCTCATCACCCCACACCCCTTTTCGTTAAAAAGTATATATTATTATTATCATTATTGGCGATTTCTCCCAATGGAAGATGTTAAACAGATGACTCAATCAAGTTTTCTTTGAGTTCTTCCTGTTGTTACAATATGCTTTCATTCTTTCCGAGAAAGCTTGTTTACGTTCGTCCGACCACTTTGGTCTTTGGACTGTATTGTTTTTGTTTTGGTTGTTCAGTTATAATTTCCCATTCGTCTACTTTGTGTTTGAAGGTGTTTCTTTCTAAGATGTGCGTTGCTCCTACGTTTGTACTTTTAAGATCCTTCCGAATTTCACTAAGCCAAGGTGTTAAATTTTAAGTGAATTTACATAATCTATTATTATTATTATTATTATTATTATTTTGTCAACAGATTTTCTGGTAACCTCCCGTTTTACATAGTGGCCGTTAAACTACATAATTCCAGCTACCAATTCAACATATTAAAATAACTTTATAAGAAATATGGCAATCTCACCTGCTTACGATAATAGCAGAAAAAATTAAAGTCTGACAGCCGAAAACACAGTGTGTCGGCTGTTTGGCAAACTTAGGGCGACTGAGCCACCGCTTGTAATAAATAAGGATGTTGCCCTCTAGGGAGCCTTCAACGAAACTCGCAGGTATCTACCACGCGATATTCTAATTATTCAGGATAGGCTCCTATTACCCGTAGGCTCCTATTCCCCCGTTCTACCCTATATCTCAGAATTTAAAATACAGCGTTCCCTTGATTATAAAATCTAGTATCTTTTTTGTAGTTCCCACTCGCACTTCAGCATTAACTCCAAATAATTGTTATGCTTATCATTACCATTCAACTAAAACTTTAAATAAAAATTAAACTGTATTAAAATCTTTCGCAATATATGTTGGAGCGATGGGAATTTATAAGAGCCATTCAAAAATAAAAAAGAGTTAAAGAGCTAGAATTAATCATCAAACACAAACGGAATACATGATGAAAACAAAAAACGGAAAACAAACTTCATTCGACAAGTTATTCCTAACTAGGAAGGAAGTATGTATACTTTTAGGGTTTTCCGCTACTTAGTGCCTTAAATCTAGATAACACAACAACGTTAGTCAGCTGTTATTATGGAACCGGATTAAAAAATAGTAAAGCTGTAATATTTGTATATCTATATTGTAAGTTTAATTATTTTATATTTTCCATTATACTGGTATTACTGATGTGTTGGATGTGTAAATTTGTATCTGGCATTCGGAAGGATGCGGCATTGTTGCTCCGTTCTTCCTTCCAGTTTCCTGAAATCACTGTAAAAAATGTCCAGGATGGTTTCTCCAAGAGGCCATTGAAGAAATCCTTGCTCTCAGTGTTCACCAGGGGTTCACCAGGCAATAATTACTTCCATGAGGAAGAGCCGGGAAGCCGAAACACAAAAGTGCAAACTGTTTCATTAATCGATGACAGTAATAATTAAAAGAAAGAAATTTTGAATGTAAACACATTATTTCAGAATGTCTGCCCACTTTGGTGATTACTTTAATAGAAACAAAGATAAAAAATCTTTGATTTCAAATATAAGTGAATGATAATACCGATTGCAATCCTCCATCCTTTCCTATCCTGTGCTAACCTCTTCATTTCTACATACCCCTTACATCCCACGTCCTCAATTATCTGCTTCATATTTTCTAATCTCTGTCTTCCTCTACAGTTCTTACCTTCGACTGTACGCTCCACTAACAAATTAACCAATCCAGCATATCTCAAAATATCCCAGCCTGTCTCTTCTTTCTGTAAGCTTCTTCCACAAACTTCTTTTCCCACCCATCATTTCCAAAACTCGTTCATTTCTTACTTTGTCTGTCCACTTAATTTTCAGCATTCTTCAGAACACCACATTTCAAGTGCTTCAATTTTCCTTCTTTCCCGTATTTCTAAAGTCCATGTTTCGCTACCATAAAGTGCTGTGCTCCACACAAAGAGTTTTAAAAAGTTTTTTCTAATTCCTAGATCAATATTTGAAACTAAAAGGTTTCTCTTTTTCATGAAGGCTCTTTTCGCTAGTGCTATTCTGCTTTTAACATCATTCCTGATTCGGCCATCGGTTGTAATTTTACTTCCAAAGTAACAGAATTCACTTACTTCTCCTATTGCATCCGATCCTATTTTTATATTTAATCTACTAGTATTGGTATCATTTCTGCTACATTGCATCACTTTTGTCTTGCTTTGATTTATATTCAGTCCAAAACCTTCCTTCGGTATTTTGTTCATGCCATTCAGTAACTTCTCAATATCCTCAGCCCTCTCTGCTAACAAGACAATGTCATCAGCAAATCGGAGCATACTGATTTTTTCTTCCTGAAAAATTATGCCACATGGAAATTTTTCATTGAATTTTTTCATTGCTTCTTCTACATCCAAGTTGAATATTAACGGGGATAGACTACAACCTTGTCTCACACCCTTTTTAACTGATGCATGTCTCTCGTGATTCTCTACTTTTATTACAGCCACTTGATTCTTATATAGTTTATAAAGTATTCTTCTATCTCGATACTTTAGACCTGACTTCTTTAAAATTTTGAACATCTTGTCCCACCTAAACATTATCAAAAGCTTTTTCTAAACCAACAAATGCCATAAAAGTATCTTTGTTTTTCTTGATGCGCCCTTCAAGTATTAATCTTAAAGACAGAATTGCTTCCCTTGTACCGCGATTTTTCCTAAACCCAAACTGATCTTCACCTACTATCACTTCTACGACCCTTTCCATCCTTCTGTATATTATTCTGGTCAGTAATTTTGAAGCATGTATTGTTAGACTAATGGTGCGATAATTCTCACATTTGTCGGCTTGTGCTTTCTTTGGAAGTGTGAAGTTGATATTTTTATTAAAATCAGGTGGGATTTCTCCTGTTTCATAACTTTTTGATATCAGCTTGAATAATCTTTCGATTCGTTCCTCTCCTAAAGATTTAAGAAGTTCTGCAGGGATCTCATCAATTCCAACTGCCTTATTTACTTTCAAGTCATTCAGATCTTAATTAAATTCTGTCCTCAAAACAGGATCTCCTAAGTCATCAATGTCGACATCGCCTTCCTTCTCCATTACATTATTGTTAAAGTCGTCCTCCACATACAGTTTCTCAATGTATTCCTTCCATTGGTTAGCTCTATCTTCTGAGCTTAAAAGAGGTTTCCCATCGGCAGCTTTAATGTTCATACCTCTTTTCTTCATTTCTCCAAAATTCTGTTTGATCTTTTTAAATGCAACATCTACTTTACCTACGACCAATTTCTTTTCTACTTCTTCACACTTTTCTTGTAGCCATTTTCCTTTTGCTATTTGGCATTTCCTATTTATTTGATTTTTAAATTGCCTGTACTGCTCTCATCCTGCTTCATCCTGAGCATTTTTGTACCGTCTCAGATCCATCAGCTCCAAAATTTCTGTTGTTATCCAAGGTTTTCGGACAGCTTGTTCCCTAAAGCCTAATGTTTCTTTACCAGCTTTCATTATTTCGGTCTTTAATGCATTCCATTCGTCCTCGGTTGGGCTCCTTTCAGAGTCTCTTCTTAGACCTAAGTCTACCACTTCTGCAAATTTTTCTCTTAACATTTAACTTCAACCTATCTCTGTCATGATATCGAAAGAGTTATTTTTGTGAAGTATTCGTACTATCTACACATTAGCTTAAAAATTATATAATAATAAATATTTGAGACAAACAATACGACAAAAGTGGTTAACGAAGCATCAAGTCATTTTCGTCTTTACTTCAGATGCAAAAACAACGAAAATCATAAATTATGTTTTTGTGTTATACAGGGTGTTACAAAAAGGTACGGCCAAACTTTCAGGAAACATTCCTCACACACAAACAAAGAAAATATGTTATGTGGACATGTGTCCGGAAACGCTTACTTTCCATGTTAGAGCTCATTTTAGTTTCGTTAGTATGTACTGTACTTCCATGGCCCCCACGCTCTCCTGACCTCAACCCTCTTGACTTCCATTTATGGGGGCATTTGAAAGCCCTTGTCTACGCAACCCCGGTATCAAATGTAGAGACTCTTCGTGCTCGTATTGTGGACGGCTGTGATACAACACGCCATTCTCCAGGGCTGCATCAGCGCATCAGGGATTCCATGCGACGGAGGGTGGATGCATGTATCCTCGATAACGGAGGACATTTTGAACATTTCCTGTAACAAAGTGTTTGAAGTCACGCTAGTAAGTTCTGTTGTTGTGTGTTTCCATTCCATGTTTAATGTGATTTGAAGAGAAGTAATAAAATGAGCTCTAACATGGAAAGTAAGCGTTTCCGGACACATGTCCACATAACATATTTTCTTTGTTTGTGTGTGAGGAATGTTTCCTGAAAGTTTGGCCGTACCTTTTTGTAACACCCTGTATAATTCTGATATGACTTAAATTTTATTCAGTGTCTTAGTTCTCGGACAATGATGTGAGTGATAAATTCCTTTTGTTGCTCTCTTTTCCAGTATTTTATAAAATAAGGTGTAGTGCCTTTCTTTAATTCATCAGCTCTTCTTAATCCATGGCAAGGTTCTACAGTCGCGTGTATAGCTGTTACTAGCCCAAAAAACAAAAACACTCTACGGTAAAATCCAAATCGGTTCTGGAGAAACTTAAAGTAAGGAATAAGAAATTATTTATCAGTAATGATTTTGTGTCATAGCTATCATGTAAATTGCCAACACGAAACGAATGATCAATATTAGATGAACTGAAGATACTTTAGCCATATCAAATATATATATATATATATATATATAACACTAACTTTTTAGTAGAATTTGTAACATCTTTCTCGGTAGAAATTTATTTCAGCGTTAACCGTTGCGTATTATCAGATTTCTGCGAACATTCACGTGTTTCAGTGACACTATCTGCTGATTTAAGAGTAAACCACATTCTAACGGAACAACAGACCACAGGGGCTTTGTGTGCCCTTCTGCCTTCGATTTTAGTAATCAAAGTAAACTTACTTCTCTCAGTTTTTCCCAGCAGAGGTAAAAATCACGTGGTTTTGATTGGTAACGGTTCTTTTGCTACAGGCTACTAACACCCGACATTCTTGTTAAATCCACTCATTTAGCAGAATAGCGCTAAAGCACTTTCACAAACTTGCGCAGTTTGATTTCGTGTTTGTGTCTGTTATTTAATATTATATTTAATGCAGAAAATCAAATGTATGATTACGCAGTTGCGAATTTGTAAATGGTGACCGAAAATAGTGTCTATTTGTTAGTAACATGAAAAAAAAAACTAAATCACTGAACTAGAAATTTAGATCACATTAAAAATGAAAGAATGGAAGAGTAATTGAACAAAATTCAGTAACAGAGTGGAGGTTTTTTTTGGGGGGGGGGGGGACTTTTAACGCGACGGGTAAGAAAAATATATATATTAAAAGCAGTCTGGACTGATTCGTCGCGAACACAAAGAGTTAGATACTGCTAAGACACAACGTATTGTGACCGTTTTAAAGAAACCCAACGCGTTGTTTTAGTGTTTTCGCTGAATGAGTATTTTGGGTCTTTGAGCCCAACACACACACACACACACATATATATATATATATATATATATATATATATATATATATATATAATATGACGTGAACTCTAGTCTTTTATGTGAACTAAAGTGCAATGTGTATTTCAAAAAATCGACTCTCTCTGGTAACATATAATCCACCGGGATACGTAGCTACGATCAAATTACTTGGTCTTATATGGTATAAGCAACACAACTCATTGCCACATAATTGCATAGTTGAACATTTAAGCGTACGTACCCCTCTCGAAGCTGAATTTTTCTTGCAAAATTTCGCGTATACTTGTGCTCAGCCTCCGCTCTACGTTTGTCCTTCTCTGCAGAACAAATCACATCTTCTGGCAGCCAAACGTAGGCGAGAAGTGTTGTCGAGTATTTTCCTACAGCACTCTACACGCTTTAACTCAGATAAAATGCACATTCCCTGACAATGGTTTCGCTTCGCACTGTGGGGACAAAACTTGATAAATCTGTTATATCACTGCTGCACGAAGTTGATGAACTTTTGTTGCTTTGTCAATATCAACTCCTTGGTTGTTTTAGATTTAAAATAATACAACAGATTTAATTTTCAGATTCTTATCGTTGGTACTGCGTTAAATGCTATTTCGTAAACGTCCTGTAATTCTGCGCGTGTCAGGGGTGAATACCTCCAGCGAGGCATCTCTACTCACGTAGCGATGGGCAACATAACTTCCAGTTACGCGCTGTAATACCCAGATCTACCGGCAACAAAAACTTGTTGAAGACTTTGTTACGTTGTATCTCGTGTGATATAAATGATTGCCGTCTGTGTTTTCAGACGATACTGTTCGCTATATTACAGAAGTTCTGGATTTGTAGTTTTCTCAATAAAGCGGAAGAAAGTGTTTATTCCAGCTGACCTCATACTATTTACATTTTTAGTTTATCCTTATACAATGGTGTCAAGACAGAGTTTCAGTTTTTCAATATTTCAGATATTTAAAAGATACTGTTCACTTGGGACATTTCAGACAGTTTTTGCTAAATGTATTTGTGCTGCCTATCCGTAAAAGACTTCTTCTTTGGCAAATGGTTATCACCTTCTTATAAAATTTCATGCATAAGTGGCCAGTAATTTGTAGTAGCGATTGTAAGACACCGAATGGTTTTATTAGTGATTTTCAGAGGTTGTGGGTTTGTACTGGACTAACCTTAAGGATTTCTAATTATTCTCTTCGCCAGCTGACTTCTGCGACAATCGAATGTAGCCTCTCATCTTAATTTTTTTGTTTTATATATATTTAGACCATTTTCTTTAGCTGCTGTACTAATAATGGGTTTTCATCCGTCTATTGCTACAAAATAAACATTCGTTTTGGCATATGCGTTTCGGATTACTATACCATCATCGGTGCTCTAAAAACAATAATAAACGCGTATTTACATGTTGAAAATAGTAATTCGTGTGAACATGTTTTGTATACAGAAAATAAGTAAGTAAAAGAAGACTATAACTAACAGTTAGTAACAAATTACTACTATTAGTTATATAACATATTCTTCTAAATATCAGAACTTGTACATAACTTGTTTTGGGGCACAGATAATGGTATAGTAAATCGAAACGGGTATGCCAAAACGAAGTTTTATTTTGTAGCTGCAATAGACGGATGAAAACCCATCCTCATCTTGATTTTTCTTAGTTCTTCTTGTCTTTAGGGCTATCTGTTGTTAGTAATAAGTCAGGCTGGCACCATACATTTAGTCTGATGATTGGTACTATGCGAAGATAATAGCAGGAGGAATTGCAGATGATAGTCTACTTATTGAATTAAGACGTCTAATTAGTAAACCTTGTTTAATAGTTCACTAGAAGTTGCATAATGCAGAAAATACCTAGAATCAAGATATTCCGCAGTAAAGCCTGAACCATTATGATGCTCTTATAACAGTAGTTCTAACTGAAGCTTTGATTTCTTCCAATCGATTAATGGCGAACAATGGATGCCATAATATCTTGCGTAGTAATGATCAGTTTTCCTGCGCATGAAGTTTCATATTTAGCATTTCTTTTTCTAATGTGTTTTATTTTATTTTTAGTTATGTTTAGAGAAAATGTCTTATGACTTGCTACATTACTTTCACTAATTAACTCCCTTTTAATTGAGTACTTTTGTCTGCTCCCTTTTGTTGAAAAGATATCAATCTAAATTACAAGCAGAAATCTGTTGGTGATAGGAAAAAGGAAAAATTATATATTATTTAGAGATTAAATTAGGTACTTTTCTGATGGTATTAATTTTCTGAATAGTTTCATTCTTGGCTCAATCCATTGTTAACGAAATGAAGTAGTATTTCACGTTGATTAGTCCCAGATCAGGATTGAAAAGATGAAATTTATGACGTAGTTAGTCACAAATTACTTGATAGGGGCAATCCATAAAATACGTGCATAGTAAGAAGGGAGGGATGACAAGGACCAGGCAGAAGTCCGCATTACCTGTCACACAGATTTATCAATATTTTTATTTTTTCCATTAGTTTAAGTCACTGTCATGCAGAAGTAACCCTCCGGAACCTGAGTACAAAGACTGTAGTCACCAACACTTAAATTTATTATTAATATCCCTTTTGTGAGAAACAGGGATCGCAAGCCATGTTATTAATGCAACGGCAGGCGGCATTAAGTTCATAGAACATCGTTGCGTAGTTGTGCGCTTCTCTGCATTTCTCTTCTTTTTAAATTCGTTGTTTACCTGTCTATGAATATGGATGCTGGTTTCTTGTTATTTTTTAAATATTGAGTGACATTATGTAGTGTATCTGCTTAACAAAATAAATTCCAGAAGAAATAAATTGTATTAAAAACATCACAGTTGGAAATACTCGCTAGCATTCAGTAAAAACACTTTGTCTGGAGTTATTAGAATTAATTCATAAATGATCGCTTCACTGTATCATTGCTAGACATATCAACCACTTAATTACGTTAACTGCCTGTGTACGCCAAGATGGCGAGACCTCTCTCCACAAATTATCACACACTTTATACTTGTCTACTTCTCACATGGCTAAGGTGGCCAGCTCCACTCTTCCCCTTCTCTCCGTCTTGAACCTGCCGACTTTTTCAGTGGGAACCTCGACAAGCATCTCTGCCCTTGGTGATTTTCAAACATGAACATCAGTCAGAGTTTTACGCGACCGCACATGTTTAAAACACTGGCCCTCCCTTTGCGACAAACAGGTTAACCATTAGCTCCAGCTAGGAGTTTGTCGTCCCTACCAGTTGCCACAGTCTTTCACACGATAACTCACAGTCCATAGTTCTTTTACCTATTACAATCACACACTATTAGAATGGTAAATTTATTTATATTCTTTTGTCCTTATTATTACACTTAATAAATTGTCTTATCACTTCTTAATTATTATTATTATTAAAATAAATTATCAATTTCTCAGGCATCCGTACCATTAAAAAAATTAGTAATTATGATACTACAAGATATTATCTTTCTGGATACGACAGTAGCTTGGCCATTGCCTGTAACTGAATTTTTTGAATATTTAAGGTATCCTTGGGGGTTTTAATGAATAATACCTTTTTCTTAATTTTTGGTTTTACCACAATATGAATACTGACTATTGACTGATGTTTATTCAGTAATTTTGTAAGTAGTTGCTTATTTAATTACTTACGCCGTAATCAGCAAACAAAACTTTTAATACCGTACCTGCACAACGAATGTATGTAGATATTTTTTTTTTAAAAAAATGTTATATTAGTGAAATTCATACCAACAGAGATTAATTTCTCTTTGTTAAGGATGGGAGTACTAGAGGTATCGTGACATAGTATGTCAATGAAAATGTGACGAATTGAGACACAGGTAGTTGGGAGGGGGGATTAAAAAAGCATCGTTTTGAAGCTATGTATTTTATGCATATATCAATAGGGCCTTAGTGATTTTGACATATAACAAATCAGAATTAACAAATGTGGAAACGTGAAGAGACGAATAGATGTAGTTACGTGCTTAATTATTACAACAGTAACTGCCCTAACCGTGCGTAACTAGTTTGGAAAGCATATTACACAATGATAAACATTCGAACGTCATCAACCGATATCGTAAGTGTTACATTGTTGGCTGGTAAGTACGAAGTTTATTATAAAACCAGTGTATAGATAAGATTCTGATGTTGCGTATATATTTAAAACAAACAAATTCATCTGTATAACTTTAGCAATATTAAAAACCAGAATAAATATTTACACACACAATTAGTCACAAGAACAGGGCGATTGCTTTTGCGTTTTTACTGTCAATAAAAAGCTGTCTGAAGTATGTTGAGCGCGTGAGAAATCAATTTCTACGCAAAAATTATAATTAAATTAAACTAAAAAGAAACGAATCCTATAACCGGGACACTGCCAACGTCAATACTAGAGTTATTATAGCAGGCTGCATAATTTAGTTTATTGTGTAAACAGTTTGAAATATACTGTATAACATTCTTGTAATATGGATGCAAATTTCCTCACAAATCTTGCAACGTTAAAAAAAAAACTAGCCTACAACTTCACTGTATTAAGGAATAGTTAATTTACGCTATAAATGAATAGAAAATTTTGTCTGTCTAACTGAAATATCATTTTTCAGATAGTGATATATTATTAATAACCTAGACCTAGCATTTTGAAGAAAAATTTGTTCAATCACATTGAAGAATAACAAAACAGTTACATTTTACCTAAAATAAAAAAAGAGAGAATCCACATAAAATGGCTAAATATATCAAGAAAATAGAACAGATGTAAGTATTATAAAACTGTTTCAGAATACAAATAAAAAGTGGTGAGAGACGACGGGGGGGCCTATGATGCCGGAAATAATTGATGATACAAATCTTCAAAGAAACAAAAAATTAGCTCAACAATAATGTTTTAACACATTTCAATGAAAATGAAAGCTGAATAAACGTTTTTTGAGAGCCTGCCTCTGAAGTGAAGTAATCTATACCAGTGCACGCGAATAGTAGACGGTACCTGTCTACTAGATCCTTAGTTATTGGATCCAACAGCCGTTTTGCGTCTGACAGCTAACTGGAACAACAACGGCGAATCCTTTTTATTCGGTGTAGTGACTGTTGTCTGTAGAGGTTTAGTCGATAGCGACAATAACACTCTGTGTGTAGCACAGCAGGATTAGTGTACATGTATTTATTTTCACGCGATGAGAGCTGCATCTGTGATGTTTTATATACCTGATAGACAGAGCCAACAAACATTATGATGTACTTAGTTGAACGCTGGAGATATTTTTCGATCACTGTCTTTTAGTGTGAAATTTTAAACAAAAAATATTACGTAAACAAAGAAAGTATAGAATTAACATTCAGAAATTGTAAAAGGGAACATTAGAGAGAATTACCACTTTTAAAAGTCTTTAGGGTTTTAATGGGACATGGTGTGAACATGCAAGGAATGCCTTCACGAAATATAACTGTTACCATAACTGCGCACCAATTAATGTACGCCTAGAGTTTGAAAATAAAAAACTAAGGGCATTAAAAATCACATTCGTTTTATATTAATTGCTTCGCGAAAATTTTAAATTTTAACCGGAGGCGTAAAGATGAACTATAAAATCCTCATATCTTCAATTACAGATTTATTGTTTACGTTATTAAAATGAAATCTATACACCATTGAATTCTACTCTCGTCGATATGTCATTTGTATAACAACATAATTATAAAGTTGCGTTGTAGCCTAAACTAAACAACTGTAACGTACGTATACAGAAATCATGTTTACCAACTCAATAAAGTAAGATTAAGTTAGTGACATTAGGTTTCAATGACAGCTGTCACTTTATAGCCATTTGCCAATATGTAACATCAAATAACAAGATAAGTGACCAATAAAAAAAAAAAATACCCATGTTCTGAAGCCTCAGGAAACCTTTTCTTCACCAATATTAAGCTCTGTTTTCGCCAATGCAATTGCCGTTGGACGGTTGACTCAGTTCTCCCTATCAACTGCACTCTATGTTTTCATTTCCAAGACTAGGAACTCACAAGTTAATACACAGTGACTAAGTTGATAAATATTCGATATAAACACTAATCGTGAATATAGACACATAAACATTACCTCACCTCAAAGGAAAGCTAGACAGATACGCAAGGGAGCCAATCAAGCTCTGACTGTATACATCATCTCTGGCAAAGATTGTACGTACCTCTGTAAAAACATATATTGTTCAATGATGTAACTGCTAAACCGTTCAAAACTTGTAGAACATATCCCAAAATCCTTTCCAAGAACTTAGAAAGTACCACAATGTCATATATTAACTTGAACAGATTATTTTCATAGACCGATCACGGATTGTGACGTCTTATTGTAACCACATCAGCCATAGGTTTTTTTTAAGTATGGCTTTACGCCTCGTCGACGTCGAGGTCATTAGAACTGGAATGGGACTGGGGACAAGGAAATCGAACTAATTCAGCCATGGCCTTTTGAAAGGAAGCATCCTAGCATTCGCCTGGAGTGATTTGGGGAAACCATGGAACACCCAATCTGGATGTCCACACGGGGATTCGAACCGGCGTCTTCCCAAATGCGAGGCCAGACCACTCTGGGTCGGCCGTAGTTGATGCAAATACTGATATATCAATACGTTACTGTGCCGCTGTTTATTGGCCCGATCTCAGCGCTGTATTTTGTATGCTGATGTCCATTCTAATTAATTAACATTAGAACATACGTGACATAGATAACTAATTTGGATTTAGAAAAATGCAAGGACGTGTCGAATCATCTAAATATAATTATATTTTGTATAGGAATCCTTTAAATACCATTAAAGTTATGCGCTATTGTTTAAAGTTTCATTATAATCAATTGAATGGTCATTTTTGAAATAGATATTACGTTGCATAGTTCTCGCAAGTAGATACGATAAGACTCTAGGACCCGACATTTTCTATAGCTAATATCTATATCTCGATGTTGTTAAAAATGAAACTGATATTTCAGTCTAACATCTTTGCAGCAGCTAATTCCTGAAAGATTATACAATTCTTTAAATACAACCGTATAGTTAAAATAGATCTAATTACAGTACTCTTATAATACTGCATAGAAACTAGTTTTTTATAATCCCTATTAACTTCAAAATGCAGCTCTTGGTTTTACGCTTACTGCGGTCATTTCACCACCTAATCTGCTCAGATCGTTAAAATATACTAGTCACCTGAATCATGTTAAACTGCCTTTTTATTACATTTCCACGAAACTACGTTTGATGTCCTTTCATTCTACTCCCTTTTTCTGTTAGTCTTGAAGTGGTCGTAAAAAAAGTAATGCGGACCCAAGACTTTGGAATGAATTGTAAAGTGGAATACTCTAAGGCGCCTATAAAATAAATTTATGATTCACACGTGAAGCTTTTAGCCTTTAGAAATATCAACATCGATGACTACAGAGCTTGGCGATAATATAGCTAAATGTTGCTATCACGCATTGCTCCAACATTTCCCTAGGAGTTTTCCTAGTTACCTGGGATTTTTATAATTTCCTTTGAAATAGGTATTCCATCTCGTGCCAGAATAATGCTGCCCTCAAGCAGTTCTACATATATTCTTAAGTAACAACGAGTTCTTTAATCAACACTGTTTCAAGATCATAAAATTGCTTGAATCATTCTTTTTGACACGTATTTTTAACTTCTGCTTCTCGTAGAGAGTTTATATTTGGGTTCCACCACTAACATCAATTTTTCTGATAACCAATTACAGCGTTTTGAAATTTTAGTTTTAAAATATCTCCCCGTCGTTGGTCTGTTCATTTTCAGTCGCTACAGTTAGGAGACGCTACATTGTAGAAACAAAAAAAGAAAAAAAGACCTGTAAATAGATCCAGCAAACAAACAGATTGTTACGTTTCCAAATGATTCGGCACGAGTAAATGTTGATTTCAAGCTTTCATGTCTCACGGTAACACCAAAAAAATGTAGTCTAATCCGATTGTCTATAGTTGATCCTCGATGTCAGGAACATGGAAAATGGCGAACAAGCGACTAGCAGTTTATTTCCGATCATTTTATAGTTAACCGAAACGATCCAGTATCCCTATTTTGTAAAATTCCCTGTCTGGAAAACGAAAATCCTTAGAACTTTGCGTAAATGAATTAATTAAACAGTATTTCTAGTATGGGCACCAATTTGGAATATCCCAAACGGAAGTCAAAATTACAGTCCGATGAAGGAATTATATGTGGCAAGATAGCAAGATTAAATCCTGAAACTAAACTTCAAACCTGAAGTATACGTTCATACAAATGTACTACCCCACCAAATATTGATCCTTACTTTGAATTAGAATAAAATTGGAACATTATCTTAAACGAGGGTAAATAACTTCACCGAGATGCGAAGCGAGATAATATGGACGGGTGGAGACGTGAGTTAATTTAGTTTTCTTGCTTATTGTTGCCTTGTCTGCATTTTAATTTTAACGGTGAAGGTCGCCATAAAGTAACGAAAAACTTTATTTTCAGTGAAATTTCATAACTGTGTTCTAAACGAAAGCACCTCCCAGAGCTAAAATATTTTCTGTTTGTGTGACGTCAATAGTAAAATCCTTTTGTAGGTACAGTACAGTGAGATACGTTTTGAAGACACCGCGTTTTGAAGATCATAATTTCGAGGGCGTCTATGTCCATACTAGGAGATAATGTTCTGGTTACACTATACGACACCGCATGTCGGCCGTCATTAGATTGGTTTACTTTTTGACGGTGCGGGCCGGTGTCGGGTTGATCGATATGGAGAAGCGTGTAGAAAGAGTTCCGAAATTTTCGGTTCTTTACGACTAAATCTGGTTTTAGCGTAACTGATTACTTTAGAAAAGTGTCATTTTTTTTTTCAGCCTCACTTAAGGTTCATCAAATGTTTGTAAAATGTGGGTAGTCCTTGTATGTTCGCATTAACAAATCAAAGCTTTGCCAGAGGTGAAGGTCAATTTTAAGGCCTGTAAAAATTGCATCCGATATACGTATTTTGAACCTGGGACCTTCCGTACCCAAATCACATGCCGCAAGCTTCTGAATCTCGAAGTACTAAAAAATATGTATTCAATCATGTGAAAGTACATTTGTGTTTTGGGATAGCAAAAATAAATTATATTGATTAAAAGTAAGTTTATTTTATTATGTTTGAATATTAATTTTTCATTACAGCCAGATTTGTCTCTTGACTCAGATGGCTAAGGCATATGATTGGAGTACTGAAAGTCCCTGGTTCAAATCCCTGTCTCATCTGTAACTTTTATTTGTCTTAAAATTTACATTCATCTCTGGCTAAACCTTGATTTGTTAATGCTAAGATGTTATTACGCTCCGTGGTTCGGATTTCACGTTAATCTGTATGTCACCTCTTCCAATTAGATGACAACGATAGGGGTGTACTGCGCGGTTGATAAGAAACACTGTGACTGGGATTTTTAGAGCACATGAAATTATTATTATTTTACGGAATCTTTGCGATATCTATTTAAACTAAAATGTATGATAATCTTATACTTAAAAAAAAATAAAATATTGAGTGAATCGAAAGGAACCTCAACCAAAACAAACACGTTAAATGTGAGATGAGTGACGCTTTAGATTCCATTGTGACTATGTAGAGATACACGAGAATCTTTCAATCCAGTACAGTGTGACAATCATTTGTTAAAACAGTTTTGGGATACTATTTTTGTGCATAAGAGATCAAACAGTTAAACAGTTAGGAGATAACAGGAGTCAGGCAAAAACAATTATTTTAACCTACTTTATTACTTTTGTAGATTATAAACTACGCCTACGCAAAATGAAGTACGATACTCTAAATAAGTACGGGTGGTAGCCGCAGCTACGATCCCCAAAAAAACTTTTAAGATAATTTTTTATCATTAATTCCGTGAAACAGCAAAGTGTAGACGTTAAAGCAGACTGCAGACCGAGCAGGAACCCGTCCGCCACACGGCCGTACTACGGACCAGTGTGGACGCGAGGGAGGGCAAGCCGACACTCGGCTGAGTGTTGGTGCGGTGACGGTGCGGGTTCGGTGCGGGTTCGGTGCGGGCTAGTGTGGCCTGACCTTTATTGTGTGTCCGGAAACTTCCAGGAATCGTGTGACGCGGGTCAGCATATGTGGTGGGTAGTAGGGGCTATTTAGCATGCAGTGCCGGGTCACCGCTCCGGGCTGCACTTATTTTAGCAGCGATTTCTCGTTACCACTTTCATGGATGAAATGACATTTTGTCGGAATAATACTTCATTCTATGAGCTCATGCATTAAGTATCTCGGTCCAAAGATTTTTGCTGTATTCTGCTTCATAAAACCCAAGTAATTTTGCTGCCATATCCTTCACAAACGTATATACTGTTTCATGACTGCGGAAACAGTTACAGACTAAACTAAATTTGTTTTTTGCGACTTCTTAAATATTTACCATTATTTTCCTAAGATCCCCTTAACAGTCATAGTTTTCAATTATCATTACTTTCCGTAATGCATCTTCCCATTTACTTCTAAGATTTTGATTGTCTTCTACCGATGTAATAATCAGAACGATAACTGCATAATTTACCACAAGTACTAAGACATACTTCAGCTCTAAACTAAATAGTTTCGTAAGATGTCTGTTAAACACCTTCATGAAATAAAAATAAAAAATCCTCAGGAGTTGTATTAATTGCAGTGTGCCAGTTTCCATCATTTATGTGTTCCGTAGAAATCACATATTATTTCTTTGCTCCTTCAAAACAAGTTTATAAATTAACAGTAGAAACGGTATGAAAGCAAAAGAATTTAGAATCATTATGGAATCACGTAGCTTACAACGCTAAATCAGACACTGGCCAACCAACGAGGTCGTAATACGAATTAGAATCCAAAACTTTAATTCGACATTTGTCCATCCCAAATGGTTGATGTACAAACACTCCATCCTGTTCAGGAAAAAGCATAATATTAGATTTTGCATTTAATATACTATCAGACAGTTTTCATGTACCACAGTTCTGAGCTGCCTAGAAAAAATACTATTTGCAAAATGCTTTAAGAGGAAATGCCAATGACTTACGAAGTTGGTAACTCAAAAAATTGGCGTGATTCAAGATAAAATCTGTAGAAACACTACAATCCTGAAAACTGTTGATCAGTCTGCAAAACATCAGCTAAATGTCGAGCAGCGGGTAAAACCAAAAGCAGCTCTTTAGGTACTTCTCTTTTGATTCGTGTTTGTATCAACGATAAACATACAACACAAAATTATTGTTACTCGAAACAGCATCTATCTCCCTTGCTAATTTATTAACGACATATTTCTAAACTGTTGCTATAATTTATATAACCTTTGCAGAGACGACAGGGTAGAAGAAGCACTATGTCAATATACTACCTCGTCCTCATTTTCCTGGTTTCGTATGTTGTGTAAATTTCGCTCCAGACTGAAACAAAGACCGTGGTGACTCGTATAGTTTTAGAGGCATTATGACTTGTATTATCTGCACTGCATTATCTCTGCAGGAGCAATCAAATTAACACGTGATTAGAAGGATTAAACACAACGCGCGTGATTTATATGTAGCAACATTTGAAGAGTTAAAAGCTAGACCAAATTAGCGTTGAGATCCCGCAGGAACTTCCTTCAATATAAAGTTAAGAAATTTGGTGCTAGCAATGCTGTCACTCCAGCGTGATAAAACTTATAAGCTGTTTTATGGAAAGTCTCCTTACTGCCTTTTCGAGCGGGATGGTAACGTAACAAGAAAGCAGCCACCGTAGGCAAAAATGAAGACCTCGATACTTATAGTGTCTTACATAATACACGGGTTTTCACGTTACCTTCAGTGGGCGTTACAGAAAAAAAAAACATATATTCTCTTAAGAAGTCCTACTAGATGAACACACAAATTTCTGGAAATAATTGTTTGGCACGAAGGAAACAGCACCAATCTAATACTTCTGGCATCAGAAGCAACTGTTTAGAAAACAAACAAAAAATGATGGAAAAAGATAAATAATTAGTTGCACCAGGAGAAATTGATTATCAATAGGACCAACTTATTCTCTAAATCAGCGGTTCCCAACCTATGGGTTGCGACCCACTGGTGGGTCGCGGCGTGTCTTTTGGTGGGTCGCGGAGCAATCGAGGGTTTTGCCACAAAAATATATCTTTTATTTCATTTATTTAAAAAATATAACATGATATTTTACAAGTGCAATAATCATGAAAGCTATTAGCTTAAATTAACACTTTGTGAGGAAAAAAAAAAGTTTTCTCAAACAGTCTGCCTGTATTATGCAATAACCTCGTTGTGAGATAGAGCAGTGGCAGCAATCGCACAATCGTTATGGCAACCCCTGAAAAACCCCTTACATTGTCATTTTCTGGTTTATTCTTGAATCGAAACAAAAGTCTTTGATCGAAACAGTCTTTCTCTGCTTGTTGGAGTGAGTTATTATTTGCGTTTTGTTTTGATTGACAGTAGATTTACTGCGATTGTGGAAAGTTGGTTGAGGACTGGGTCGTGCCGTAAAAGAGACTATTCAAAATGGTGACGAAACGTCAACCTCCGCGTCTGGTAATAATAGGTTTCAAAATGTTACTGAAACACCACCAAGTATTTGTAATTACAATGCAGGCAGCGCGAATTCGGGTCTGCAGGTGGTTTCCACCAAAAATCGACTTGGCAGATCAGTTGCATTATAAGATGCTAATCGAGTTACTTCTAATCGTGGAATTTTAGCTGTCAACTTGATGAGGCCTATGGAGCCGCCTCCCAGTCAATAATATCTTTGTTATTTTATGTATTATTAATTCTTGTTTTTGTTGATATTATATCCTTTGTACGAAAATTTGCCTTTTAGTAGGATAGGATAGTAGAAAGAGTATCAAGGTCATACAACAGTTGATATTATATAAACTCTCGTGTTAGGTGGGTCGCAAAATTTTTTTTACTTAAAAGTGGGTCGTGTATCAATAAAGGTTGGGAACCGCTGCTCTAAATCACAATTTCCCAATTCACTCCTGAATTATTGTTATTTGGTGTGGCACCCGTTCTGGTGACAATTTTCCTGCACACTTGTATTTCACCAATTTTTCACTTACATTTTTTCAGTGCTTGCGGTAACTTGTACAGCATATCTTTACATTACCTACGCTTACTTACCCTTATGCCTGAATTCAAGTGTTAGCTGACAGTCGTAGTGATGTATTCCTTTCCACTTATCGCTCCTAATTCTTCTACCAATCTCCATCCAATACTCATCGCTTCATACATTCCCAGCACTCTCTCCACCTGGCTCCTTTCTTTAAGTGACTCCCAGCCAAGCTCCTTTATCAATGCGGTAACTGACTGTGACCATAAATGAAGATGCGCATTACTGTAAGTTGTAGTGGCAAATAAATTCGCAGAAAACTGCAGAAACAGTTTCGTGTATGGTAACCACCAGAGTTTCATGACATTTCATGTTTGATGGTTTATAGATAGAATCTATCTACAATCCTCAAACAATATTTCAGCTTCCTATTCTCTAGCATTTGACCGCGATGGATGATTTAAAGTGGTTTTTAATAACGCCATTTTCACATAACTTGATTACAACAAAACTCTTGAAACGCAAACCGTAGCAACCATCAGATTCAAATCAATTATTTATTAAACAAATACATATCTAAAGTCTACCGATCATCGGATTAGGAATAAAGATCGATCGTATAAGGTGAGTTTATTCTTCGGTGAAATATAGAAAAGTAATAGAAGTTTTAATGTGATGTATTTTCTTTTAGATTTTGTTGGCCGCGTAAGATGTTAACTTGGCTATCTTTCGGTTGTGTGTGCATCCTTTACACACTCATATTGAAATATATACTTAAAGTTAACTACAAGGAAACATTATAGACAGCTTCTTGTAAATACAGAAATGATTTCGATTGTAACATTCCGAAAGCTCTTTCCTGCACTTCTCCATATGGCAATTAGTGGATTGTCTAATGCTACAGAATGTAAGGAGAGCTTTTATACGGATAACTTACGTGAATGTTCCTCCGACAGTTGCAAATCCTTTATCTTTTGAAAACACGTATTTGAAAGGAATCTTCAAGAATAGGGAAAGTCCAAACCACTACGCTATATTGTCGAGCATGCGAAACAAAACTTTAATAACGTAAATGAACCCCATTCCAAACTTTTTACCATGAAGACTTGATAGATACTGTTAAAACTTACTTTTTAAACTAATTTATAAGCTTAGGAAAAAAATTAACATTACTTCGTGAGTAACTACTCCGTTTTATTCGTAATGTGAAAGCTTAGTTAAGTACGTAATCTTCAACTATTATGTGTCAACTCAACCTCTCCTCTTTGCAAATTTCCCATGCCTATCACCACACTTGTTGACTGTGCATTAGTTGGAATAAACAATCTTCACGTGTTACACCAATAGACCTAACTGTGGTTAGTTCAGCTCTACTATCGTGTAACGTGGTGGCGAGGATTTTTAAGTTCTGGAAACATTGGTGTCTTCAGTATTTCTTTATTTGTACAACGTGGACTCCCAGGGCGAAAATCAACAGAGATTCCCGCCAGAGATCTTTATAAGACAAAAAAGTTTTATCATTTATCTTGGACTCCACTGTTTGACAATCAAACAAAGTGAGGCATTGAACTGTTACCAGTTGAGCATGCAGCTCAATCCTGAATAATATATCCCAGTAATTTAAAAATTAATGTGGGGAGTTATGTATTACTTTTTAATGAGCTACAGCAGCACGCAATCAATTTCCCCTACGGCTTAATTAAAATTAACATAATTAAAACGCAATTCACAGTATTTTAAAAGAGTTAATTATAGCCAATATCATGTACTTAATCCTTATTCCACAAATGTAACGGCTGATGTTGATTGCTGGGACGCATTAAATCTAAGAATTACTAAACGTGTAAAGCAATTGAGAATAATTTTCGTCTTATTAACGGTACACACTTATTTCCAAACTTCATAGAAACAAATATGTTACAACTGAATAACTAGTATGGCAGACAGATGGTTACCTGTTGTGTACTTCGATCAAGTTTGTTCCCAAACTTTGTCATTCTCTTTTGTAAGGCAATGAAGCGAAGACCATCACAAACTGGGTAGACGTATCTCTTGATGATACACTGACAATACCATTTGTTCAATTATACTTACTGATCGTTTACAGGATACAATTCTAAAGAAAAATGTTAATGCATATTAATCATACCAAAACTTAATTTGCACTGGGTTACGGATGAAATTACTCTCGCTTAATGTATAACATAAATATCTTGTTCTCCTATGAAAACAACGCTAATTTAAACAGTATTATTAGCGACATAGTATTTTCTGGGAGGATAAAATTACACACATAAAATTATAATGATTGTCGTAAATGGTAATAATTGAACTAAATTTCCAGTTAATTATAGTGATATTTATAGGAAGTACTTCATTATGCCCATTGCAGAAGTAATAAAACAAAAATATTGGTTGTTGCACGTGGACACAGATAAAAATTGAAGCAGCGAATTGATGTGCTCACGGAATTAGCCATTTCATTTCACTGCGCCAAAACAGAGCAACGGATTTCCTGCAATACATGAATTTCATTTTAAAATGTCTTCCGAAATTGCTTATTCAGGGCAGTCTGTCTGATATTTTTTCTCTTCAAACGAATTTTCAATCAGATACGTCTCTAACCGATCATAAGAAGTACTATCTGAACTACATAATGTGTAACAAATTTATTTCTTGTTGGAGGTGGCTGTTTCTTATGATATAATCACTTGTACTCAAGCAGCTGTCATCAGTACAATTCCCTCTGTCAGTAATTCTTCGTTAATTCTGATATTATGTAGACCCCATAACAGATGCATGTCGAGGTAAATCTTTAGGAACTTTGCAACTGTTTCGTGTGCGGTTACGTTGTTTCCCGGTTATTTCCTTTATTAATTGCTATGTGCACGTAAAAATCATACGAGAAGATCCGAACTTCAGTGTGAGAGAAGGCTTCATATGATGGTGGTCCATAACACACATACACACATATTTTAAAACACTAATGCACAAAACATGGCCAGTTTCGAGAGAAACGTAAGGAAAGTTTTCATACTAGTTCGTCAATCATAATTTATTGTTATTAATATATCTGCTGAATTGCACGAATGCTAAGATTTTGGTATTTTATGGAGGAGTGTGAAAATCAATTCACCTTGGTTGCCATCTTTTTACATATATTTTTAAAATAAAATTTGTTATTTTGTTGAGTTTATGTGAAACCAAAAATAAATAAAAAATATCGTTTACTGACGTTGTTTTCAGTTAAAAATTTCTTCACTCCATTTTTATAATTTCTTTTAAAAATGATTTTTTTTCTAATCTATTTCTAACAATTTGGGCGCGTGTATACACGTTAACATTAACACAGTATTTGCGTTATTAAAATCTTAGGTCAAAAAAATAATATATAATTATTTTTATTCAAATCACAATTATGCTGACACAAAAACTTAAATATGATTTATTTATATTCATTGTTACATTAATATATAAAATTCAAATTGTGTATGTATGTGTGTATTTTTTTGTAGCATGAAACCGTAACCGAACGGCTCGGGTGATTATAATTAAACTTGATACACAAGTTTCTAATTGCCCGAATAAAAATATCCTAAGATTAAATCAACACCATTCTTTTTTACTATGGTGAGGGTGACTGGTTTAAATACATAATAGATGGATCGATTGATATGAAAATTTATTCAACTGGTTCAACCTGTCAAACTAAAAATGTGGTGGGGTTAAATCTTCTCTAAGCAACTCCTCAAAATAATAACTACTCCCAAGCCGAGATTTCTAAAACGTTTTGTTACGATCCATAAACGATTGATGCAATTTTTATGACACTTTGCATTCTGGATTGTCATTAGCCGATTAAAAATACTATAAGTGTAAATCAGCCCCGACCCACCCCTCCCTGAGCATGGTAATCTTGAGACGTTTAAATACTTACAACAAATGAACCAATTAACATGAAACTTGATGCATATGTTTCAACCTGTCAAAATATTAAATGCAGTATACTGTATTACAATATGAAAGGAATTTTTTTTTTTTAGTTTTGAAAACATTCAAGTAATAAACAAAAAGGATGAAATGCTATGTTACGTCTATATCAATGTTCCTTTTCCTCTCTTCCGTGAAGTTTTGATAAGTAAGAGACCAGTACATTGTTAGTTATTTATAAATGGGAAGATTATAATTGTTATACAACATGGGATACAATACACACCTGGGAAAGTTTTACATGAAAATGAAGGTGCTTTTTATTTTTATTTTTTTATTTTTTACAAGTACAACTTTCTTTGAGACTATACGTTGAGAAACAAACTTTGTTGGCGTTCATGAAGATCTATGTTTGCAAAAATGATACGTTACGTCTGGTTTGCAACTAAACTGTCAATAACAAGAGAAGGTAACCGGAAATACAAATATTGATTGCCTTTTAATGCATTCTTCATAGGAATTAATTTCACTCTCGTGTTCTGTCAAGCAAGTGCAACTTTGTATGCTTAATTAAATTTTTCACCTGTTTGTAAATGTATTCGTTGCTGGTTTGTATCATAGGAGTAAACATCGGAGTAATTATTTTTAGAGAGTAAGTAGGCTTTTTCCCCTTATCATAAAAAGTTAGACGTCGTTCAAGGCTTCGAGAAAGTATATGAAAAGGAGAAAAGTTTCCCACGTAAAATTTGAAAACCGTTATTCAACTCCAGAAGGGGCAGGTATATATTCACTATCCAACTTTGTGGACTCATTAACGTTTCCGTCAATCATCTGATACAGGATTAACGCCACAAGACTACCAGTGCCAAGAAATGAACTAAGTATTATCAACAGATTATAAAAACAACGAAACAAAAAAAAATTACACGAAATGATAAAAATGAAGAATTATTTAACCGAAAACAATGGAAATATATCCTTTTTTGTTTAGTTTTAATCATTTTTTCGTATATAATAAATAAAAGAAAAAAGACAAAAAAAGAAGAAAATTACGACTAAGGTGAATCAAACCCTCATCTCTTCGCATAACATGCCGCCACAGGACCGTTCTCTTCACTCAGACTATGAACTACCTAACCTAAATTATAGCATATAAACTGCTATGAAAGCCTTCAATGCTTTTATTTTGAACTTGATTGAGTGGAAACTTCTGTATATTAATGCGTAGGCCTACAAGTTACTCACAGTCTACCACCGGAGAAGCCTGTTCCCAATTTAAAGTTTCCAGACTTGACCATCTACATGTTCCTATGACATGCAGTAGGTTTACTGAGATCTGAGAACATTTTAATGATTAAAGTAATTGTTTTAAAGATTTCTACAGCACAATCGAGCTTCTCAAGTGTCAGTTGTGAGGTCCATCGCCAGTGCAAATTGCGATTCTGGTGTTATACAATGTTTATCCGTCGATAGTAATTAAGTATTTAAAAAGAAATGAGCTTAATACAGGCCCTTGAAGTATTTCTGCTGCTGCCCTTCTTACATTCCACAATTTCTAAATACCTCTGATGCAGTACGTACTTTGTCGCTGGAAGAAGCAAAAACTATTCCACAGGAACCGGCGCTTTCATATTTATAAGTTTGTAAAGGATTCCGCTACGGCAGAATTTGTATCGAAAAATGCAGAGACAGTGTTGTTAGATTCCAATATTCCTAGTCACGTCGCAAGTAGAAACTGCTGTGTTGTTGAATGTAGTGGGCAAAATTAAAAATAATAGTTCCCAATGCAAAAGGAAGGCACTAAATTGTTATACTATTACATTTTCGAGATATTTTGATACGCCAGATTTAAGCGTAAAATGTCTGTAGATTAAAGCCGTATATCTTGAGTGTTTGGCTCCTGCGGTGAATCTTATGGTTGCAGAATATTTGTAAAATAAATTACACCTCTGAAGAACAAACCAGTCTTCAGTGTTTTAGTTTTTGTAGCATGGCGTACACTTTTTATTGAGTAAATTCCTATTTTATAAAATTCTCTCGCAGAAATTCGGATATAATAATTCGGAATAATAATACTCGTAGTGCATTGCTCCACAGTAGGGCTAAACTCTTCAATTCACTCAGAACCCGCAACTTTGGTAGTATGCGATAACACGAAGCCATTCTGGATTCTGACCCAAGTGCAAATCTCGGACCGAGCTCGGTGGATAAGTGGTAACGATCGGGTCTGGTGTTCGGTAGTACACGGGTGCGAATCCCCGTCTGGCCATCCAGATTTAGATTTTCATTGGTTTCGCAAAATCACTTCAGCCAAATGCCGCTATGGTTCCATCCAAATTTCATGGTAAAATTCCTTCCCGTTCCTTTCCCTCTGTCCTACCCTGCCTCTAATGGCATCGACTTCGACGTCAACAAGGTGCAAAGCCTAAGCATCAAATCTCGGGGCTGGCGTATCGGTGGTCTTGACTACGCTTTTTAGGAAGTTATCGATAATCATAGTCTAATACTGGCTCGGTCCAAAATTTCCGCCTCAGAACTATATATTCTACACAGACATATTGAAATCTGTCTTATACACCTCAGGTCACACGTGGACAGTGACTCTCATATTCCCCCAACATCTTGTGTTAGTAATAATATTTTTTCCACAATGGATTGGTGGAATTCAGAGACTGTGGTATTAAATTTGGGTTGATATTGAAAACAGAAACCAGTAACAATTTGTTATTATTATGTTTATTCAACCATTACCGGTTTAGAGCAAACAATGCTCATCATCAGATGGTTTGCATTTTTAATGTATTTAAATATGCAGATTCAAAATGCGAGCGTGTTTGTGAGTCCTATAACAACAGAAAAGTTGCATTTATTGAATGAGAGTAATTTAATTTTGGGTTGATGAAGGTTAATCTCAATTACATTACTTACGTTAGATATCTTAATATTTTTGAAAACGAACTATTGTTAGAGGCGAAAGGATATGATGCATTTCTGTGAAGGCTCATTATTATACAAACACACGGCACTAACGATGATGATAACATTACTATTATGGGACTCTGAATAGAACTTATGAGCACGCCGGAAAGTTGCTTCTGCATTTATAAATGTAGCAAATATGTCATTAAATCCCACCCATAGCTACACGTCATTTGGTTTGGCTTCAAGGCGTGTGCATATAAGGTAGTTCTTCTAGTAGCTTACTGTCATTTGTATGAGAAGCCTAGTAACTGGTTTGATGCTAGAAAGGGGAAGGAATTTTACAGTGATTAGTAGTTTACATTGAATTATGACTGATATTTACAGACTAGATTTTGAGTGGAACCTTTCCTAGTTTGCTAGCCAACAAACTTAAGAATGAAGTCTCGACAATTTGAACTATTAAATTTATACCACAGGCAACTCCAGTTAAATCTATGTATACACCCAACTGATTCAGATATTGTTTGTCGACGTAAGACGCATAAATATTAAGCAGTCATAGCTATATAGAGATCCGGTCTTCAATAATTATTTTTTATTTTCTTTCCTTTCTATTCCATTCCAAGAAGCACTATTCGCGAAAAGATGATAGTATTATTTGCTGTTATAAATGAGACCGGTGACGGTTCATACGATAATATCTATCCTACCAGAAAGTAAAACAGCAATTAGGGCAGATATCAGTTGCTGTAGCATACTTAAGTATTTGATTTCTCGTATTTTGATTTTATCGTTCTCATATGCGTTTTAGATACTAAATTATCTTGCTCCTGATATTTACCGTGATTTATTTAAGCTATACTTCCTCTTCCTTTTGAAGCGGAGACGGGAATTTAACATCTTGACAACAACAATAATCGTTAAAAAAAGAACTGACCTAATGAGAGGCAAAGGCTGTCGCCATTTCTTCATATAAGCATTTGCATATACGATTTTGTAAAACTGTCTGAAAACGCAGTGAGGGTATTCAGTATACCAGACGAGTTATAACTTTGGAGAAAGCGAGTTTGATGACGCCATCCAGATTTCATATTCCGATGGTTTCTAACGATCAATCCAGGCCGATGCTGGAATTGTTTTTTTTTTTTTTTTCATAAATGCCTTGACCACTTTCCTTCTCATTCCCTGCCCACAATTCTCTCCTGCTTCTTATGCCTCCATAGTCCTGAATACCAAATTTAAAAAATCTAATGCGGTGGCCCAGAAATTTAGATCAAAGCTCGTATCCTAATATCATTACTCATGATTTTTCTACTTCAGCCAATAAAATGATGATAAGCAGTATTTTTCTTTCTCCTACTTCCGGCTGGAAGCAACAGCCATTTTGAGTTTCTTTGCACTTAGCTGTTTTACCAGATGATGCTTTAAATACAAGGATGAATGGCGTTCTCCCATTTAAGTAACTCAGTTATTTTTAGTGAGAGCTTCATGAAACACCAAAGTTCTAATTTTAATAACATGTTTTTCACTATAACCAACAAAGCTCAATTTTGCTTCATTTGGGTACATGCATAAATATCAATATCTTTCTGTATCACATGGAACACATTACGGAACGATTTTGCATAAATAATGCATACATAGCTTGAAGAACTGAGAGATTATAAAATGTGGGGCTTCCTCCGTGGTTTTGCTATGTATAGGATCGTCTCTCTTTCCACCAACGTATGTGTGGCATTCGTTTAGTTCAATTGTACCATTTATCTCATTTTTAGATTATGTTATTGGCGTCGCAAAGTGTTTAAATCTGATTACCTATGTTATCGTCTTTTTATGAGTACTGTACATTATATATGTTCTACACTGGCGTTGAATATGACGAGGAATCATTGTTTAATTAGTGCTCCCTGTTCACCAGCTGAGTTTGTATTAACAACATTAACCTACGTTTCAACAACAGTCTTAAAGTCATCAGTATAGAAATTCACGTTACAAGATTATGTGTCACTCATTGATATTTAATCTTCTAGGCCAAAAAACGTGAAAAATGATTTGGTTTAGGATTTCATGTTCCTACATCTTGTTCATCATTGTGCAGGATGCTTGCTTCAATACTTAAAACATTTGTTCATTAGAATGCTGAAATTTAGTAGCACCACAGCAGTTAATTATACGCTTTAATAGAATGCGTTGTGCCTGGAAACTGGACTCACCTCAATAGTTCGGTAACCTTCGCCGAGTCTCCATATTGCCCGCAGTTTTAGTTAGACTGACTGTTACCACAGCGCTATTTGGCTAACCACGATTTTCAAATGAATGACTGAATTAACTATATTTGCACTAACATGGTAAAAAGGAAATATAAATTCCAAAAAAATCTAATTTCATTTTATTTGTATTTATATTGTTAAAATAATATGTAACTGTGATGCCTCCAAAAATGCAATTGTTTATTGTGTAGCAGAAATAAAAATTATAATGCTAGGCAGAGAAAAAAAATATAATTTGAAGTTCCTTTTTATGTATATGCTGATTTTTGCTTATTTACGACGGCTAGATGCAGAAATTCATGTAAGTATAAGAGCACCTGATGTTTACATTGTATTCTGTGTACCAGTTACTGGAGCCAAGTGACAACATAACCTAAAAAAATTGACAGAAGATAACAAACAGGGAAGTTTATTAAAAACTCAGAGAAAGTTTACCCGAAACTTGAATAATAATAGATATTCGTTTTTGAAATTATACTTTACTTAGAAACTTTATCATATCAATAAAAAATTTCGAAATTCAAAATTAAATGCAGTAATTTTTTTTTTTTTTTAAATCCAACCAAACACTCCAAGAATATAATCAGAGAATGTTTACTCACATCACGGGAAATATATAAAAAAATATTCATTAATGGTTATTCGTTTTTGGTTTTTAGCTTATGGCTTTACGCCTCGTCAACGTCTAGGTAGTTAGAGACGGGAAAGAACTGTGAGCAAGGAACGGGAAGTAATTCGGTCATAGCCTTTTGAAGGAACCATCCCGGCATTTGCCTGAAGTGATATGGAGAAACCATGGTAATTCCAAATCTGGCTACCCGGATTCGAACACACGTCCTCCCGAATGCAAGGCCAGAACGTTAACCGTTCACCCAACAAGTTCGGTGTTAATGGTTTTTCCTTAAAAACTTTTAGCGACCAAATTCCAACTACCACGATGGACGACGCCCGTCACTTTTTGAGGGGCGTTTAAACTAGTAGATAATAATATGCATTGCGTTCCAAAAATGTTTGTGTGGATTCTTTGTTAACCATGCATCATTTGGTGTTGCTGAAGTTTCAAAGCCAATCTGTCTACCGTTTCCTGGTTACCTGTGATTTTTCAGAAATATTAGGCAGACATATCCACGCTCACAATGCTGCTTGCAGTGATAATTTCAGCGTTTGAGGCTTATGCTAAGCCCTCACAATGCGTCAAATAATTAGTATTTTATAAACAATTACAATGACTATATGACATGTGGTAGTCGTATGAGCTTTGAGATTACACATCGTAACAATGCTGCCATAAACTGAAAAATCTCTCCGAGAGTGCATTACGTTTTCTACCTGAAAATCGAATACAGTGTCGCGCTTAGTAGTGGAGGTGCCAGGCTTGCATTCGGTGCACTAACTGTCACAACTCGTTACACGCACCAAGTGAATATCAACGGCACCAGCCAACCGCGCACACTGGAATGAACACGGCCAACGATCGACCGGCTACAACAGAACAGCGCGACAAGCTAAACTTTACTTTCTGAATGACCTACGCTAAATTCGGTTGTTACCACCAAAAGCTAAATTCTGTATCACTGCATCAAAATGCTTGTGAGTGAAGATACAAAGAATGAGATATTTTAATGGAACTTTGTTAATTAATTCAACTCTTTAAAATAAAATCATATACCTAACTCGGGACAATTACAATGTAATAGGGTAAAATTATTTCCGTGCATTTCCTATAAAAGTAGATTAAATACGGTGAACAAATTTTTATATTTTAATGTCGTCAATTAGCAGGTTAGTATAATCTAGTTATTGCAACTCATCGAATTTTGATATTCAAGGAATCTACGTATCTTGTGGGGTAAATCAGGAGAGTAAAACTATATTGCAGTTTTAAAAATTTTGTCCACAAAATGAAGTAGACATTTCAAAATCCACTTTCAAGTCGGTGGCTAAGCGTTAAAAAGAAGGGGGAACAAAATGCAGAAAAAAATAATAATACAAAAGAAATCCACAGAAAAATTTTAAAAAAAAAAACAAAAAAATAGTCGGTTCATATTTTCATGTAGCTAGAGAATAACGTTACTTAAACCCCAAGGGCAAACAACGAATATGCATTTCATATACACAATCGCATGTCACCAACTCTCTGCCCATAAATATAGAGATTACTTAAAAATCTCAAAATACACATGTTACATCCCAGCTATCACCTCAGTATACGATACTGCACACGCGGCAGCTACTGGCCAGCAAAGTCGACGTAAATATTGTCACTTAATATTTGCCAGTAACTGTTAATACTGATCGACATGTGAACGTAATCAACTGAACTATAAGTACAATATATACAAATTTAAGAACATACCTTATACACGTTATACAATGTGCAGCATGTAACTACGTGAACGCATTCACCGATGACGGAATTAAATAACTAAAGTTACTAAACTGTTGCTTCCATGGAATCAGTTTACGGCCAACCAGTGGTGTAGCTAGGTCAACAAGGGCCCCGGTGCAAAAAAATCATTTTGTGCCCTGAGGCCAGATGGGCGACCTTTTTTTTATTTTAGCTCTGCCAAGTTGCTGGTAGGGGCCCCCCTGAGTAGAGTTTGGAGGCCCCTGGGCTGTGCTTGGGGGCCCCTAAGTAGTAGCGTATCTAGGTTCACAAGGCACTCAGAGCAAAAAAAAAAAGTTCGCCTACTTGCCCTGAAGTACCGTGGGCCCGTGGACCCTCTGAGCTGCGCTTGGGGGCCCCCTTAGCTGCGCTCAGGGGCCCCCAGAGCGTGGGGACCCCGGTGTACTGCACCACCTAGCCCTATGGTAGCTACGCTCCTGCGACCAACTGAAGAAGGATGGCCACAAACTAAGACTCCAACAATGCTGCAGTGGTTGAAAAAAGCCTAACACACAATAATAGAATCAACAATTATCATCCAGAACTAAGCTAAAGTAAATTCGTGTGGTCGTAATGACCTAGTGATGGGGTTTCTTATCGGCTGCTCAGTCCGCCCCTATCATAACCGCTTAAAATAACCCGGTAATCCTACCGGGTATAGGGGACCTACAGTTTAAAGTGGAATCCGAACCACGGGAGCGTTATGGCGTACTTCACTTTACACAGCAAGCTGTGCCAGAAGTGGAGGTCGGGTTATGGGCTTATGATAACCCCTGCTGAGATAGGGATTCGAATGTTTCGATCGACAATCAGGTGCCTTAACCACTGAGCCACCAGATCGCTAAAACTAAGCTTACTGCAATTCGTAACTTTGATTTGTCCCTGTGGTTACCACTACTTTACTCGTTATTTTTTGTATCAGTAAATGATCGTTTAGATATTCTGAATGCAGATTAGTGATAAATAATTATTGTTCTCTATTGTAAAGAGTTTTCTACAACATTACCTGCGTTGATTTTGGTCGTTTTCGTTCTATTACACAAATTAACCATGAATTAAACAATATGATTTGTTGCTCTAAATAATAAACTACGATTTTAGCCGTTCAGACTGATTCGGTTTTTCAACGAACGACGGCTTATGTACAAAATACATAAAGCGAATAGTAGAAATAAGTATCAGTCATATACTTTCAGAGTACAGGAGAAACAACAAACCTCTGTTTTACCGACTTCCGTTGACTACAAGATCTCTTTCGCTCATTTTAATGAGCTGAATAAAGTAACCAATTATTACAAATGTAGTAGATATTACAACAGTTATTAAATGTTGAAAGAAGCTTCTCTGTGAGACTGCGTATCATTAAAAACATGAGATGTACTGCATTAAAAATAATTAGTATGCTAGTCTTCCGATATCAAAGAATGAGAGGGAAGTCAGTTCCAGTTGCTAAAAGGAAAGAGCACACTTTGATGGTATTTGTACTGTAAAACTAATGTTACAACATTAGCTATTGTGAATGGATCAAATTTGATTAATTGAGATGTCGAGTTCAAAAGTTATTTCCGCATTCTTTCCGCTGAAACTACTTCTGACTTGTCCCAGAATTAATTATCAAGCTTAAAATTTAATTTCAAATACCATTAACTATTTGAACTGTAATAGATTTAAAATTAAAAACCCATCTCTAAACACCTCTTTTAACATAAATACATTTCAATAGAAAACTTACCCTTGATACTAACCATTTCAAGTAAGGTCGTTAGCTGGACATAAATTTATGTTTATATGTAGTTCACTAAACGATTCGTTATTAACGAAACAACATTCTACGATAAGCATCCAACGACTTAAATTATTCTTTGTAGGTAAATGGTTTGTTATCTGTCATTTATGTGACCAAACTGCAGGTGAGGAGAAACGAATAATAAATCATTCTTCTCATAATACAAAAACAATTACCTGCATAAAATTTTCTGATATCCTTTCGTATATATCAGTAGGTGCAAGGAATCTGACACTCAAAGAAATTCATACAACCATTCAGCCATCTACAAATAAAAATTCTATTTTATTTACGGCAAGAATAATGAATTGTTAAGTATCATTCCTATCAAAGGTTCATCAGTTTGTTTTATCAATTAATTCTAGGAAACGTAACTAATTTTTCATCTAAACAAAGAAAAAAATATTAACAAATTTCTCTTATTTTTCGAAGAAGATCGTACATTAATAAAAATACAAGTTTATGAAAATTTGGACATCGTTATTGTATCTAAGCAAATATATGTTGCTAAAAATATTCTGGAAATCAATTTATCGTTACGGTGTAGAAAAATTTATGGCGGAGGTCCTGAATTTTTTCAGAACTCCATTGTTCCTACGAAAGTACACTATTCCTGTATCTATAAAAAATGGTTGTACTGTTGACTTTGTGCTATGCTATATCTTTGTAATGTAATACGTGAAAAAAATGTGTTATGGAGTGCCTGGTAAAAACGCATTAGAGAATTTTAATACTGACCGCTTTTTTCAAAGTACCAGTCGGTCGTTATGCAGTAGATGGAAACAAAGACGCTACTTCGAGTCGCGTCCTATCGATCTTGAGTTCTATAAAGCTTCTAATCGCAAATCGATTGGCTGCTACTAAGAAAGACCCAATTGTATCATATTAAAAATAACTGCGTGAATCGGGAAAGGATTCATTAGAGACTTTTAAGGTCAACTGCCTATGTAATGGAGGTACAATACATCTGGTAAAGAATAGTTGGATTTGGACACAGTGTTGTAGCCTGTCAGGATGTTAATGCGGAGACTTTGTTACTACAATTTCTTTTGCCGTAGTTTTTATATTTTTTGAACTGCATCTATGAACCGTAGACAGGGAAAGCAAGCTCTAGGTACGGGGAATTAACTGCCGGAAGCTATGGGAATAACATCCGTTGGTTCCCCAAGGTTGTGTTTGCTTTCCGTGCTTTCAGCATCGACCAAACATCAAATATTTGTATCCATGAGCGTTGTTTGAAGAGAAGTGCGCTATGAAATTAAAACAATGAAGGATGTTTGGAGACGATACTTCGGCAGTTAACCATTATGAAAGAAGCACAACAAGTTTGCACAGATGTGCCGACATTATTTCCCATCGTATATAAACTCGAAGTAGAAGTAAAAGCAACATGGAGTTGTTCAATATTCACTCCGTTTCTAGCGTAATATGAAACCAAACAAATTATTTCTTTGGCTTTTCCATTTTTATTCGTATTGAAAACAGAACAGACTTTTATGTTTTAGTAATGTACAGTTCATATTGTATTTGAAGCCACAGCTTAATATCACGTAATTATCTTCTTAGAGATTAATAGTGTACACATTAAAACTTAAGTTTCCACTAAGAGATTTTGTTTATGCAGGAGCAGATAATATTTAAATAAACTCGTTCTTATTCTTTTACACATTACTTTTTAGCATTACAACAGCATACCACAGTCTTTTTCATGTAAGGAGGTTAGTCAGCAATTATGAATTAGCTCAGCTTACTATTCTTCAGAATTGAAAGAATAAAATAATTACAACATGTAATACTTTCAGAAACAGACTGACACATTTCTGCATGAAATTTTTACTACTTTTGGGAATGTTACAATCCGCATGTTGTTCTTTCGTAGTCAAAGCTATACGTTCCTTCTAAGTCAACGAGTTTTGAATAATTCTTCGTTCGTTACATTACAAACATGGTATGGGACTAAGTCAACCAAAGACCAAGGACACAGCACTACCAGCTTCTGACACGACAGTGATTACTTTCATTGTTTTTTCGGTTTTGGGGATCGTTTACTTCTAGATTATTACAGATTCGACACGATTAGAGTCAAGGACTGGGAAAGAATTTGGCAATGGCCAATTACAAGGAACCATTCCGACATTCTCCTGTAGTGATTTCGGAAACTTAAGAAAAATAGAAATCTCGATGGCAGTAGTGAGAGTTTAACCGAACGCTAGCGGCTAACCCACCAGGCTCGGTCATCTCTCGTTACGATTTAGGAACAAAACGGTACGAGGAGTGAAATGAATGAATCAACATTCAGCTTACAAACAGAAACTTTAAGAAATAAATACCAAAATTCGTTTTCCTGAAGTAAAGTGATGGGGGAGTGGGGTTAGGTTTTTGCAGACCAAATGTAAAAAGAATATTTATCTTTGTTTCAAAGTATACATTAGCAGTGTTACATCGTAACCAGATAAAAACTGTAGGTTTGTAAAAATAATATTTATAAAAATTAAGGGGCGAAGGTTGAGGGGCTTTATGTTTCGGAATGCCATATGTAGACAGTATTTCTCTCGTTGTTTTAAAGTACAAGTCTTCGACGTTTCATCAAGATCGGATGAAAACTGTCGATTTGTATAAAGAACATATGCAAAAATTAAGAGGCGGAAGGGGCATTATGTTTTTATAAACCAAACTAGCGGAGTTCCTGGCGTTGCGCGGTATAGTTGGCGTAGATTTAACCTTACCCTATTTTTATTCCTGCAATACATTTGTACAAAGTTTCATAAAATACGCGCCAACTTTTTCGGAATTAAAGCAAACTTACATTCACCCGCCCCCTACCAAGAAACTGGTGGGCTGAAGTTTATTTGCACGTATTCGTCCGAAAAGATTCATGTATATCAAGCTTCGATAATTTGGTTAAGAAATTTCATTATTACATTACTGAACAACCCTAGATTATGTTAAAAACTCACATTTGATTCAATTCCGAAGTTAATGGATATACCTGTAGCTCGAAACGCCAGATCCTTTAACTCTGCAGATAAAATATCAAAAGTGAATCCCGAATAATATTATCGTAAACAGAAGACTAATACTGAAGGCCAGAGATATTGTCCAGAGATCGTGCTTAAAGAAAATCTCTATTGTTTTTACGGCTATGTATGTCGTTTAAAAATTGATATCCCGAATTAAAGGAAAGAATACTTCAAGCTATGGCTTTTAAAAACTGAATATATCGAATTAAAAGAAAGAATACCTAAAGTTTTGTTTAGTGTGCAAAATAGTTATTACTATATAAGTTACCTTATTGCTGTAATTAAAGGCTATGGTCAGAGACATTGTGTTGTGTGTTTAGTGCGGAGTATACGGCATCTAGTATTCCTCCTGTGGAATTTCTCACCATACGTTCAGAATTTCATTTAATGCTCCTACATTATTTAACGTTGAAACATAAGACATGCCAGACAAGTGAATTAAGATTCTAAGCTTTAAAACGGTGAAAACTCCATCGAAATCTGCCCCGTAGTTTCAGAGTTTTTATACGACCAATATGTCCGGTTTTCGTTTCATAGATATGGAAGATGGATGTAGACACCATTTACCTCACTGTTTTAAAGCATCGGATAAAAACTATGGATTTAGGTGTCACCTTACCAACTGTAAGTTTTTAAATTTCAAGTTGAAATATTTCAGTTGCTAATTGTCCGACCGATACCAGTTCAACGCGAATAAACAGCAAATTTTATATGCTTTCAGAATTTCATTATCTACTTTGGTCGATTTCCATACCGTTTTCGAGATATTTGCAAAAAAAATGAGCCATTCCACGTGTAAATTTTCCTGAAAGGAGTAAACCAGGTAGAGTATTTTTTTATTTTTTTCAGAAACCTTTGCAGGTGTGCACACAACAACTCACCAAAGTTCATTGTAATTAGATGAATGGTGTAGGGACGAAAAGAAGACGAACAAACAAACGTTCATATGAAAACAAGCTTTCGGCAGCTAGCTCATCTGATGATGACGGTAGAGAGTGCCACCGCCGAAAGCTTGTATTTCGTCATTACTATCCGGCGGAGAACCTGTGAAGACTACATTTCAGCAATACGCCGGGAAAGCCTTAGTTCTCCCGTCTATTGGATTATTAATTTGCGGCGAATCGATGGAATTCGCATTTTCTTCTTTCAATAGTGCTCCTGGTACCGGAAACAATGATTGCGACTTTTTTGCGTTTTTTCATTCAGGAAAAATTTAATGTGGTGGGTTTGAACAAGTGAGGCCGCCAGTCTGTTCTATGTTCCGCAAAAGTCCTACTAGAGTTTCAGCATACTTCTGTGTAACATCTAAAACTAGGGCTATGTAATCGTGAAAGTAAATGAATGATCCATACGCGAAGTGGTTTCTTATCAAAAACAGACGTCATAATCTAACAAAAATGAATGTTTGGTACCGAAGAAACGAAAAAGTATCCCAATAAAATCGAAGGGGTAGTAATAATATCGTTGTGAGAGACTGTTACCAACAGTAACATTGTTTTCAATCTTTGATATTGCTTGCAGGTTCCGAGGTTTATCCTATCTCGGAAATATCTCTGAACAAATTCTTCCGGTTATTTATCATCTGTATTGATGACCAGTGTTCTGTGGATCTTCCATTAGAACTAAGCGGTTTGCAGATAATATGTTAATATGTTGGAATTTGTTGAATATCTGCATTAATCCAAAATGCTTATACTTAATTAATTCAAAGGCTAATTTTACTGGCGCTAATTTTGCACACCCTCTGTGACTCATTTTCTGCTTTCTTCTTTTAAAATTTATCCTCAAAGGATAGATAATGTATAGGGAAATGGAATGAAATTTTAGGCTGGTTAAAAAAATATGGATTTCCTTCAAATTTACAGCCAGCGTTGTGGCTGTTCTTAATGAAATGGGACTTGCACATAACTTCCTTTGTAGGCAAACTAATTCCAAACTACGATTCATAGGACGTATTTTGAGAAGTTGTAATGCTCGAACAAAGGAAATAGCGTACAAAACACTAGTGCGTCCACATTTGGAATACTGTTGTGGAATTTGGGATCCGTATCGCAAGGGATTGATTGACACATCAGAGAAAGTACAGAGAAGAGCCGCTCGATTCGTGACTGCTAGTTACAGTAAGTTACGTAAGTGTCACAGAGCTGATTCGTGGGTTGGGCTGGGATTGTTTGGCGGACAGACGACGTCGTTTTCGTTTGAATTTGCTGGAGAATATGCGAAAATCTTTAATTTACGAGTGCAACGAAATACTTCTTCCGCAAAGGTCGCAACGACAGGAGGGATAAGATTACAGAAATAAGATGCCGTACTGATTCATTTATGTATTCCTTCTTTCCTCGATCTGTTCGGGATTGGAATGCGCAGAAATAGGATTGGTGCTTAGCACCCTCTGCCACCCACAGTATTTGTGATTTGCAGAGTATAGATGTAGATGTAGAAGTTACTGTTTTCATTATAACTTCAACCGTTAAATGAAACAAAATAATCTCTTCAAATTCCACTGAATAAATTCAAATTTTACACTCGTCGGATGTTTAGATTTTTTTTTTTTTTTTTTTTTTGTAAGACTTATAAAAAGCAACAATAGTAGTGAAAAAATATTTAAAAATTCTTCTAGTTTAGGGGTTTCCATAGATTTCATACAACGTCCCCCTTCCGCAAAAAAGAAAAATTTCTCACTTGCTCCTCCCCCTGCCAAAATTTTATTATTAATAACGTAAATACCTCCTTTTCAATACTAACGATGACATTTCAGAAGAAACTCACTAAGTATATGATGTTAGAATAAAGGTTTCCAACTCTAAGAGGCGGAGAAGGAGACATAGTACACGGTGTAGAGCACGGCTATCGTCTACACAGGCGGCGAAGTAACCTCGCCCCTCCCCCCTTCCCTCCTCCCCCTCCCCCCCCCCCCCCCCTCTTCCCCCACCCAACCATGTTTTCGCTCCCCATACATGGGGGGGGGGGGGCGCCCCAATTTGGAAACCTATGCTCTAGCTCATACGTATCTCATAATACGGTAACATGACTACGATCATCATGAATCTGTGTTTCCTGCACAAAGCATTGGATGACTACGTGAATAGCTGTTGTTAGCTTGGTTGCTGTAATGTATAATTATAATTAATGAGGTACGACTATGCGTGCTGATACCTCTACGTGTTTACTGCACAAGGCATTGGATGACTACGTGAATACCTGTTGTTAGGTTGGTTGTTGTAATGTATAATTATAATTAATGAGGTACGACTAGGTCCGCTGATACCTCGACAAATATCCAATTCATCAGCTCAGGTGACATCGGTACAGATGAAACGTGAACCTATAGATTGCTGCTACTAATACGACCAACTGCAGCCGAGACGTGATTGGACGTAATTAAGCGTAATTTAGAAACAGATATTGTCTCTGCAATTTCCTGAAGCGGTTTGATTCCGATATCCGGGGGACAGCGAAGTGATTTTCGCCCACTGACGACACAGTACGTAACAAGAGTATCCACTTCATAGTTCACATTACATTTTAGCCTGTTTCAATCGCGTTTATGATTTGACTGTGCCACACAGTGGAAGGGTGGGCGTTGGGCGCTAGGTGCGTGGGAGGGAGAGTTTCTATACGTCTCTGAGCAGCATATCTTCGTTTTCTACGTAAAATGTAATTTGTTTGTGAACTTTCTAATTTTAGAAGCGTATATTACAGACGTTCCCAGTATCCAACCAGTCGCCTATTCAGAAAACCCACATATTCAGTAGCAAAGGTACAGATGCGTTTTTTTTTTTTTTTTTTTTTTTTTTTGCCACAATGGTCTGGGTCTGATCCCGCGTGCTTCAGAATGACATTTGCGATCATTAGCCCCTCTCAACTCCGTAGTAACTAATCGCCCCTCTGCCGAACACCCCAAGCGGAGAATGACTGCGGTTCGGAACTAGTAACCACACATACGAGGTGTGTTAGAAAAGTAATGAGACTGATTTCGTACTAACCAAAGTTTTTATTATTTTCAAACAACAATGTTATCCCCTTCAAAGTAGTTCCCTTGGGCAGCTATACATCGGCGGAGTCGTGATTCCCACTCTTGGTAGCAGCGCTGGAAGTCTTCAATTGGTATGGCTTTTAACTGGTCGGTCACAGTCTTTTGAATGTTCTCTAGAGTTCCAAAATGACGTCCTTTTAGGACATGTTTCAATTTCGGGAAGAGGAAAAAGTCACAAGGACTTAAATCAGGTGAATAGGGGGGTTGAGGAACAACAGTAATGCATTTCGAGGTCAAAAATTCACGGATGAAAATGGCCGTGTGACACGGAGCATTGTCATGATGAAGCATCCACTTGTCTGCAATTTCTGGTCTCACACGGATCACTCTTTTCCTCAACTTTTCAAGGACACTGATCATCCTTATTGTTAAACGACGGTCTGATCTCACAAGAGCCCTCACACGATTAATGTTTTCGTCAGTTTTTGAAGTTGAAGGTCTCCCTGAGCGAGGTTCATCTTCAACGTGTTCTCGGCCTTCCAAAAATGATTTGTGCCAGCGGAAAACTTGTGCTCTCGATAAGCACTGTTCCCCATAGGCCTGTTTCTACTTTACAAAAGTCACACTCGCGGATTCACCAAGTTTAACACAAAACTTTATCGCACAACGTTGCTCTAAATTCCGATGCTCCATTTCTGTGACGCACAATGAAAACACAACTTTATTAATGGCGCTGTCAAAACCAATGTGTTAACTGCATGGAGTTGTAACTCAGACTGAGGAAGTGGAAGGGATCAACAATCAGATTTAGCATCAGCCAGTAGACACAACAATGCCAGATCTCCCGCAGTGTTGCCAATCTCATTACTTTTCTAACAAACCTCGTATAATACTGTCGTTGCATTCGTTAACTTGCTCTTACATGTACGTAATTCGCCTACAACGCTAAAAATTTTAGAAACTGCAAGCGGTAGTTTTCAGCTACGAAAATCATATACACCCTTTTCTCTGTGAAACACCGAACCATAGGCTCAAAAAAAATGTATTTGTCTTTTTCTTTGGAGCATATTTAATGGTTATATTTCTAATATCTTCGAGATAAAGCGGGGATTGTTTTTCTCGCTTTCCACAGAGCATAACTGAACACTAAAACTTAAATCTTATCTGTCTATACTCTCTGTGATCATATTTGGTAGCATCAAATGTAAAACCAATTCAGCTCACTGCGAAACGAAGGACGAGTTTGTTACAATCGCTTTTTAAGTTCATTTTTACAATCATTACAGCCCACTCTGCTAGTTGTAAGTTTTCGTTTTATACGCTGTCTTTGTAATATAACATAGTTTTGCAACAAATCAGTTCCTGCCTTATAATCTAACCTTTAATATTTTATGGCTCTCTGGTCATCCTGATCTGGGTTTTCCATGGTTTTCCCGAATCACTCCATGCGAATGCTGGGATGGTTCCTCACAATAGCCCATGGGCGCCTCCTGCCTTATCCCGTATATCCCTTCCAAACCATTACCTTTCCGTATAGGTGCAATGCACCCTCCGCCACACACTTTTAGTGAATCGCGGAGTAACAGTAATAGTAATAGTAATCAGCGTTAGTGCACAATGTTTCTGTGACGACACTGACTTCATATAGGACAGTCGCTGCACAGAATACAACTTCAGTCACTCTGACTATTTTAGAGTTTATTACATAACTTCTGACCTTCCAAGAAACCGAACGCAAATTACCAATCAGCAACATTACCTGCATCACTAATGTGCTGTTCCATGTGAATATGTGTGGTTTCAAGTGTAAACGTCTACGCAGTAATCGCCAAACAGTCTTTTGTGGAATCCAAGTCTCGTGAGACGCACGTCCCCTTTATTTTTGTGGACTGCGGGCATAGCTCTCCCTAATCTGTTCGACGTAATCATCAACACGCGGGTAACCTGGTGATTTAGTATCAACCCGTCTCAACAAAGAGCTTATGCCAGAGTAGATTGTCGGCCTGCTTGGAGGTTCTTTACAGTATTCGGTGCGAAATTTGCGCGCCGAATAGTTGTTGCAGAGTTCGTTTCACGAAACAAAAACACGCAGCTATCACGCTACGCACCAGTGAAAGTAGCCATTTTAACTGTGCACTACGCTGGCGCTCCTGGTGGCGGAATGGTGTACTGATGTTTTACATGCATCAAACGTGACGTTGTATGCTACAAAATGACACATCTACCGATTCTAAGTTATCTCAACAAATTTCTATATCATTCCTTTTTGACTCACCCTATATAATAGGTAAAATGGGGACTTTTACGGAGTAGTATAGCGACCTAGCCCTATCAGATTCAACTAAAACTATACAGGGTGATTTCATGATGATTTTGCAAACTTTCAGAGATGATGGAGAAAAGGAGATGTATCGATTTTGAAGTAAGGGACATTGGTCTGGAGTCGAAAATTATAAGTGAAAATCTACTCAAGTTTGCCTTAGCTTCGCGCATTGCTCAGATTAAAGGCCCCAACTTCCGAACCCTGATCGTGCAGTATATAATTCGCGCTGAACACTTTCCAGTGCCCTCAGATAATTTCCCCAGTTGGTGGACCAGCAACGGCGCACGTAACTTGATGTGAGAAAAACCGAAAATCTGAAGTCTGCGGTTCAGTAATGATGAATTCATTTACCTGCTACATTTACAACAGTTGTTTAAAATGGCGTCCCCAGTGTCAATGCGGGCAAGGCATCGTGGCTCAGAGCTCTGTCGTACCCGTTCTAATATCCCCGGTGTCGTTTGAACAGTGTCACAGGCAGCGAGAATTCTTGCCAGGGGATCCTCTTCAGTCTTGACAGGCGTCTCGTACACAAGACTTTTCACATCTACTTTTCTACTCCTACTGCAAGTGCTTGTTTGTGCTGCCTACCCTACATCTTAGTAACAACAGTTACGGTACATGTATTCTACTGTCAGAAGTATCAGAAAGATTTTCGCTTATAACATTTGACTCGTTCGTTTGTGGACCTGGATCCAATACCTCAATTGATACATTTACTCTTCTCCATCATTCCCACAGAATCACCCTGTATAGTTTTTTTTATTAGTTTTTTTTATTAGTTTTTTTTTTTTTTGTCGTTCCTTTTAGTTCGCTTGATGTATATTCAGAAATTGTGGAAGAAGCTTACAGAAAGAAGATACAGGCTGATAGGACATCTTTTGAATCCTGCTGGATTAGTTAAACAGTGGAAGGTAAGAACTGTAGAGGAAGACAGAGATTAGAATATATGAAGCAGATAATTGAGGACGTAGTTGTAAGGGATTTGTAGAGATGAAGAGGGGAGGATTGTATCAAACGAGTAAAAATACTGATGACAAAAAATAATATTCAGAAAGTAAATATTCGGGATTAAAGATCAGTGTGGAAGCCAGTTTAAAACTTTCACACAATCACCATACCGAGCATAGTGCGTGAGTGGTTAACGCTCTGGCATCGCATTCGGGAGGACGCGTGTTCGAATCCCCTTCTCGTCATCCATATTTGGGTTTTCCATGGTTTCCCAAATAGCTCCAGACAAATGCCGGAATGTTTCCTTCAAAAAGGTCATGGCCGAATTCTTTTCCGTGCCTAGTCCCGTTACCATTCCCGCCTCTAATGACCTCGGTGTCAACGAGGCATAAAGCCATAAAATAACACCATACAGAGAGACATTTCCCCACGTGAATGGAATTGCTTTCACCCAAATATTTTGTCTTCTTTATGTCTCTGCTGTGCAACCAGTGTATCGACCTGCAAATAGGCACTCAGGCAACCGTACACTTGCATATAGCCGCTGTACACTTCAGCTGTTCTTCTCCCTTCCCATTTCTGACGTGGATACATCTTTAAAATCACTTCAGTGCCTACGGGGGGGAAGGAACGAGAGGAGGGGGGAGATAATACTCCATGATGATAGCAAAATTCTGAGTAAAGTTTGGCATTGCAGCTACGGATCTAAATCCAGTTACACACGCAATAGCCGAGGGATCAAAGAAATTTATTAAACCGTATGAGGACTGTGACTTTCTGAAACTAAGAGAATACTTGTGGTCTCAGTCAACTTATAAAGATTTGATGTATAAAATATTAATGTCGAATGTATGTGGCAATGTTGTGTAGGGTTGAAATCGAACATAAATGAAAGTCCACTCAATGCGTCGTTAAAAAGCTGAGATGATGTTCAGAAATCGTTTACGATTGGAAAGAGTACAGACGCAACAAATTCTTAGCCGCTGCTAACGAACGCGTCATAGATGGCGGTAGTAAAGAGCCATTGTTTACAGGGAAAATTTTCTTGACGTTGTCACTTGTAGTGCTATTAGACTGAGTAGCTTCTCTTACACTTGTGAAAAGAGCAACAGAGAATTCGATGTGTCTACAAGCTGAATAACAGAAGTCTGTGTTTGTTCTACAGCTCATTAATGATACATGCAATTGAGTTTTCTGAGAGATACAGCAAATTTTCTATAAATCTCCGTCTTGAAACCCCATCAATACGGAAACAGTAGTACCTCTACTAGCGATTGTTCCGCAAGAGAGGCCGTGGACAGGTTTGCAACTCGTGTGACCGAATATCGTTTAGGAAACACCTACAGTTCCCAGATAACAGCCACGAGCGGCGACCCTACAGAACATTGGTACGTGTGGACGGTTAGACATGGTTAATCGCTGCGCCTACATCAAAATGACTGCAGGAGAAGAAACGGCATTTATACACCCATCCCAAACTGCCACAAAAACTGATGTTTAGTAAGTAACAATAATATCTGTTCAGCTAAAATTCTAATTAATTTTAATCGCCACTTAAAGACGTATGGACGTAAAAACAAAAGGCCTTGTTCCGAAACAGCCGATACTCTCTTTTCTGTTAGGCTCTGTTTCCTCGTAAAGTAAAAAATAAGTCAGCATTCTTCTTATGCCTACGGCACTATCTCCTATTCTACAGTACGACCGACTGTGAAGCGTTGGAAGTTGTGTCGCTAGCCTCTCCTGCTACGTCATCAAGTGACGTCAACTACAAATGTATCGTACCCCAACAATTACTCTAAGAGTAGATTAAGGTAGAACAGCAACTTATGAAGACACCAGAGTGGCGTCTAAACGTCCCTGAAACACGCAAAGAATCATCTGCTAATCAAGAGTATTTAGTCAAAACTAGCCACCATAAGGGGAAAAAATCCTTTTTCATTTTTGTTGGTTTTGAAGCTTTTTTTATAAGTATTAAATGTCGAATCTAGAATTTTTCTACGTTTTCACGGATATTAGGCCCTTTCGCCCATTGCGTCTTCTTCCTTATGTTTGTATTCAAATGCCTTTTTTGGAATTATGTGTCCCTCCATGCTACTGAGATGATATCCCCTCCTTGATTGGAAGTAATGCCATCTATACTGAATTTTGAACCTTTAATTAAAATTCCTGTGGTAGTAAAGGGTCTTAATGTATTTATCAAATAGAGAGGTTATCCGTTCTTTCTGAGTGTAGAAGACGTCACGTTCAACTTTGTCGAAAGCATTCTCAATACCCACAAATGCTGTAAGTTTTTTACAATTGTATTCTCTTTTTCATTCTATTATCTGTTTTATACTGATATTATTGTCAGTTCACGGTCGAAACCGCATCGTTCATCCCCTAACAAAGCTCCACATATTATCCAAAGTTTATTGTTGGAATTCTTGAGTAGATTTTATAACTTAAGTTTAATTCACAAATTTCTGTGTCATTTGTTGTATTATTTCAATTGCTCTCCTTGAAAATGATATTACATTAGCTGTCTTCCAGTTTACCTTCTGTCCAGCATCTATATAGTAATTGAAAGACAGTTAGTTTGACAAACAAACCTCCCTCTTTTATTTATTCTACATTAATACCTGTGGCTTAGCATTATGGCGTGCTGCATTTAATTCAACTAAAGTTGCGGGGTGTATTTCATATGGGTTTACAGTAATCGCCCCCTGGTCCTGACTACTTGGATTGTACTGTACCTTGGCCCCTGGTAGTATTCCTCTTATTTCCCTTCCTCTATACCATTCATTTTAACTGTGTTTGTTTCTCTTTTGTTTAAATGCCTCATAATTTTAAGAAAAAAAATCCTGCCTCCCATGCATATCAGTATCGATAAACCTGTTATATCCTAGTCCATATGCATTTCTGGATACTGTCTTGCCTCTTCCGCATTTCTCTCTTCTACTACCTCATCAGTTCTGTGTTGCAAGCTTATCAACTATGTATGTTTATTTTCTTTCATAGTGTGGCATTTCCACTTATCATTATCCTCCTTATATTCATATAACTATGAAATCGCCTAGAAAAAAGTCTGTACATCTGAGATATTTTTTAAATGAGTTGAGGTACTATTAGTAAGCAACAAAGAAAGATTAAACTTAAAAAAAAAATGGTGACTGTCTGTCTATGTTTCGATGAACTGGATCTAGCTGGTCATGTTTTTTTCTTCTGGCTTTACGCCTCGTCGACGTCAAGGTCATTAGAGGCAGGATGGGACTGGGGACAAGGAACGGGAAGGAATTCAGCCATGGACTTTTGAACAAAGTATTCGGCATTTTCCTGGAGTGATCTGGGGAAAACATGGAAACCCCCAAATCTGGATTCCCGGGCCTGGATTCGACCCAGCGTTCTCCCAGCACGCTAGGTGGTTAGTTTTTAGTGTGCAACCCATGGTCTCATGGGTAAAATAGGGTATGTTTAATTCTGATGTGACATCGAAAAAATGAGAAAATAAGGACATTTTTTCTGAACGTGATTCGCGCTGAAACTACTCTCTGGAGTTTCCATTAATGTAAAGCCCGTGCTCCCGCAGATAAAATAGGATATGTTCCATTAGGACTTGAGATCGAAAATTGATAAATTTAGGACAATTTTTCATTGAATGCAATTCATACAAAAACTACAGCCCATGGTTTCCATGTGTTTGACTGTGATGTGCTATCGAAAGACTGATGAATTAGAGTAAAAGAGTCCACAAAAGCTACTTCTGTGCAGTAGGAATGTTTAACGTGATTTCAGCATACGAGTGGCAACATATTATTCGGAGGAATCACGTTACAGTTTTTGACAACACCATACCCCTCCAATAATTTTTTTAAATTATTATTATTTGCGGAAAAGCCCATTAGGACTATGAATAGTACTCAGAAACGTTTTTTTGCTTTCTTTTGTGCCCATATTTCCTTCATTTGCTTGCTGTGGGCTTGTTGTCCCAAGTCTTTTCTTTAGTCTTTCCTCCCGGTCAACTTGCCACTTATGAGTTTTGGATTTAAATGTATCTCTGTTTCCGATATCTTTTGGGCAATACCTCCTAATTTGACGTCTTTCTTGATTTCTCATATCCTTTTTATTGTATCTGATATTGCTTTACTTCGGTTTTCACAGAATTCAACTATTTACCTTGTCAGTGTGTTAGGATTTATTCTTTTGATGTGTCCATAAAATTTTAGTCTGCGTTTTCAACTATCACTGTGAATGTCTGCATATTGTAAAATTTCCTGATTAATTATTATTATATTGCATTATTATTATTATATATGCTCGTTTGGGCAAACTAGGAATACGTTAAGCCTTTTTTAGCTTGAAGTTTGCTGTGGATGTGTTAGCCCTAGAGAGAACGTGGAATCCGAACCACGGAACGTACTGGCGTAGCTCATATGATCAACCTCAATTCTCAGGAATTTGAGCCGGGGACTGGATGATCAAACATTAAAAAAAAAAAAAAGTGGTTTAACCACTGAGCTAACAGACCGCTCATGTGTCTATCAGTAATTGTATTAATTTCCTTAAATTAATCTGCATTTTATGATTCCCACGAGCCGTAGTATGTATAGTGTTTGGAATAGCAACAAGTAGTGTAAGAAACTTTGATTGGCATCAGCTGAGCAGAGCACAAGCATTATAACTAGACGGTAGTTCAATAATATGGAGAATCGAATGTTTAGGTTAGAAGTCTGCAGTTATTTTCAGAAGTTGTAGGGAGAATATTTAAACATGGCATTTGAGTAACAGTGTTAAACAAATCGAGTGAATCTTTCTTTTGGAACAGTGATTTTCATTTCAGTGGTAATAATCACTCCTATCATTTTGGCGGATCTGAATTAATTAACCGCATTATAATATAAAACTAAATGAGCAGCAATAGCAGCTTAAATGTGTTTGTGATGAGATGGGCATTCTCGTCCAAAACACGTTGTGTTCCCTATAGCGTGGAATTGCTATTAATCTACAAGATATTTTTGGGAGCTGAGCTGGTGATCGTCGAGTGCTGGTCAGTTTTTGCCGGGATTTCTTTTAGTGTGCAGCCCATGGTCTCAGCCACATTAAAAGAGGAACACTCACAAGTTTTTCGTGGAGACCGTTCAAGCAAACATATATTGTGCTAAGTGAGCCACAGAGACCGCAGATCATGTAGTTCCTGATCATGTAGGTTCAAGATAGTAATTTATACAATAACCGTCCAGTTAATTAGAGGAATGTAATAAACTATAGGAATGGGAAGAAATCATTTTCCGTTATTACAGAATTTCCTATTATACTCCAACTGGTCAGTTTTATTAACAATTCAATTTTTTCTTATGGCTTTACGCCTCGTCGCGGTGTCAGGGAAAAGGAAGGAATTTGGCCATAGCTATTTTAAGGAAGCATCCCAGCACTCGCCTGGAGTGATTTGGGGAAAGCATGGAAAACCCAAATCGGGATGCCTGGACGGGGATTCGAACCTGCGTCCTCCTGAATTCGAGGCCAGAACGTTACCGCTCACCCACCACGCTCGGTCAAACAAGAGTTTAACTATTTCTCAGTACCTTATAAAAAATTAATCAGACAGTGAATTACAGATAGTTACACAGTTACTGAAGCATTCAAAATGTAAATGTTGACAAATGTGCAGGGTTTCGCTATTCAGTGGTCGATAAAAGTTAGTTTGTAAATACAAGAATTGACCATCTTATCTTGACAGATCGCTCCTCAGGGCCGCTTTCGAGTAAATTACATCGTACCAGGGTGTGGTGAACTAACTCGTCGATTATTTACCATTCTTTCTTCTGATCACACAGCTCTGCGAACTTGACTTCATGGCACACCTAAATGCTACAGATGTCGTACAGGTATACAATCGGATAATCACACCCTGTTTAGTGTTACAAAATGAGCCACATTTCAGGAATCAAACACTTTCTATGCTACGACAAAGTGTTATCACTTCGTGCATTTCACCAACATTTACAGCCAGGAGATATATTCTCCGTGTAGTTCATACACAAAATACTTCTACCCTTTTGTTTTTTTTTCGTCTCGCAGCCTAACTACCGTTCTTCAGAGTTCGTTTCTCCACCGACAATAATTTGCACCAATCATGTGGTTGGATACATGAAAACAGGAACAGGCTATTCGCCAAATGCTCACACACAGATACAGTTTTTTCAACCCGCACTCTTATTGGCAGATAAATTTTCGAAGAATTTTTATATGTGCTTCCATGGCCTTCCCTCATTCTAAGCTCATAACAATTTCTCCCCGCTCAAACTTGACTTCCCACTGTTCTGTATCTTTTGCAGGTCTTCTGCATTTACAATAGCTACTGTCGCCAATTTCCCCTTCCGAATGCCGGAGCTACTACCTTCCCCACTCCAACCTGGCTACGTGCCAAAGTTTTAGCGTGAAAGCAAACATGAAGTTCTGCGCCTCCCACCACTGATTTCTTTCACTGTATCACTGCGTGCCAGTCTCATTGAAACTACTGTAAATCTATTAGTTACAACAGTATGGAAATTATTACATTACTTAATTTTACCTTAATTTACATAGTATTCTACAAACGGAAATTTATCCTCCATCTCGTGAAACATGGAACACTCAAAATTCGTAACAATCCAAAATTCGACAAACAATGAAAGCATATGTGACAAGTTACTTTCAATCCGTCGCCTGGACTTTCCCTACCAGTCACGTTGCTGTTACGATGTCTTACATTGCGTACAGCGAATTTAGTGTATGTCTTGCCAAGCCTGTGAGCAAATATCACAATACCTTCAATTACTTCTTCATTCCACATTTTTAAACCCTTTTTCCTTTTTTATTTCCATCAAATTTCTGAAGCCATTTTACTAAAGAACATTTGATATTTTCCCACTTTCTATCACCGTTGCAGCTTAAGACACGAAATTTGCGAGTCCTAGTATATATACGTGATTAATTCTGCTTTTCTCAGTAGATAAATTTTATATCTCATTTATGTCTTGTGTGACCTCTGTCTATTTTTTTTTCCACCTACTGTACAGGTTAAATTTCAGTATAATTTATCGGACTGTATGCCACCACCTATTCAAACTGTAGTATCTGTGATTTCTGGAACTGGTTTTTTATTGACGATGACATAGTCGATTAAGAACTTCGAATCACTGGTACACCAAGTATATTAATGATCTTCTTTTTACTTTAAAGGCGTCTGTGTTGCTCTTAGACTATTACAACTGTAGAATTACCTTTCGGTGTACTTTTCTATATGGACAGAAAAATTTTAGGGGAGGTAAATCACCAACACGAGCAGTCAGATTCACCAGGATAAAGACCCTGTATAATCATTCTTATTGATCCAGTCCAGAACTGCCTATCAAGTCTCATAAAAGCTGAAGTTACCTTCTGTTCTACTTTCCTCTAGAGCCTGTAGTTCTCTAGCAAATAATTATGTGCCTTTTCCACAAAACTCTTACATAAAATTTGAACACTTCATTTTGCTATCGTTATCTAGAGAAAAGTAATTCTTAGTGCAGATTTGCGGAGTAAACGAGCAACCAATTCTTGGTCTCTACGCAGCGGATTTGCTCTGGTCTTTTATCTGAAACCATTCGCTTGCCTTTACAGCTTTGTTTTATAGCTGGAAACTGCCGTAAGGTGTCTCTTAAGGGATAATCACACAGGATATAGCCTAGTGTTTATTGCAGCTGGTTTTTTCAGCTGAAGTACAGGATTTTATGGTTGCGCTGCACACTTCAAAAGCTATTAGAGTAGTCAGTGACAAGAATCTAAGATGGTTTGTGAATAGAGTAAGTCTCTGTAATCAGTCTTCTTTACAATTAACGCATTTCATTGTGTACTTGTATCAGTTTTTCACTCGCTTTTTGAAGTTCGTTGTATGAAATATCGACTTGCTATTTTACCGGTTACACCCCTATTAGTCCACCTGCTGCGCAAACATATACGCTCGAGAATTAATTCACGATACGATAATAACTACATTCTAATGATTGCAATTGAAACTGTAAGGAGATTCATAACTCCTAACAATAGGAACAAATAGGTTAGATCACGAATCGCAATGACATACCATTCAGTTGATAATCTTAACAAGTATCGAGAAAGCACAGCTGCTGTAATACGCCAGTACTTAAGTACGGATAGATAATTGTTCCTGTATAAATTATTTAAGAAATTTTTCCCATTCGGACGAATCTAGCTCGAAAAGAAATGTAGCTCAGCTACACATATGCTAGTCACCAGACTATGTACCAAAGTCGTTAGACATACCTAAAACACATCCGTTGAGCGTATAGAGTCCAACAAACGGGGAAGTTAAACCTAGCATTAACCTTGGTGCCAACAGTAGCCTCAAGTTTCACATCACGTATATTATTTCTAAATGGTGTTGTTTCTTTCTTTCTACCTTCTTACTTAACCAAAATCGTTAAATGAGTTATCATTTTAAAGATTAAGGTCTTCGCTTTGGTAACATCATTAATTAAGAAAGGTTTTTTTTTTCGAAATTCAAAACATAAATGTGTGAGTGACCATATAGCCTCCCGGCTGGTCTACAGGTATGCACACAAGGCCTGACCTTGAAGCGGCGATACCGTTAAGTAAGTTGTGGGTTGGAATGACTGGGGTGGGGGAGAGGGTGAGAGGCGCTGGACACGAGGGGAGATGTTTGCAGGCTTTGACCAAGTGTAGATGTGTATTCAGCTGTGCTTTGATTACTGAAATAAAAGAATGTTAACCGTCATTACTCTGCGGTCATTTCGCTGCCTTGAACCTGAACTGTTGGATGCAAGAAGTAACAGGCTTAGTTGAGACTAAGCTGACATCGGAGTTGTACAAGCAGAGTCTTGTTTGTGGTGAGGAACCACAGGAAGGATTTTAGTTCCTTCTAAATCATCGGTGAGACCTTGGAGAGGATGCAATAATCTTAGCGTTACCGTTGCAAATGGGAAAATTATAGACAGTGAAGATCACGTGTGTACGATAGTTCAGAGTCTAGCTGCTAGGCGTCACTACCGTAAATAAGGAGTGAACGCTCTACCGCTAGATAGTGGCACCACGTGTCACAGTTTTGTTCATAAACTGATTGTTTTATAGAATAAGGAGCCTTTCAGATATTTTTGTGTATGCTCGGGAAAAATTTTATGAAAAGGTTATTGATGATCATATTTTCGCTTCATATATTGTGTACAAAGAAGTTTTGAAATTTAAATATTTTTTAATTTAAATTTTTGATGTAAATATGTTTATGTCATTTAAAAGTAAATTCTAACGTAAATTGCATTTTGCTTTTGTAATAATAATAATAATAATTGAGAAAATTGCGATGGATCGCTCGCTCTGGTGGCAATCTCCCAACACCCCCTCCTTTTCCCCATCCAACCTACTTTTGCCCTCTACTCATTTTTACTTTAAAAATTCGATTTTGTAATAAATTTGAAACAGTTTTTTTTTATATATATTAGCCAACAATACGTTCCGTAAATACTTCTGAATGTTTTCCGTTAGATATACATATATTTTTTAAACGGAAATTTTAAATACCCTCACATTAATAGTAATAATTGCGTTTGCGTTTTACGTATGTTTAACGTGTCCAAAAGTGTTTTCTAATTGTTTCGTAAGAAGTTGTAAGAGTTTTGCTACGTACCTATATCAACTGACAACCAAAAAATTGCTACAAATGAATTGGTTCTTCTTCCATCCTACTGTAAACTACCAACTTCGCTATTCATCGCGCATCAATCGCAAAATTTACTCACGGACCACCTGGTGCTCACAACGCACCGCAAATAACTTTAACTTCACCGACCGTGGTTGGAGAACGTTAACGCCCTGGCCTCACATTCTGGAGGAAGCGGGTTTGAATCCCCGTACGGGCATCCAGATTTGGGTTTTCCATGGTTTCCCCAAATCACTCCAGGCGAATGCCGGAATGCTTCCTTCAAAAAGGCCATGGCCGAATTCCTTCCAGTTCCTTGCCCCAATCCATCCCGCCTCTAATGACCTCGCTGTTGACGAGGCGTAAAGCCAAAGCTAAAAAAATGGTTTTCTGATAATCTATTAGACATATAACTACTTTTGAACACAGCGTATATATATATATATATATATATATATATATATATACATCAGAATAGCCTTGCGCTGTTAAAAACCGACATACCGATTAGCACTATACATAAAACCTTAAAAATTATAGAATTGATTTGACGTGATTTCACTGTACATCAAGCAATGTTTGCTAATGAACACTATCGGCAGAGGCAAAGACTTGCTTCTCATCTTTGCTCGTAACTAAGAATTTGTCCAATGTTTCCACCAGGGACAGTCAGTTCCTGGGGCAGTGGGGGGAGCTTATGTGTCTGCGATTGGTATCTACATCTACTCTATACATCTATACTCTACAAATCACAAATACTGTGGGTGGTAGAGGGTGCGACCTAAATAGGTTTGTGGAAGAAGTATTTCGTTGCACTCGTAAATTATAGATTTTCGCATATTTTCCAACAAATTCAAACGAAAACGACGTCGTCTGTCCGCCAAACAATCCCAGCCCAACCCGCGTATCTGCTCTGTGGCACTTACGTAAGGACTGTAACTAGCAGTCACGAATCGAGCGGCTCTCCTCTGTTCTTTCTCTAACATGTCAATCAATCCCTTGCGATACGGATCCCAAATTCCACAACAGTATTCCAGATACGGACGCACTAGTGTTTTGTACGCTATTTCCTTTGTATGAGCATCACAACTTCTCAAAATACGACCTATAAATCGTAGTTTAGAATTAGCTTTGCCTACGACGGAAATTATGTGCAAGTCCCATTTCATGTTGATTTGTATTGTAACGCCTAGATACTTCATGGAATCTACAGTGTCAACAACTGAATCATTAACTTTGTACTCGTGAGCAAACGGGATCTTTTTATTACCTATTTCCATTGCCTTGCACTTTTTGCAGTTAAGTGTAAGCTGCCATTTACGACACCATTCCGAAATAACATCCAGATCACGCTGAATTTCTATGCAGTCGTCAGAGCACCTCACTTCCCTATAAATAAGTGCATCATCAGCAAAAAATCGCATCCTGCAATTGACGTTTTCACAGAGATCGTTTATAAAAATTAAGAAAAGAAGTGGTCCTATTACACTTCCTTGAGGAACGCCCGAAGTAACATTTAGCTTTGAAGAGGGTTCCCCGTCAACAACGACATACTGTGACCGACGAGTTAGAAAATCGCGTATCCATTCGCAAATCTGATCAGGTATACCGTACGCTCGAATCTTCACTAAAAGTCGGTTTTGTGGTACAGAGTCAAAAGCTTTCTGATAATCCAAGAAAATAGCATCAACTTGTGAACCTGCATCAATAACTTTAATTACATCATGCGAAAATAAAGCCAGTTGCGTTTCACACGATCAGTTCTTCCGAAATCCGTGTTGGTTTGCTGTAAGTAACTCGTTTTCATCTAAAAACTTCATAACGTTAGAGTATATGATATGCTCCAGAATTCTCCTGCAAACAGATATTAGAGATATGGGTCGATAATTCCTAGGATCTTTCCGATCTCCTCTCTTGAAAACGGGAATCACCTGCGCTATTTTCCATTCAGAAGGTACTTTTCTTTCTTCAAAAGATTTACAAAATATATCTGACAGAAATTGTTCTATTTCTTCCGCGTATTCCGAAAATACTCTTACTAATATACCATTGGGACCCGGCGCTTAATTTATGTTTCCTACGATATTTGCATTTTTGTTTGTGAATGTGTAGCTTATTAGATGGAGATTGCGGACCGTTTCAGCATTCATCTAGGTGACTGCGGAAAACCGCCTAAAACAACAACCAGGCCGGCCTGTACGCGGGGTCCTGGATCGAGCCTGGTCCAGTTGTATCTCCCATATCCAGCGAGGTGGCACTTTAACGTGAGCAACCATACTGCCAGATTATCAAGCAATTATGGTCGTTTGTCAATTTTCGTACAAAAACATGAAGCGAAAACTAATTTCGTTGCATGGTAGCTGGATTTTAATCCTCTATATGAAGAACTTACGTTTCTTCGGCGTATTAATTTTTTGTATAGTAGAAAAAATTAGTATTTAAAGCCTGGTTGTGGCATACTAGGCTGCGAGTACAAACGTTTTGTATTCATCTGGCCAGTTTTTCGAGTAAATTTCCTTCGTCATTCAATGAAGAATTAAATAATAAACGACGGTTTTATACAGGGTGTTACAAAAAGGTACGGCCAAACTTTCAGGAAACATTCCTCACACACAAACAAAGAAAATATGTTATGTGGACATGTGTCCGGAAACGCTTACTTTCCATGTTAGAGCTCATTTTATTACTTCTCTTCAAATCACATTAAACATGGAATGGAAAAACACAGCAACAGAACGTACCAGAGTGACTTCAAACACTTTGTTACGGGAAATGTTCAAAATGTCCTCCGTTAGCGAGGATACATGCATCCACCCTCCGTCGCATGGAATCCCTGATGCGCTGATGCAGCCCTGGAGAATGGTGTATTGTATCACAGCCGTCCACAATACGAGCGCGAAGAGTCTCAACATTTGGTACCGGGGTTGCGTAGACAAGGGCTTTCAAATGCCCCCATAAATGGAAGTCAAGAGGGTTGAGGTCAGGAGAGCGTGGGGGCCATGGAAACGAAACTAAAATGAGCTCTAACATGGAAAGTAAGCGTTTCCGGACACATGTCCACATAACATATTTTCTTTGTTTGTGTGTGAGGAATGTTTCCTGAAAGTTTGGCCGTACCTTTTTGTAACACCCTGTATTTCTAAATCACGGAGGAATATTTTGTGACTCTGTCTGTATATGAATATATATTCTGCAATTTATAAACTCAGCTGCAACGAAATTTGTGTAGTTCCTAATTCGTTTCCTCGCATTCCTTATACAAACTGCTGACTGCTTAGCTAAAGCTAGCTTCCCACGGCCCGTTGTTTTGCAGGCCGTGCTGTACGTATCAGCACGCGCCACAGGCTAGCCCTCGCCGTCTCCCCACCACCTTGCCTAGTAACGTTTCAGCTACCCGGGCGTTTGATGTTTACCGATTGGGTGACGGATAGACGCGCGCCATCCCTGTCAGCAGAGGCGAGACTCTTCCCACAGCCTGCTGTTGATTGCTGGACCGGTCTGGCCGTCAAATGCACGCGTCGTGGGAATCCACATTAAGAACGGAGTCTTGATGCAAGTGCATGATTTCTTTGTTTCAGATAAGCTGCAGTGGCAGGTTGGTAGCTGGGGACCATGCTCTCCCGTGGCTCCTGCTGACAACATTCTGGCCAGCAGGCAACCTCCGTATCCCAGAGACAACTTGGGCGTTATGCAGAGAAACGTTTCATGTATTCTCCTGTCGCATGATTCCATCAAGGTAAGTACAGTGACCAAAGACTGTTGAAAATAGGTGTACATTTTGCTTAAAGCAACCAGATGTACGAGGCCGCCTAACTCACCAGCCAAACCAAGCCTGTTACGCTAGGGCCTGGCATTCGGAACGGTGTTGTTTAGAATCCCCGTCCAGCCATCCAAATTTTTGTTTTTAGATGTTTCCCCGAAGTCATTTCTTCTCAAAGGATCTGGTCTTTCTGTTCCTTGCCCCATTCCAAACGATCTCGATGTCTGAGAGACATAAAGGTGTAAGGTTAATAAATAAACCAATAAACGAAGCATCAGCAAAACGTAAACCCACGACAAAATCCATTCTTTACTGACATTTTACTGTAAAACAGACCATGAAATATAGCTAGGTGATAGTATTTAATTTATGCCTGAGTTTTTTTGTTTTTGGCATTGCAAAACTGTTGTGATTTGATCTTGTTCATAGATAACTGATTCGCGTGAAATTATTAGACTTTTGAAAACACCTTGCACTTTGCAGTTTTGAAGAAGATTACTGTTATTTGAAAATTAAAGAAGATGGGTTGTCAAGTGCAGAGAAGAAAATGAACACTACCAAAAAAAAATTCTCCTCACAGGCGGAATGAAGGCAGCACAGGTAACTCAAAAACTTTATGCCGTATACATGGAGAATGCCATCGGCAAAAACACTGCAAGAATTTTTTTTCACATGAAAGAGCATTTCTTTATTCTCGTTGGTCCTTTACGTTAATGGAGACTAACGGGTTTTGATGATCACCATTTAGAAGCTTTAATACTCGATCATTCCGTCAGTCGGCCTCTGTCGCCAGTTAACCATCATTCGACATTTGCATTCTGTGGTCTGTTTTAAATAACGTCACAAACTTATGCATCAACTATAATATAACTAATTTCCATTCCAAAACACGAAACGGAAAGCACTAATTTCCTATATTATCTTTATCAGAAGACCTCAGATACATTAGTTTATCAAATGAATCTGGCTAAACACGAAGAGCACAGTACAGAACCTACCGTCGGGGTACAGCCAATCATAATTCAATAATTATTCATAGGAATGGTGATGTAATTCTCCGTTAACGCATAAACATCCCCATTTTAGAAAAGTATTTTAAAAAAGCTCGTTAATACAAAACACTTACTCATCCTTCCACCAGTATAGATAAATTAATGGCCATCGCTGTAGGCAAGATAAACTTCTCTATTTCCTCTCTTACTTCCCTCCTCTACCCCAAAAAATGGATTCCTCTTTTTCACGATACTGTTAGAAAAAAATCAAAATGAAACATATAATTATTTGATACAGGTAATAATAGGCTAGTCGGAAAACATGTATACAATTATGTTTCTGTTAAGCTCCTGCCAATAAGCTAACAACAAGACACTTGGCATGAAAATACACTCCACTTAAACTGTAAGCTTTACTTTAAAAATGCCTGTGGCTCTCTATGAGTTAGGTTTTACAGCTTATAATGACAATATAAATAGTCAACACAAAAATAAATAATAATAGTTTTAAACGTGAATAGAAACTATTAAAAGTTTTAAAAATCACAGACAGCTAGTAAGGACTGAAAATAAGGCAAAATATAATGTATAAGTTTTAAATAAAATATTCAATATGAAAATCAAACAGTAACTGTCAGGGAAATATACACTTTCTCACAATTATTTTGCTTCACAGTTAAATCTTAATAGGATATAGTGATAAAACATTATTACATAATTCCACTAAATATCGATATTCAGAAGAAAGAATTCATACCGGGGTCCAGCCATAATGATTACCAGTAACGAATGAAAACAAAAATTTAAATTGTGGGGTGGCAAACGTGCCACAAGGTGTCTAGTCTTTTTAAACCAACTATTTTATCCTGCCTTCTTTCCGAATCTCTGCCAAGCAAATTATTGTATCGTAATTTTACAAGTTCTGCCACTGAAAATTATTTTTACTGTGACAGAACATTTTAAAAAACTTCCCACATGTCAAGCAGAAGGTATAGGGCGACTCGTTGGTGATCGTAAACCAAAACTAGTGTCTGTTACAAACAAGTCATTATATACTCTATACTCAATACTAATAAAAGATGAAGTTTTGGTTAGCTCGTATTATCTGTAAGCATCTAGATATGCATAATTTTAGAACCATGTGTTTTTCAGTCACATTTTCGTGTTATATTTACTCTTGCATTTCATCCATAAATAACGAAAACAATACCTTACAAGAAATTTACTGTTGGATAAAGTACTAGAACATCTTAAGAATATTGAACCGTAGAACAAACAATACACAGATATCGAATTTTCGAGAAAATTCCAGTTTTTAATGGGTGACAGATTGTAAACTAGAGCTAACTGTTTTAAAAAGTGGAAACGAGACTATAATATAAAGCAATAACTGCTAAGTATGTAGAAGCATAGATCCTTTTTCATTCGTATATGTACTGAAGTCCTCAGAAGCGTGATTAATCAAGCACCACGCCAAGAGACGGACCCTTCCCTCTTAATTGCAGGTGAGGGCGGATAAGCCAGGTAAATTTTTAAACGTAGCATAGAACATTGTACTTCATATAACAAAGATGAATTGAAGCTGCAGTTAGTCGTTTTCAAACACAAAGTTGGAGCCCTCCGGTTGTAAGCATTGTACTACCAACATAATTTTTTTTAACTTTTCTTGTCGGCGTAATTTAGTGAAGAGAAATTTAATTCAAAATCTTATAATTTCCCTCATATTTCTGTGAGGCATTGGGATAGCAGCCCAGCGCTTAGCGAGCTGGCAGGGGAGAAAGCAATGCCTGCTTCTGCCCCCCCACCCCACACCACCCCCCTCCACACACCCCTCCAACGCTCTTCGTCGTCCTTTGCTTTCCGCCGCTCACTTTCACTTTTAGCTCGATGCAGCGCCTGGCAGGGGAAATGGATGTTATCTTCCGACGACAAACACATTGCAGAGCTCAACCAGATGTACACGAAAACACCTAGATGATATTTCTATTGCTCACTACTAGTTTCATAAATACTACGACTTTTTTTTTACTTATGGCTTTACGCTTCGTCGCGGTTGAGGTTATTAGAGGCGGGATGGGACTGGGGATAAGGAACGGGTAGGAATTCCACCACGGACTTTTGAAGGAAGCATTCCGGAATTCGCCTGGAGTGATTTGGGAAAACCATGGAAAACCCAAATCTTGATGCCCGGACGGGGATTCGAACCCCGTCCTCCGGAATGCGAGGCCAGAGCGTTAACCACTCACACACCACGAACGGTCACGTGGTGTAACTTTCTATATAAAAAAACGCTCTTTCTAAGATCACTAGCAAATTAGTTGACGCCCATACCGAAGTGTTATTTTTTCTCGCCAGCTTTGAACGAAATATTCTACTTCCTGACACAAAAGGTTGCATTATCAGAAAATCGATCAAATTGACCTATTCGTGAAATTTCAATTATAATGGCCCTGTTATGCATTAATTGATACCATATCAAAATCATATTAGTAATATTTGAACAATCGCGTTCCACTAAAAATTGATATTAAATTGTTAAATTTCTCAGATTTTCGACATTACATCCATTTGGAAAATACCCCATTTTATCCGTGAGACCAAGACCTATAGCTTCATTGAAACCTCCAACAATAGCTGATGCTACGAACATGATTCTATCACGAGACCATAATCGGTAATATTACACTCCTTCACTCTTCCTGACCAACTTAAATACTGTATTTCTCTCTCAGTTCCAGTGAAAAGGTGCTATTGTTTCCAATTTATAACACATAAATCCAATGACTTTGATTTATTTCATGACTTTCAGTAAGTAACACAAAAATCTTCACAAGGTTCTTTTTTCTATTAATTTTAGTCCTTGAAATTAAACCCCAAATCTGCACGGCTAAAATCAGCTGATATTTGGAACAGAGTGTATGAATAAATACATGGGAGAAACTGTAAATAAGAAACCGCTTCAGTGAATGAACTGAAATGCATTCGGTATATTTATAAACGAAAAAAAGTGCATTGGCCGTCATAATTTGTTATGTATTTATAAATTATAAAAATTAGTAACAACAAAAATTTTATAGTTCTCAAAGTTAGTAGCAAAACTCTTTTTGTGCTTGGTTAGTCAAGCAGAAAGAATTCACTCCATGAAAGTTGTCAGAACTTAACATCTAAGATCGGAATGTAAATCCGTAAAAGATTCAAACTTTCTCTTAAGTCTACTAGAATAGTCACGATTTCTCCATCATAAATAACAGTTCACATACTTCGTCAAAGTCTAAGGATCTAAAAGTTTGAAAAAACAAATTAATAAACAAAAATAAAGCTTTTATTATACACGTAATAACATTGACATGTAAAAGATTAGTAGAAGCTGAAATATAACAGTTGTAGGGGGAAATTGACGGATTATCAACAGATTTAAATTGAAGATGCCAGCAAAACGTCAGATAGAAATTTTGAGTAACCTCACTTCCGCGTCGCTCGTGTTAGAGATGATAAAGTTCTCGTTCGGGAGGATGTGGGATAAATATCCATCCAGATTTCGATCTTCGATGCTATCCTGAAGTTACTCGATTGGAATGACGAGTTGGTTTATACAAAAGATCACCGTCAAATTCCTTCCTGTTCCTTTTCCACCACGTCTCCAACCTATAACGACCAGGATGTTGACGAATCATAAAGTCCTAAGAAAAAATTATTCGCGGTCACGTGTATATCCCAGTGTGTTCAATGCCACACATAAAGTTTCAGATAGCTTGGCTGCGTAGGATGAGTCTGTGGTTCCACGATCGGAGAATGAAGTCAAATGAAATTTTGGCATCCATACACTTCAATACACAAACTTGTATTCGATACGGAGGGATATTTCAAATCTCGAATCACTATTTAATCAGTAACATGCTATTTCAATAACTAGAAGACGGCTTTTAAAGACCTGAATAGCAATTAAAATGAAAAGTAGTCATTGTCTATTAAGGAGGACCCATCATTCGAATTCCATACCAAATTCATAAATTAGTTTGTTTGTCCCATAATACACACTGATCGATTCCAGTTCAAGGTATTTAAATTATTTTTTTTTTAATTTCCATTCTGCATGCCTTCAGTTTGACACAAAAATACATAACCACCTATAAATTCAAAAGAAGAATGTGTTATGCCTTATCAGAAGGATAAACGGTCCACGTCGTTACTTGACAGCAAGGAATTGCTTTAATTGTCGAAGCCAACATATATTTCGTGTCAGCGCAAATATTTGATATAGTTAATTTGCCTTGAAGGGTGGACCGTCAGTATGTCACTGGAAACAACAAGCAGAATGGCTGTTTCTGATATTTATGCCGGTGTCTACGAAGGATACGCTGCGTTTGAGAAATTGGTGGTTCGACAGCCGCAGACGGAAATTAATTGAGAAGTTAGCCGCAAGCGCTTCAATTATACCCCACATGCGGTGAAATGGTACCAGGGTAGTATTACAGGGCAGGAGGTAGCGTGATTAGCCTGTCAGTGTCATTTGGTGGTGGTGTTACAGCGCCGCCAACTCCAATGCGAATCAAAGCAGTTGTTCCCATATCAGACAGCCCCGTAATCCTGACGCCATAACCGCGGAACGCTCAGTTGACAAAGTTACATAATCTATCTCCCAGTGATCAGTTTTCTCTTGGCAGTCAATACGTCATCAACAAATTGTTTTGCGCGGGAGATGGTTAATATTTTCCACATAGTAAACCAAGCCTCAAAAATGTTCGTATCTAAACTAACATCGTAAATGCAAAAGTAACTCTGTCTATCTGTCTGTCTGTTTGTTACGTTTCTAGGGCTAAACGGTTTATTCGATCGTTATGAAATTTGACAAGGATATGCTTTTTGCCATTAGGAAGGACATAGGATACTTTTTATATAAATAATAGATATTGTCCTGTAATTTTGAAAAATTCCTGAACGGCGATAGACAGACGCATAGGATGTGTACCTCTCTTTAGTCGCTTCCCGTATGACGGTCTGGTAGCTCCGTGATTAATGCGCTTACTTACTACTGTTTGGAGCGTGGACTCCGTCTCAATTCCCAGTGGAAGCAAAATTTTTAAACAATTGTTTTTGATCATACGAGCCTCGCCTGTTGTTCGGATTCCATGTTTAACTGTAGATCCCACAAATTTAGGGGTGCAATGTATGGCAAATCGTAGGCGGTCCATCAATGCCGTAGGTACACACATTTTTACACTGTATTGATCCTTCAGGTGTTGTTTCTCTCGCAATCAGTGTGTGTACGATCGGCAGTAACAATATTATAAATGTGGAAGTAAGTCTCTGTCTTTTTATTACATTTTGAAAATTAAATGGCTGTACCGATATTGATTGGTTTAGACAGGGAAATACTTTGTATCTGTAGGAAGGACACAGGGTTATTTTTTGGTATGAATAACAGTTTCAGTCACGAAATTTTGAGAAATTATCGAATGGTGACAGACAGACGGATGCGTGTGTTAGTCTGTAATGTTACGTCGGTTGCTCAAGCTGTGCTTTTCACGCAGTCTGTTAGTGTATGATTTGTTAATAAATTTTGTTTAGAGACATAACTTAATATTTAGTATAGATGTCGATTTTCTCAACACTATACTATTACTTTGTATCTGCCTAAAAGTTTCTGGCACCAGTTTATTTTGTCTTCTTTTTTGACATGATTTGTGGGCGTAAACCTGCCTAAGGTTTAGCTCTAGAAGAGAACGAGCAGCTAAAATTATTAGAACCCAAGAATCTGATTCTCATGCTGAAGAATGAATAAAATACCATGCTGAAATAAAGCTGCCCCTCCCCCCAAAACCCCCCACATCCCCGCACCTTTGTTTGTTTTTAAGTATGTTGGAAACTGATTCTCTTCATGAGATAGGTTCGACGGTAGAATGATATAGTGTTGGCTTTCCTGTCATAATATGTCGACTCAGTGTTCCTTGGTACAAATACTTATGTTACTAACAGCTTTCAATATCCAATTCTGGCAATGAAATTCTAGGTCCACGCGTACGAAGTTGCCGGTAACAGCTTGTTTAAAATAAAATCACAAAACCCATTCGAAACTTTCGGACAATCGGCGTTCCCATCACCCTCTCTCTCTCTCAAAAAAAAAAAAAAAAAAAAAAAAAAAAAAAAAAAAAAAAAAAAAAAAAAAAAAAAAAAAAGGTTTGTTTTGCTGGTTTGTTGAAATTAATCACTCCCCAAAATAGTATAACAAAGAGAGTTTATTACCTATCCCAACCCACCCACCCCGGCCAGTTTTTCTCAGTGCATTAAGAGGCCGCCGCACAGTGATTTGGAAGGTACAACGTGACCAGGTTCGACTACTGGTTGTTTTGTACCGGCGGTCCTGATTGTGGTTTTTAGGCGTTTTTCCGTAATTAGCTAGGTAAATGCTTGGAGTGCCAGCAATTTCCGCTTCGTAACTACATATTTCACAAAACAAAATTACATTAATCATCCAGAGCACAATAAGTTACACGTTTCACAGACATAAAACATTTACATTTATTGTACAGAGCTACGGACTTTCCTCCATTGCGTTAAATGCGTCGGTTCTAACAAACCTGATTTGGATTCGGGCAGGACACAATTCCTCCAACTCCCCCCTCCCCTCCCATCTCATGATTCACACTGATCTCCTGACTAACAGGTGGCCACTGTCTCGTGGTCCTTCTGTTAGAAGAATTTTAAAAAAAATACTTATGTGAACGTATTTATAATTTACAATAGCTCTTTCATACTATTATTTTATATTTTTTATTTGCATTTTTCGGCAATTGACTCAAAAATATTGTTTACAGAGCGTCCATAAACCCCACCCACATGTAGCATTACGTGGCTATTGGCTTTTGCCTCGTCATCCCCCCCCCCCCCCCCACTGCCGTAATTGTATAGTCTACTGGTGACAGAGGGAGATCTGTTTTGCTTAAAACTATGAAGACCAAGAGTCCCATGCACATGAAAATTGTCAATGCGTGCTGTTCTGTTTTGCGTGTAAATCAGAATTGTGCAGTCATTTATTTCAGAACCGCAGTTAGAAATGGATTGGCGTAATATGAGACATTAAAAGAGAAGTGCTGCATAGATAAAACGGTCTACAGAAACTTTAATTTGATCGTCCTGAGAATAATTTTTGATGCATCCACGTATGGTTTATTGAAACTGTTATGAAATTAAAACCTGAGAGCGTATATGTATAAATACTGAGCTAAAACATTGTTTTCATTCCATTATAATAGTTTCGTTGCATTGTGCTACGGATTTCTAACAAAAAAAAACTTTTGAAAATAGTTTTTTTTTTGTTTTTTTTGTGGCTTTACGCCTCGTCGACGGTTCAATTCATTAGAGGCGGGATGGGATTGGGGACAAGGAACTGGAAGGAATTTGGCCATGGCCTTTTTGAAGGAAGCATCTCAGCATTCGCCTGGAGTGATTTAGGGAAAACATGGAAAACCCAAATCGGGATGCCTGGACGGAGATTTGAACCCGCGTCCTCCCGAATGCGAGGCCAGAACGTTAACCGTTCACCCACCACGCTCCGTTGGAAAATAGTGACCTACATAGTTTCAAAAAATAAAATATATTCTTTCAGGTACTATTTAATATATTTGCTTAAGCTTTCCGTAAAAATAACGTAGGATGAATGGTATACCTTAGAGCCAAGTCCTCCTGCCTTAAACGTTTATTTCATGCGATTCAGTGTAATGACGAATATTACGTTGATAACGAAGCCGCACAGAGGGATTTTCTTATTACGCGCTGCTTTGATCCGAGAGGGCCCTACTCGCTGTTGTGGGTCTTTGTCATTCGTTTTCTATGCCCTCCCTCTGGCTGAAACTTCAAAGCGACGTACATGCAACAGGCTCGGTCCCAGCACGAGACTCACAGATCCGCTGCACCATTATCACTCCTCCGTAAACTGAAACTCTTCTGCAATTAAACAATAGACCATCGTAAAACACTTGAGACGAGAAATTGAGACACTTAGGATAAGCTTTACTCTGTTCTCTGTGGGAATATACACTGAATTAACTGGCTTTTTCACCAATTTATACAATCGTAAGCGAGAATTGTGAACTTTTTTATTACATTCTGACTTTTTACTCGTGAAATAACGTAATATTAAATCATCAGCGAGACAAGAAGTTCACTGAATACCAACTTTCTGTTTCCCTGTTCAGACTGAAGTTTATTTTCCTCTTATGGTTTTACTCCTTGTCGACGTCGAGGTCATTAGAGGCGGGAAAGGAGTGGTGGCAAAAAAAGGATAGGAATTCTGCCATGGCCGTTTGAAGGAACCTTCCCGTCATTCACCGGAAGTGATTTTGGAAAATCATCGAAAACCCAAATCTGGATGGCCGGACGGGGATTCGAACCTGCGTCCTCCCGAATGCGGACCCGGTTCGTTACCACTCACCCATCACGCTCGGTGGAGTTTTATAATTTCAAGTTATGTCTCTTGTGTGAAACACTAAAGTTGGAAATAGTCAGGTTTGTTATATCGAATCTTAAAGATGTATAAATATTTTGCTGAAATAGATCATGTACCAGATCACTTGAGCAGTTTTAAGGAACGGTGTAGCAAGTAGTTAAGTTGGTAGAATAATTGATTATGATCTTGTTGGCCTAGAAGGGGGATAGCTCCGTGTATCAACTCCGCGAAATGATTACCGTGGTATCTAACATTTCAGTGCCAGTGACCAGTGGCGTAGCTAGGTCAACAAGGGCCCCGGTGCAAAAAATTTATTTTGGGCCCTCAGGTCAGATGGGCGACCTTTCTTTGCTTTGTGTTGCAGGTAAGGGCCCCCTGAGCTGAGGATGGGCGCCAGTTTGCCGTGAAGGCTCGTGGGCCTCTTAATTGCGCTTGGGGGCCTTCTGAGATATGCTTGGGGGCCCCCTGAGCGTAGGGACCCTGGTGCACTGCACCGCCTAGCCCCATAGTAGCTACGCCCCTGCCAGTGACCCATTACGGACCATGGTAATAGACCAGGTCACATGGAAAATGTATGCAAAAATGGTTAATTTCTTCATATTCCACGTGACATCACAGCAGAGACATTTTAAGGGGACCAACCACAGTGAAAATTAGGAATGAATTGCAGAGCGACGTAATAACAGGTGGAAGAAGTTCTGTCTGGAAGAATTTGTCACTGAAATTGCAGTTATCCAAAAAAAAAAATCTTGTATCAGAATTATAATATTACGCTATAATTCACTTTCCTCTGGCATAATTACTTCGGACCGAGCGGCTAATGCTCTGGACTCGCATTCGGGAGGAATCCTTCTCGTTCCTTGTCCCTAGTCCCATCCCGCCTCTAATGACCTCGACGTCAACTAGGCGTTAAGTTACAAAATAAAAATAAAAAAAAAACTCTTTCTTCGGTGTGGAAAGAAAAAGTCAAACAGCTAGCAACACCTTCTGTAAACTTCAATAACTGCAACTCACTGAATAATTTTTAATTATAATTTGATACTACAAAGAAATGAATCATCGAATGCCGCTTGTTTCGTCTTCAAAATACGAAAACATAGTAATTTATTTAAGAAACAAATTTGAATAAATTGAAAAACGTTAATTTGAATTTGCTTCAACTGGGCTGTATTTCCTTGTTATGATGCAGTTGTTGTTTTGTTTTTTTGTTTGGGCCATACAGCCAGCTCAATGTGATTTGTTGCTATCAAGTATTGACACAAGGACACTACAACACGGATAAGACATTCACAGACACAACACTAAACACCCATGCCCTCGGTCGGACTCGAACCGGCGACCTTCGGTACGCGGAGCTAGCACTCTACCCCTACGCTATCGAGGCCGGCGATGCAGTTGGTTTATAGAGCGTTAGAAATACCTCAATACGCACAGTGTAACAGTTATTTGACAACACAGGGCCCAATGATTATGACTGAGTTCAGCGTTTTATGGGTAATGGACTCTTCGTGTCGAGAATAGATATGATTGATTAGATGATCGGCCGAGCTTCAAGAATGCTGCACCGGGCACTTTACCGCCCTAGTAGTTGGATGACTAAAACATATCATAGTTGTAAATCCGATGCTTTCGTCTCGTTAGAAGCAGGGATTAACGCTTAAACAGACTCATCACAACAAAGATGGTTTATACTAATATCCCGCTTGAATAGCATCGAATGATCTCTCTGTCATTGAGAACCATCCTTCATAGCCAGTTGGGTTTCTGCAGCTTCTCCGGACGAGGGTAGAAGTGGATGAATTCCAATGTTTGCTAATGGAGGGTTGAGTCAGGAATGTCTTCCTGTAATCCTCTTTGAGCGGTTGGCTCAAGTACTTCTCCCAAACGACGAGACTACAGGGATTCTCGCAACACTCGCAAGGCAATGCTCGGAAAGACAGCTGTTTAAAACTTGTCCACTTTGGTATAAAGAATAGCAAAAAACGCTTAAACGAACACAAAAATTCGATTAGGGGGAAAATAGTTCATAATTTGGTCTGATCATAGTGACCTAGGAAGCGTCCATATATCACGTAGCTCCATCATTTTGGCTTCCTGTGAACCCCCCTCCCCCGACGTAGCCCGACGTTGCTTTTGGCTCTACCCCCCCCCCCCTCCCCCCGCGTAGCACGTAGCTTTTTTCCTTATTGAACCCAGAAGAAATTTTGTACTGTTTCCTCTTATCAAACTATCGTAAATTTCATACGGGGATAATTAAATGACAGAAATAAATATTTACATGCAGATTGTGTTTTCTGTACCACATTTTAACTTTGACAAATAACGTGAATGAAAAGCTACGGACCCCCCCCCCCCACGTAGCCCAGCGTAGCTTTGCAGCCAACCCCTCCCCCTCTAGACCGAGCAACGTAGTTTATGGACGCTCCCCTATCAACAGTGTACAATACGCCACTGTCATATTCGCATAAGATAGTCCGGTAATTCTACTGGGAAAGAGGACCTACACTTTTACGTGGAATACAAAATACCGAAGAGTTCTAGAGTACTTCAAATAAAATGTAAGCTTTGTCGGAAGTGAAGGACAGGATAAAAGCCTTTCAGAATCCAAGCGGGGACCGTAATTCGATCTATTAAGAGGTTTCGATCCGCAGGCTGACCCCTTAAGAAGGGGAAATAAGATACGGGAAACACAGGTCACACTTCCGCAGATAACTTTTGATTTTAATATACGTGCACAGAAAAACACACCATAACGTAATTTCAAGTACTGTTATTATAATATGGGGATAAGAGTTCACGTCTCTGTGGGCGCTATAATACTGTATTAACACTGTACTACTGAAAACTGGTAATGGTCGTCTTGCTTGGCTGCTGTTTCATTTTAAGTAAAGCGTCAGAAGACGGTGAAATAATAATAATAAAAAAGTAGGATTAATGAATCCGTCCCCTCCAAAGACTCATGCCAAGATACACGCGTAGTGTTACGAGTGAATCCTGACCTCCCGTTGACACAAATAATCGTAATACGTTTTGTTTTGTTTAACTGTTTCAGATAATTCCAGCTACTTTTAAAATCTCTGAAAAAATAATTCACTTTATTGCGTTCGTTTAGATAGTGTTGTAGATGAGTTTTCCATTTTCGTGATAGTCACCACGATAGCGGTTGTTAGCAAAGTGCTAAAAATAATAATGACTTTGAAATACAGAATTTCATGTGATGTAGGCCTACCACAATACGCCTGTTTCATCGCGTGTGGCTTTCGTGTTGTTTATCTAAGTGGTGGCAGCACTGTTTAACAGCAGCAACCTGTTGTGTTATAACTCATAAAAGTAAATGCACTACTGTTTGTTAAAATTGCAATACCTAGGAGGAAAGGTCTGAATTACTCCAAAATAGGAGGATGTATAGAACAGTGAAACCATAATAAGTGATTAAGGTAGCAGATAAATGGCGTGCACGTAGGCCTAACAGCGCCCTCTTTCGTGTGACCAGACAGGTCAATATGACACCACTCTCAGTCGGTGCAGAGCTGTTAAACAAAGTGGAAACGTGAGGTAAGTACCGGTATGCTTCGTGGAAGTCAAAGGGTGAAATACCAGCATGTGAATGTGTTCGAATGTGGCAGAATGACTGGTCTCCGAGAAACGGTTTGTCGTACTGTGACGTTGTGGTTCGTATGGAACACGTGTGTGGAACCAGTGGATAGCAGAGGGTCGTAGCCTACATAGTGACGAGCGGGAACTAGACCACACAATGTGGCCACAGCGCGGGATGACTGCCATCTTTCCCGCATGGCCGTAACCGACAGAACAGCTTCGTCGCTCGACATTGGAGCACTGCAACGGGTGTTGACATTTCTGCGTCGACGGTTCGATGCTGACTGCTAAGGGCTGGACTGGAGGCGCGAATGCCATTGCATCTGCTTCCATTGAATAGAAGCCACCAACGCCTCAATCTGCAATGAAACGTGAACGCTGTCAGTGGCAAAATGTAGTTTTTTCCTGACGAGTCCCGCTTCAATTTGCCTTACAGTAATTGCCATGTATGTGTTGTAGCCTACCGTGGTGAACGCAATCTGGGAGACTGCATTGATGAGCGGCATAGCGGTCAAACGACAAGTGTGATGTTTTGAGGCGCCAGTGGCTGTAACATGCGATCTCCCCTCCTAATTATTGGGGTCAATCTGAACAGGAACGGCTACATCAGGGAGGGTTTATAGCCCGAGGCACTACCACTCCTGCTGGCAGCTCGGCATGCCATTCATTATTACAGTAGGACAATGCACGACGCATGTGGAGTGAAATTTGGAAGCATTCTTCGAAGGACGACGGGTACCGCTGCTTCCTTGGCTTGCACGTTCGCTTGAAACATCACCCATCAAACTTTCTGCGGTATGGTCGGCCGGCAGCCTGTTCGTCTAAATGGCAGTTGGTTCCCCATCAGCACATCCAGGCTCTCTTTGATTTCATGCCACGACGTTTAAAGGTTCTAATTTTAGCACGTGGTGGATTCACACCGTACTGAATTTTTGTGGTCATAGTGCATGTATAATTTTGCATTTATAATCATTAGTGTATTGTTATGTCGCTAATCTGTGGAATAAATTTCATTCCAATCACATGTCTCCTTCTTTGTGTTAGAATTTCCATAAACAGTTGTGCACTCTTCGCGTTGGTAGCATTTGCAAATAAGCAGTTATTTGGTACATTTGAAATTTATGGTGCTGTTCTGACACCATAAATTTTGTGTGACATTCTATTCAAGTATGCCCAGATTAGTTACCTTGCAGGTGGAGACATAATTCTCAGTATTTGCTCTTTTGAGTTGATCATTTACAATTAAATTTTTGTAGCTCTTCTAAATTAGAAAACAAGAAGATTACACTAGGCAAGACGTGGGTTCAGTAACAGGCCTGGTGATTGTGGTATAAGTTTTTCGATTTGTTTTGTTTTGAGTTCGACATAATATGGAGTTAGTTGCTAGATCGGTGAATGGTTAGAGTTGCTCCAGTTTGTTTGTTTCTGTCCACTAACGTTAGTTTTAACGCCAAGCCTCCAATGTCATATAACATTAACATTCAAAGTCCCGAAACAACTAGTACCGATTCCGTGTTAAAATCCGCTATCTCCAAGTTTAAATACAATTACAGTTATTTCTGTGACTGTAGCCAATGCTGACCTACAAAATTTTATACATCAGACGAAACATTCTTATGTGATTTTCCAAATACTTATTGAGTGGACAAAAATTCGAACATAATGAAAACAGTCTATTTATTTTGCGTCCCTAGAGAAGCATACTTCTTTTCGATGTTGCCATTTAACTTAAGCATACAAAAAGAATAGTAATAATATGGAGGATTTCAGCTTCGGATTCCACAGAAAGGTAATTAACTTTGTGTTTAGAGCTATGTAATGATGATGTTGGCACTGGTGCTGATGCTCGTGTTTGAGAGAGAATCTCCAGCCAGAAGTGCTCTATATAATAGCTAGGCTTTGTGTAACGACCTATTAAGGCGATACAACGGTAGAAAGCTATAAAACCCGATGATACCCGTTCACTGCTCTCATAGCCCATCACGCACCCAGTGGTCGTAAACCAACGCTTGCTGGAACAAAGCCTACTGCGAAGTGTCCAAGGTGGCTGACACTAGTTTCTGGGATTCCTAAAACCTATGGAGTCAACACATGCTATTACCAGATTAGATTAAGCACAGACGATTCCTAATACATTAAACCAGCACTTTGGCTGAGTGCACTAAGCTGCCGCTAGAGTGAACTTGGAGAGATATGTGCGCTGGGAATTCAAATCCTTCTCCGACGTGTGAACTGTTGTGGTTGAGGTTTTTAGTATGCTTTCTGTAATCGTCTAGGCGGCTGTTTCTACAGTCCCCAGTTTCCGGCTTAAAAATATATCTTTCGTTAATAGAATAACACATAAGGCATTGGTTGAAACCTTACACCTGTCGCCGAAAGAGGGCGAGAGTGCTATTATTAACTTTCTTCTATTATTTTTTGATGCTTAAGCTACACAAATAAAATTCCGTTTCTGTTATGTCTGATGGAAGACTTCATTAAACATCTGGTGAACATATTTAAGCTAATTAAATACCTAAGTTCACGGTTGCCAATCAACTTTTACTGAATTTATGATGTTAAATAAACACCTGCATAACAGTTGACTAATTTTACAACGTAAATGTGTGATTTACAGCGTCAATCCAACCGTAGGCCATAACCATAACAAATCGTGAGACCATAAAAAATAACCGATAATGATTCAACTCAATTACAACCTACAAACCTCCTGTAATTCCGTGTTTATTGTTGTTTTAAAGTTCTTGAACCACCAATACACAAAATTTGTTCCGAACTTAAAGTTTATGGAATGAGCAGGCGACTAAATATAGCCTCTGTCGCGATTAATTCCTCTTAGAGGCTCAAGTTATTAGCTGGCTTTCGTCTGCAGGACGGAGCTGCAACCAATCAAAACGCTTGTAGAATGTAGAACTATCCAATCAAAATACTTAAATGATATAATTCTGCGGAGGCATAGTGAATCCAGCAGAATAATGAAAATACGACAATGTTATAATATTCCACTAATGAAATACGTGTTATCAATGAGTAAATTAAACGAACTTCAGGAATTGATAGCACGTATTTCTTGGCTATAGTTTTGTTATAATAGATTCAGTACAAGGCCAGTAATTAAATACTGAGGCTACTGAAAGTGATATTTTCAATACTAGCGCCTCAAATAATCATTTAAATAAGGGAAGAGGTATAGGTGCAGTTTATTACAGCTAGCAGAAAATTAATACTTGTAACGTGAACATCACATTTTGGGCAAACCTAAATTCATTTTAACACTTTTAAGGTATAACAGTATAACGCAGGACCCATTTCATATCATTTTGGCTTATTTCAGCTATCTTTCCATTCCCGGCCCTTTATTAAACTTCTAATAATTTCCCCAATAATTTAAAGATATTTCAAGACTTTTAATTAGTATCCATATTTTCTATATTGTTGTTTTATAAGTTAAGAATATTGGAGGATTTAATTTATAGTTGAACCAATTGCAAAGACGCTCGAACAGGATGTGGATTGATTGATTCAGGTAAATAGCGCGCTTGCAGCGGTCCAAGTAATCATTGCTAAGTAGCTTCTCGGTATAGTCAGTCCGTCGATACTGAATGCTCTAAAAATAGTGTGAAGAAATTATGACAAATATTATTACAACCAGTCTGAAATACCTTTTCAGCGTAAAGAAGTGCAGTGTTAATTCTAAAGATGTAACTTGTTTCTCCACATGCTAATTACATACATGGAAGAATTTTTTTTGGTACGTATCAAGACGATTATAAGAGAAACTAACTACTCTACATATTGCTCCTGAAAATCAGAGTGTATATTGTTTGAAATGAAAAATTGTATAATAAGACTTTTTTCGAAGATGCATTGTAATAGTCTTGTAATTTTACTTGTATATTTGCTCCACCCCCCCCCCCTTTTCCTCCAAGGAGTTGTGACCATTTTTGACTTGCTGGTGGTGCGTATCCATATGTGTCTGGGCGTTTTTAGTGAAAGTGGCGCAGTTTGAATGATAACGTTTTTGTAAGTAATGATGCCTGTCCGCCAATTTGCCAGTATGAGTTGAAATGTCGTCATACTGGATATTAGGAGGCTCAACGGAATTCCATCTACCGACTTTCGTAATTAAGGTTTCAGATGCTTTACAGTAAAAATCTAGGCGAATGCTGGGACGGCTAGAATGTCAGCTTCAAACTTAATCATGCTACAACTATACAAAATTATACTCAGAACATGTGTTACCGAAAAGCAGATACGTTGAACTTCGTGTTAAAGTTCATTACCTAGAAATAAGAGGACAGAAGTAAGGGAACAACACCAGATCTACCATCAGTGCGAGTGGCCTGGTGGCTCCGTCTGGAAAGTGAAAGGCCTGCGGTTTGAATCCCGATCTTGGCTGGAAAATTCAAAAGCCGTTGATTATATCTTCACCTCTCGCACGGCTTGTCGTATAATGTAGGAAAGAGCGCTTTTGTGGTTGGTATTCCACGTTAAACTGTAGCTCCTCTATACCTGGTAGGATTACCGTGTTGGTTTATGTAACCACAAGAGACGCATTACGCGGGGAATTGAAATCTCTGTCAATTGGCCGCCGAACAATGCTTCCGGATCTCCCAGCCAGCAATGTCATATGATAATTTGAATTTTTACCACCTATATGGTGCGATGTTGACGATAGATTTTTTTAATTATGGATTTACGCCTCGTCGACGGGATATGATTGGGGACAAGGAACGAGAAGGAATTCGGCCATAGTATTTTCAAGGAAGCATCCCGGCACTCGTTTGGAGTGATTTGGGGAAACTATAGAAAGCTCAAATCTGGATGCTTGGACGGGGATTCGAACCTGCGTCCTCCCGAATGCGAGGCCAGAGCCTTAAGCGCTCACCCACCACGCTCGGTTTGACGATACAGTCTTCATCTTGCTTAATGAAAGTATTTTGGTGAAGCCACTTTTTACGGTCTTTTCTTTACAAACTCCACAGTGATTACAGACTAGGTAATATTGCATGTATAATTAAGGAGTAGATCCGCAGAAACTTTTGTAATAGTTGGTCCAGCATAAGATATGGGCCTTCGTTGTTGTCAGTAACAAATTTCTTGAACGCTGAACTTCCCGTAAATGATCTGGCATTAATGAAATACAATATTTGTTATGTTCCAGTACACATTTCGGCTTGGTTAAAATTTTTGTATGGATGCTTATCGATTTAATTCATCGCTGGCATTTATATTGGTTTTGCTTATACCTTCAACAGTTAACAAAATAATGGCTGCCCTAAATAGTATAGGGTCTCACGTTCTTCCGATAGCAGCATTGAATTCGACCCAGGGAATGGTCGCTTTTAAGTAAGCATTGTCTTCGTCTTGTGTTGTCCTTGGACTCCATACTACTCACAAGAAGGGACTACATTCGTACTATAAAAATACCATCACCAATCCGAATGACTAAAAGACAAGTGCCACCAACTATTTTTTTTTTTAAGTATAGGCTTAGTTAGTTTTCATCTGAATGCATCCTTAAAGGGTGAAGTAAATAAATTGGATGTTTGTTGAACGGATTTACTGAGCAGTCAGTTAAGTACAGAGCTGTGAAACTTTGATAAAGTATGTACAGAAGGGATTTTGCTGAAAGTTTGAACAGTTGAACGCGAAAACTCTTTCCGGCGAAATTGAATCATGTTTTCATTAATATCAAAAATAATTTATTTATCTTGATGGTCACGTTGACCTCACCACATTGTAGAAACAGAATCTACAGTAGGTGTAATACCGAGTGTGATTGGGGGAGGGGAGCAATAACGCTCTGGTCTCGCATCCAGATGAATGCCGGGATGCTTCTTTCAAAGGCCATGGCCGAATTCCTCCCCGTTCCTCCCGCATCTAATGATCTCGACGTCCTTGCGAGTTCCTTGCATGAGGCTTCAGGGACGAAGAAAGTCATTTTCATTTACTACCCTTGCGGTTTATATCCTACAACACATCTATGCAGTCTTTCTTCTTTTGCTGTATTACACTACATTGAAAGAAATTTTTAACTGAACGATGACAAAGTAACGTTAAATTCTTCTTTCTTGTTCGACTATATCTCTCTGCATATTAAAACTTGTGAATGTACACTCACTCTACATGGGTACATCCCATTGCACTGACGAACTGAAGGCAACTGGACACTCGAATTCCGTGCAGTCAAAAACTTTTTGTGTGGGATATTGATTTTAATATTATCACTGGAGTGCTGCTTAAACAATCTTTCAATCCGTATACGATTACCGAGCGTGGTAGGTGCGCGGTTAACGCTCAGACCTCGCATTTGGGAGAACGCGGGTTTGAATCCCTGTCCGGATATCCAAATTTCGGTTTTCCATGGTTTCCCCAAATCACTCCAGATGAATGCCGGGATGCTTCTTTCAAGAAGGCTATGACTGAATTCCTTCCCGTTCCTTCTCACCAGTCCTTTTCCGCCTCTAATGATCTCGATATCGACGAGGCGTAAAGGCAAAAACAATGAAAAACTATACGATTTTTACATGATTTATATATTTTAATTTGGCTTTCGACAGTTCAATACCAGCATTGTTTAAACTTTTGTTTATTTCAGTTTGAACCCCACACAACTTCGTCATAAACACTGGACAGTAATATTTTAGATATTAAATTGTTAGTATTGACGAACGATGTCGATTGAGATCACGACGCAATGAGTCAACAGTTCCATCGCTCGTAATATTCCACTTTATTTGAAACGAACTCGAAATTGCGACTCTCAACTCTCCCCCTCTCGTAAATTGAGTCGGTCGCCATTCGGGGTAAAAAAGTTCTTTGTTCCTTCGGCTTTCGAGGGTGTATTGTATTTGAAATACAGACTATAGATTCAGAGCTGAAATGCCAATCTGTGTCCCCTGGTTTTGTTATCTCGGCTTTTCTTGAGTGCCCGCGCGTTTTAATTAATAAATTACGATTTCTTTTACGTCTATATGAAGAAGATGAATGAATATTAAGATATCAAAACTCACGACAGCTAGGCCTTTGGGAGTTGCAGAAAAACTTCACAGCGAATGCAGATGTTGTTACACAAACTCGGTTTGACGCTCCTCTATCGCCACTATTTTATAGAATAATGTAGCGAATCCATTACTACCATTAAGATATAACACCCATTAGCAGAAAAGTTTTCTACTTTATCACGCGAAACATAAATTTATTTGGATAAGATTAAAAGGCACACTGATTAAGAGAAAAGTAGATCTTCTGATTGCTGTAATCTTTCCAGTTATATTAAGCAACTCTCAGAATTCCCGGCGTTGCCCGGTATGATCTAGGTTGATCTGACACACAGTAAATATTGAAGTTCATAGCAGAGGTCAGTTTTTGTACTTGTGAATCAAATTTCATGTCAGTCGCTCCATTTTCTATACGTGTTTGAACTGCTAATCCCCGGTGTAGCAGAAAGGAGATGTGATTAGCGTTGATTTACTCGTGCAATATTTTTAGCCATTCTATCAGGAACATGTGTGCTAAGGTTCATCATAATAACCATAGAGATTCGTGTAAAATAAAACAATTATTTTTTCAGGAAATGTGGTATAGACAGAATCGCTTAACAATAAATTGCAAAAATACCGTTAATTCAACACTAAAGGTTTTACGCATTTCACTTTCACGTTAAAACCCATCAGATATGCTTTACTTACTATTAACAGCGAATTTAATTTCACTTCCAAACATCAGAGATTGTAGCTGTGTGGCCTGAGACCGTAGTTTCAAAAAGCAACAAATTTCTCGGAAGCTTCTGAACTAAAGGTGTTAAACAATTCACTTTCATATTCAAACCCATCAAATATGCATTACTTACTATCAACAGCAATATAATTTCACATTCAAACAGCAGAGATTGTAGCAATGCGGCCTCAGATAGTAACTTCAAGAAGCAAAGAAGATATGGAATGATTTTTTCATTACATTATTAAAATTAATTTACATATTTTTCACTTTACATTGTTTCCACTTCGCATGCTATACGGCCATTTATGGGGTTTAAAGACTAAAAACAAAAATTTAAGGAAGGAAACGTTACATTCGATAATACGGCTATTATTTTTACGATGTATGACGTAGGTATCGTATTTCTGATGTTTCAGCCAGTACGTTCAGATTTTCATTTACCGCTCCGGCTTTATGTTACGTCGAAGGATAAGACATACCAAACAATTCAGTTGAGATTCTAATCTTTAAATCCATTAAAACCCCATTGAAATCTGCGCAGTAGTTTTTGAGTTCTTATGGTACAAATATGCCCGGTTTTCGTTGTATAGATGTAGATAACTGATGATTAGGTCAAAATTTCTTTCCTTCAGGAAGATACTGACTAACGGCAGTTAAGGTTTTAATAAATGTTAATCGAGTAGTTATTATTTCCTGTAATCGACTTTTATTGAGAGCATGGGGGGGGGGGGTATTATGTGCGTAAGGCTTTTAAACAGAAACACGAAGAATCTATTGGTGATGAACATAGATTGTAAAGCTACATTCTGAGTGAGGAAATTTCTGCAGCTGTCTGCTGGTCTACAATTTACCGTACTGAAATCACAATCTTTCACAGCTTGTTGTGGAATTTTTAAGGTGCAGTCTTAGTAACATTTATTTCTAAATACACTTTGAAAGATAGGAAATTTTAAAATGGGAAGGTGCCCTAATATCGAAAAAATTTCTAATATGGAATGCCGATGTAAAATATGATCTAGTAGGAAAAATCCGGTGAGAAAATGAAAAACCGTTAGGAAGCAAGCTCTAAATATCAGAAGCAAGTGACATTTGCATCAGAGCTTGTCAGAGGTGAGGTAGTTTGCTTTGTATCCGAAGCGGCTTGGAAAATACATTAACAGTCGGCAAAAAACTATTTATTCCAGTTGTGCTGAAAGTATTACGGATTTTTTTTCTTAATACCTTGTATACACAGCTTTGTGGTTGCGACTCAAAAAGTTTGAAAATGAATGGTTGCGATGTTCCTAATATGTAATACCAGGCTTGTCCTAATACTGAATCTTTCATATTAACTTCTTGCTTCGAAAGTAAGATTTTTATTCATAATTTAAGACAGTATATATCATCACAAAACGAAGAAAGTATGGCTTTCAGCTAAACAAAACGACTTAAGCTACACTCAAGAAAACCCCAGATAACAACATTAGGGGACATAGACTGACCTTTCAGCTCAGAATCTATAGTCTGTCTTCCAAATAAAATATCTGAAACCACAAGTGAAGATGGTTTCGCAGATTAAAACTGTGCAGAATGTATCTGTCGCGACGATTTGTGGTCCGACAGCAAAACTTACTGGATTCTGTGCCAGAAATGTAAAAGACTACCACATTCTAGTTCTGCTGGTAAACCCAGAAAGAGCTTCATCTGTATTAAGTTTAAATAAACTCATGGATTTTTTTTTATAGAAAGATCAAACACTAAGCATTTTCATGTAACTAGTATTATTGTTATTCATAATATTCTTAGTTACACGTTTTTTAAACCGCTGTCTGTTCTTGCTAATTAAATGCAACTTGCTTATTTATTGAACATTTCATTTAATCTAGACCTACAACAAACTGTAACCGGGAAAAAAGATTGTACAATTGAGATATTTAAAAAAAATTATATAGAAGGAATCAACTGTTTTAAATTTGTAATTTCTGTCTGCGTTACGATGAACTGGAATCACACAAAAACTACTGTTCCAAGTTTGATAAAACGGGCAAAGTAAGGTATGTTTGAATTTGATGTGACTCTGTAAAGTGACAAATTTAAGCTAATGTTTTACTGAATACGAGTCACACGAAAGTAACTAGTTGGATTTTGATGGAGTTTAGAGTAATGTATAAACGTCGGTCACAGGCGTAAAATGTAGTATGTTTCTATTTTATGTTCCATCGTAAGGCTTACAAGTTTAAGAAATACTCACACAAAAACTATTGGCCAAATTTTGCAACGAGCTTTATATACTTGGCCAGTCATTAACCAAGGTAAGAGACTGATTACACCCAAACCAGCTTACGGGTGTTTATGAAATTCTCTGCAGATGTGGCAATGTTTACATCGGCGAGACAGGTCACACTGTGGCGGTGAACTTAAGGAACATATCCGCTACTATAAATATAATAACAGCGACAAATCCGCCGTAGATCGCCATGCCATTAAACACCGGTCATGAATTTTTTTTTTTTTTTTTTTTTTTTTACTTTTGGCTTTACATCTCGTCGATGTTAGAGGCGAGGTGGGACGGGGACAAGGACGGGAAGGAATTCGGCCATGGCCTTTTAAAGGAAGCATCCCGCTATTTACATGTAGTGATTTGGGGAATCCATTGAAAACATAAATCTGGATGCCCGGACGGGGATTCGAATCCGGCGTCCTCCCAAATACGTGGCCAGAGCGTTAACCACTCTCCCACCACGTCGGTGGGCACGAATTGAAATTTCAAGACACAAGGCTGTTGTAAAGAGAAGACCATTGGTGTGAAAGAGGTAGCAGAAATTTTAAAGAATTCCAACAACATCAAGGAAGATACCGCCTTTTACTCTGCGATGTTTGATGCGCGTGCTATGTATGTCAACGTAAACAGTATCTCTGACGAAGGCTGTAGGATACCAGCCGAAAACGCTGTTTTATGAAATAAACAAGGCGGCATACCCCGAAAATCTATTAATCATGAACTAAGGCGGCCGTGGAAGTCTTAGGAATTGTTAAAAAACAGGGTATGTTTCATATTGATGTGATGTCAGAAAACTGATAAATTTTACAAATCAGTATTATTAGATAAATCTTGAATGAAAAAAAAAAAGATTGTGATGACATTTCGATTGATGCACCATCGTCGAGCGGTTGATACTGAGTATCTTTCAATCTGATGCGTCATCAAAAAGCTGAGGAATTAAGGAAAAGCATAAAAATTAGTATCGATTTGCGTAAGTTACGTCTTGCACTCTAAATTTTTGTCGTGATTTCAGTGTACGAGCAGGAATGAACGAAGGAATGAAGTTGCGTTTGTTGTGGCGACATTTCATACGAAGAGATCGTGTTCAGTGATCAAGTAGTTGTTGATGAAGTTGGTTAAATTAATTAGTGTTTACAATAACATTCCACACGAAAGCAGTACGCGAAAGGACGGTATACACTAGTAAATATTAGGAACAGAGTGATGTAATACTGAACCTAGTTTAGTATTCTTGAATGTGCCGCGTGCCGAAGGTCGCCGGTTTCAAGACCGGCCGCGGGCATGGATGTTTTAGTGTTGTGTCTGTGAATATCATGTCCGTTCTGTAGTGTGTCTAATTAATTTAAAAATTCATTTGGCACTAGGTAACATCAACCTGGCTGAATGGCCTAAGATGCCGAAAGCCATTGAATAAAAAAAAAAAGAAATACAGTAAGTGGCAGTTTTACTGGAAGAAAAAAAATATTTTGTATAGCATTCACCGTTAAAGCATTGGTACTTGCGGCGTAAATGAGGAAAACTGAATCTTCAGGCACCTTACCCTATCACATGCTTAGAACAAATCTACTGATAAGCTTGTAATGAGTTAAAATGACTATAATGAGTCAATACAGCGAGAGAGCCATCGCGCCACCTTAATGCTGAAGAAGGCAAAAAACAATCTCAAGAAGAGCTATTGGCATGATGCGATCCACGTCAAATCATTTTTATTAATCATTACGAGGCATTCAACAGTAAGCTGATACATCTAACTAGTCCTACCATTATTTTCCAAACACCTTTTTTACTCCTTCAGTACTGTAAATTTCCAACTGTATAAACAAAAATCGATGCTACTAATTTATGGTAATTTTGTCTCCATGGTACCGAGCGTGCTGGGTGAGCGGTTAACGTTCTGGCCTCGTATTTGGGAGAACGCTGGTTCGAATCCCCGTCCGGGAATCCAGATTTGGGTTTTCCATGGTTTCCCCAAATCACTCCAGGTGAATGCCGGGATACTTCCTTCCAACGGCCATGTGGTGTTAGGGATTTCGCATAATATAGAGTAACTTGTTGAAAGTTTCTAGACATTGGGCAATATAGGCACTAGAGCGACAAAATGTACCGTCATCTCATCGGTTAGAAGGATTGAGAGCAGCACCAGTTCGAAAACACTGCTGATGCGGGTTCGGTGAGGAGATATATATATATATATATATAGACCCGAGATTTGAGAGAGGTGGCAGATTTTAACGAGTCGTTGCGTGGAAAGTCGTAATTAAGTCTTGAAATAATTTTCACCTGGCAGCTCGACCAAAAGAGATGAAACAGCTTTTCTTGAGTCTTTCGCTAGTAAACGCAGGATAATCGGTATGCGTGTGATTTCGCAAAGAAGTATTGGATTAACGTTGTTTTGTGAAGTTGAGAGAGGAGGATTTACAAAGTTCATAGAAGAGGATTTCATAAGCTGAAGAATTATTAGAACAGGGAACTCTACTAACTCTACGGTTAGCAGACTGAAGGAAGATAATGAAAGGAATTGATTAGAGCTCAGAGTCAAATATACTTTAGGTAGTAGAACAACTTATCGAACATTTACATATTTGGTGAGTTACGTGACAGGACTAATAGGAACAATTCCTGATTGTAACGTAATATGGCGAGTATGTGACAGGAGAAGAATAAGCAACACCTTTTTTAAACTTTAACTAACACTAGTTACTTAGTGCTTAGCATTTTTTAATATTATTTTGTATCGGAAATAAATAGGCGAATAAATGTCATTTACATTGTATTGAAAATACATAAATAAACTGATTTAATCAAGTAAAAAAATATTAAGAACCTTCTGTCTGAACTATCAAAACTGATCTGTATTGCTTTGTTATGGCGTAATTGGACCGTTGAGCATTAGAAGGCGTCATTTTGTAAAAATTAAGTGAGAACTGCATATTTCCCGCTATGGCGTCTTGATCTAATGTATTGATTTTACGTCCACGAGCGTTGAATGATGATGTTGCGAGTCAGTTAATGGTGTCTTGGACCACTATTAGGTTGCACCGAGCACTGGGCTTCTTTTGTAGTTGGACGATTGTACTGTCACTACACAACATCTGAGCCATTAGTCTTCCTGAAAGCAGAGGTGAATTGTCATTCTAGCTGCAAGCAGGCTTATCACAATGATAGACTGATCGAATGACCCCTCTCTCACTGTATAACCATCTTTTATAACCAGTCCAGCTGGTTTTTCTCAGCTTCTTCGGCCAATGGCAAAAGTAGATGATGTCCAATATTCTTTTTATCGCATTTTCACCAAACAAGGACGCAGGTTAATAGACCCGCGGGTGAAAGGGGGTTAGGAATGTTCCTCTGTAAAACTCCTTGTGGGATCACAAACAACAAGCTTCTTGAAGCCCGTGGGAATCCGGTGCTCCTCTTACAAAGCTCGGTAGGCGTTGTGTTGAAACAGTTCACTTTAATAACAGCCAGTAGCAAAGAATTCTGTCGGTTTTTCAACTTCTTTATTTTCACTAACTTTCTTTTGTGGGAATTCCATAACCCACAAAAATATTTGAGCAATGAATGCAATACAGATGGTAAATATTACTTTCTACATTATGCTCTAGTTGTAGTTCTTCAGTATAATAGTTGGGGCCTCCAGAAGGAGGCTTATTAGAAGTAGAACGGCCAGTTCCTTTCCTCTAGGAACTACAACTTAACGTGGAATCCGAACGATGGAATGTCCTGGTGTAGCTCATACGATCAAACACAACTCTTAAAAAATTCGGGCCCCACCGGAATTTGAATCCGAGATTGGACCAAGATCTTTTGGAAGAAAGCACCTTAATTACTGAACTACCACACCGTTCTATTCTCACCGTCTTTTAATATAAAACTGACACTTTTTTAATTGTTACGAGAGAGACTGTATTATTTCAATCATAAAGGAACTAAATGGTAAGCAAGACAGTATAAATTATTGTGGAATACACAGAAAAATTTATTTCAATTTGTAGTAGAATTTAAACTGAAAATTACTTTTACCGACAGGAAGTGGAAAATTCGGCAGTAAAACGTGCACACATGCAAAATAAAGTGTTTGTTTTTGGACCTTCAAACACTCCAATGAACCTAAATATTGATATCAATTCCATAAGTATTTCTTACGTGTCCTTTGTCACATTTCACATCAGAAACCCAATAAACAGTTAAAACCTCATATATAGTCGCTCCGGTTATAACTCGTTCGTCAATTAGATTAACGTGGTACTACTGGATGAGCAGGCCGACTTCTCTGGTTACAAATTAAGCTGCGATATTAATATTGGAATGTAAGTGATACGCTGTATCCTATTGGAAACGCAGTTTATTATTTTCATTAATTGCTAACTCCATAGAACATGTTCCCCCCAGAGCAATTTACCTTCACACCAGCTTTTGTATTACATGAATTTCCACTTTAAATTCTTTCAATGCTTGAGGTAATTTTTTCAGCTCGTCCGTCGATAGCTTACTCTAGGCTCTGAGTCTGTTACCTACAAATTATGATTTTCTCACTCCCTTACACCTAAAATGAATTGCTATCTTATGGTCATGGTTGTCTATTCCACAATCTCCTCCTAAAAGCCATCAAAATCTGATTTCCTTTACTTGCCTTACATGCTTCCAAAAAAACTTTCATCCTATGATTCCCAACATTTTAGAATAAGAAACTTGAAACGCAGCGTATGTAAGGATGTTTTGGTGCTGTGTTGCAGGCTCAGCGGCTTGTGGATGAGGAGAACTGCTTCAGCGTGTCCCGCAAGCCGGATCCCGTGCGCTTCTGTCACGTGCCGAGGCCTCAGGACTGCGTGGTGGGTCCGTTCTCAGAGTGGAGCGAGTGCTCTGCTTGTGAGGACTCACCAGAGAATATGAACCAGACGAGGGTCAGGCCTGTGCTCGTTGCTCCCATGCACGGAGGAAAGCCCTGCCCCGCGGTGAGTATATCCTCCAGTTTCCATGCTTGCAAGCGCCTAGAGTTTCTAATATTCTAAACAAGTGTTCTGATGTGGCTATTGTAAATCACAATAAGGATAGTACCCAGTGATCTCAATACGTGGTTAAAACCGTCCATGACCAAGGTCGGAACCGAACAAGCAATCCTTGTGAGTGCAGCAAGGGGTAGTCCAGTGGTTCCCACCGGTGGGTGTTGAAGAAATCATAGAGGGTGTTTCTGGTACAAGGCAAATTTAGGGGGCGCAGGGGACCAACCGCCGCCCCTGCTTTCCAGTGTTATGGAGGGCTTTATGAACTGCATCAAAGACGTTTTTCATTGCATTCGCGTCATCATATACAGCGGAAGAAGATTTAGCGTAGTCATCAGTTTACTAGCAAAGAAAAGAAACAGATTGTTAATGGTGGAACGTGTCGATTTAAGACTGCTGATGACAATAAGCCAAAAAAGTATCCGAAAATTAGTGTCATTACACCAAGATCAATCCTGTAACTGTTCATTTGTTTTTTCATAGTGAGTTTTTTATAATCAAACTATGAACAATACACCAGTATTGTTGGTCTCTTTTCGGAAAATAATTTTAAAAATCTGTCCTGGTTTTCAGTACATGATATACGAGTACAGTTCACCTAAGATGCGCGACATCAAATCACTGTTTGTGAAAGTGGGCTACGATCCAAAAAATTTGGAGCACTATAACCCATAGTGCTCCAAAATTTTTTATACAAGCAGCGGCGTTGGTTGTTTTTTTTCTGAAAATGGGGCGGTGAATGATTTTTTTTTCTCGAAAAGGGCGCAATAGGCTGAAAAATGTTGGGAACCAATGGTGTTGTCCGTATCACAAAGTGACTGTCACCAATCGCTCAAATACGTACCAATGAGGATTTTTCTTCAGAGCTCCTCGTCTGGAACGGCTTATCCTGCTTCATATAAACCTGGCAGGGGAGGATATTTTTTGAGCGATAAACTGATCACAGCTTGCTGCTGACGAAGAAACCTCCATTCCGAAAATCGAACCCAAGGATAGCTCACTGACGGTACCTGCCAGCGAAACAGTCGTGATCCACAAAGTAACCACGAGCCATAAGTAACCTGTGTGCATCAAATGAGAGCATTTGACTGTTATTAGCTTCTTTATGAGTGGTTAATTATCTGCCTTAATTAACAAGGTCAGCCCACGAAGAATCAGATTGTATATGAACATTTCCACTCCACAGAAAATAACAGCGTGTTATGGACGGAAAGTCCTATCTCGAACACATTTCAGCTGCCGGTAATTTAATTTCGAAGATAAAACACATTTAATGTATCAGGCAACAAATGAAACGAAAGATAGTTACAGAAGAATTATAAGCACTGTTAAGAAACACTCGATTTATTCTGTAAACTACTTCCATCAGGAAAAAGTCACTTGCATAAACTAAATTTACTTTATTACTGACACAGATTACAGTATTACTAATATTTCTTTAGCATAGAGCTTCAGCCTGCACATGCCTGCTTTACGATATCAGTGCAAGTATATCTGCTTACACTCGCAACAACCAAATATCTTAATATTAGTTACTCCTACAAACTTATGCTATACCCAAAGAATACACATAGTACTGACTGTGGAATCTTACTATACAATAAGTCAAATCACATACACGAGTACATGAGTACAGTCATTCATAAACATACACAATTAATTAATGAAAAGAAAATGATTGGTGTGGTGGGATATTGTCACACTGTCGGAGGTAATATCTGTTTACACTGTGGTGAAACGACATCATTGCCTTATTATGGTCTCCAGAAACCAGTAAGAAATTCCTTGTTCACCATAACCGGTATTTCAGTGAACAGCGAAGTGATTTAACTTACAAAGGATCCAGGATATTAAATGTTCTGATGTTTGTGTTTTTTTTTCGCTTTGATAGCAAACATTAAAACAAATTAAATACAAATGGCAATATCAGGATGCCTGTATGGGATAGGCAGCCGAATGCCATAATTATTATTATTGACGTGAACATGTATTAACATTTGTTAGGAACTAGGGGCGGGGTCATACCGGAATTGTGCGCAATGTGATTAATTACTGTGCATTTTGATGCCTGACATCACTAGACTGACAGCGGTCTAATGGCTCACTGGTTCAGGTGTCTGACTGGAGATCGAAAGATCCCCGGTTCGAATCCCTGCCTCAGCGGGGTTTTCATAGGCCCTTAGCCCGACCTTCACCTCTGGTACAGCTTACTGTGTAATGTGAAGTATGTCAGAACGCTTCCGTGGTTCGGATTCCACGTTAAAATGTAGGTTTTCTGTACCCGGTAGGATTACCGGGTTAGGTTAAGGTAGCTACGACTGGGGCGGAATGCACAACCAATAGAAACCCTGTCACAAGGTCATTATGACCACACGGAATTATTATTATTACTAGACTGACGTATTTTAACTTCTTCGCAATACAGACTGAAGTTGTTTCTGTTATTGGAGCCTTATGACGCGTAGGCATCGAGGTTATTAGTATCCTACGCTAGAAACTGAATGGTTCTGAAAGTTAATTCACTAAACGGTGTAATGGAAAAACGTTTATCGGAGTTATAATAAACAACCGTGTTACTCATGTGCCTTAGGATATTCGATTGTTCTAAAATTCATTCGGCCACCACCTAACTTGATTAAACCCCAAATAGTAATAGAAGTCACTGCAGCTAAGTTAAAATTCAAAATTTCATTATATTCTCAACAAAAATTACACTAGCCCGAACAATCAAAAGGCTATCGGAAATTCATCGCCAAGTTCATAGAATGCTAGTTATAAAAATCAGTCAGACCAGAACAAACCCCGTTATAAAAATTTAAAAGTCTCATTGAAATTAGTTTGAACTGTTCAGTTACACTAGAAAATTCTGAGATGGCTGCCCCCGTCCAAGCATCACCATGTGGCATTCCAACCGTTTCGCGCCAAGAACAGCGCGAACCGACAACTTACCTGCCCCAGTGATAACCAGCAAAAGACACCATACGAGTATAGGCCCCGCCGGCCGTATATATAGCCTGACCAAACTCTTGCCGGTCCAAAGGTCATCTGGTGTGAAAACGATGTATCATTCCGCCGATTTTACATAATAATTTTTCATTTTTGGCTCCCAATGCTCCTATCGTTCTGAAATTTTACCAGTAGCGAGGGTTTTAAGTAAATGTAAATTTTGATCCTTATGAAAATTTTTGTATCTTCAATATATTGGCTGCAAAACATCATTTTCTGTTTCACTCAAAACTGCCTCTAAATTCTACAATTTTTCAGCTACGATGCTGAACGAACTTTTATTTTCCTCCTAATTGAATTATCTTTCAGTTCATACTACACAAGCCATGTTTACTATTCTAACAAAAAAATATGAATTATGAAGCAATAACCAATTTCGACCCCGCTAATAACTTTCTGATGACTTTGAAAACTACTTTAAATGATTCTACGTGATCTCAAAAGCCTGTTGTGCGGTTTTGAAGTCGCTACCTGTTTTCTCTGATTTACTATTAATTTCTAAAGTGAACGCTATTCCAACTGATACCAACGACGCCAACTTGTTCAGACATTAAAAAAATCTCTACTTTATTTCATCCCGATCAAAATACTGCATGTTTCTTGGCGAGAATTACTGGAAACTGTTTCTAATGAATTATAGTGTATTCTAAATATGTTTCTCCCCCCTTGAATTTAAGTGTATTACTAAAAATGATTAATTCTTTGTGTCCGACGTTACTGTATAATGTTTGAAAAACAACTTTTAAACTTCACTGAGCTTTCCCAAACTTTAGTATGTTATATAAGAAAAAATTATGTTTCTTTCTTGCTATAAGTTGACTTTCTAAAACTTTCCAAAATACGACTTCTCGAATTTACAGTATGTAATTACGTGTTTAATTTTACCTACCGGCTTTTAGCTTTTAAAGTACTCAAACTTTTTAATACGATTTTCTCGCTACAAGGTTTATCATCTTTTGACTGTTTATTATTCTGAATATCTCTCAAAGTGAAGAAAATATTAACTTTAGCGAAATTATACCTAAATCAAATATTGCATATGTAGATCTTATGTTCAGTCTTTCTACAGCTGTTTAGATAGATTTAGAACTTGAATGTACTGTTTAAACTTGACTTATTGTCTGAATTGACTACTTAGTTTGTTTTGTTTCCTGAATTAGCTGCGTAAGTGACTCCAAAGCTGAGGTATCGTGTTGTTCAACTATGCCTGCTATACTGTAAACAAATATCGTTATGCAATTTACAAAATTCTAAGTTAGCTTACAACTGTAAGATTCGATTTGGAAATTTCCCTCTTACGTTCCGTACAGTGCCAACAATATATAATTTGTACAAATCAGAGTGTTGGCAGCAATTTGAGCTCAATTCAACTTCGCAAAAATAAAATTTGATAAAATTTGGAAAGGTGCCAACGAACAGACCTTTTTTTAAAAAAATAATAAGAATAATATAGAAACATATGGAACGTAGGTGAGGTAATGGCAAGGTTCCGTAAAAGCAAAATCAGTCAACAGAGTCCAACTGTTGCTCATAGCTTTGCGGATGCGATTGTAATGGAGATGAAACAAATATGGAGGGATATTTCAAAGCCAAAGGAATGCGACTATAGCATGATTTACCGATCCATCTGTCCCCATCGACACACAACAAGGGGGAATGTTGTGTAAGCGTACGAACAATTAAACACGGAATGCCGTGTGCTGGCCATTGTGTAGAATCATAATAGCTATTGTCGCTTAATTCGAATTGTTTTTGAGTCAAAGGACAGAAAAGTTGATTATATCGGCCGTTACCTCATTCAATATCTTTATCACCTAACGTAGCAAGGTAAAAATGGGAAACCTGAATCCACTTTCATTACCAGCGTTAAACAACCATACTTTATAACCATTTTTCTTCAAAAATGACAAAATATTTTTAATGGCTTGTATCTTCAAGGGAGCGTCCATAAACTATGTGTCTCCATTTTGGCCACCCTTGAGCAGCTCCCTCCCCCCCCCCCTCGTGTTACCTGACTTGACTTTTCCCTCGACCCCCCCACCCCCTGTGGCATGTAGCTTTTCTTCACTATTAATTCCAGGAGACATTTTGTACTGTTTTCTCTTCACAGACTACGTTAGTATTATTTCGAATGTAATGATCACAACAGATATTTGCATTATATACTTTTTGCAATTGTATGTATTCTAATGAAATGTTGACACTAGTCACTCCTGCAAATGATCAATTATTGGGAAAAATCTTTTCTTCTTGAGGTGTTACTAAAAACATTCTCCCTACCCAATCATCATCGTTCATTAATTGATAACATAGAACAAACTATACCTGCCGCGAATAAAAACTAATAAGAGATGCTTCTATCTTTTTTGCAACAGTTCTTTCACCTTTCTTTCTACATTACCAGGGAATGATTCTTTGACCTGCTTAAAAGATTTCTATAACTCATTCGATAGTGAAAACTAGTTGGAAAAACATTTTCGTTAATCCTCGTAAAGATTGTTGTATAGCGCCACTTAACACTACACCTTGAACTTGAAATAACACCTCAGCGAGCACTATAATTAAAGATACACTGAAATTCACTTGACAGAACAAAATTAGAGTTATTCTACTAACGAGCGGTGTGGTGACTCGCGAGCGATCCTAATCGGAACAGCTTTGTTCAAGGGCGTATCCAGGATCAGAAATAGGGGGCGGGCGCAAGATTTCAACTAAGGGGGAGCAACTCATATTAGTTTCGAGGAAGTGGGGTGGTGGACTGAAACATGACGATTTCTTTCAAAATAAAACTCAAACCTATTAAGGAAACTATTTTTATTATTGATTAATATAGTAACCAAACCACTTAATCTAAGGACTTACTATGTAGTTAATTAAGATCGTAACTCAGTTACAGTATTTCATGTAATCATTAATCGTCTCCGATTCTCATAAAAATTTTCAGTAACTTTGTCTGTCGATATCTCTCGGTGTTCTTTCACTAAATTTTGATGCACACTCATTAGGCATAATACAGTCAGTCTTTCCTCTCCCATAGCGCTCCTGAGACAGTTCTTCACTCTCCGAAGCGTACTGGAGGCAACATAATTTTTCTTCTCGCTGGATGCGCCCATGGCTTTATTTCAAACCATCAGAACAATACGGTTTGTCACTGTCCTGGATAATCCGGAGTGATATCTGTAAGCGAATTTGAATCCAGATGCGGCGTGTCTAACGTTTTTCTAATCGTAATGCGCCGTTGCGTGTCGGTTAATTAAAATGCGCCAGCCGCGTGCAACCCAACGCTATGACTATTCGCACGCATGCCCAGCACTGCCATTATATAATATATCTGAATTACATACAGTGATAGTTAAATGATGGAAATAAACATCCACATGCTACTAGTGTTCAGTAAATTCCGAGCCAAGTAGTTTAATAGAAAGTCAGACATCAGTTTTAAAGTTTTTTTTATTATTTTTACTCGAACATATATATATATATATTTTGCTTCTCTTTTTACACTTCGTCTGCGTCGAGGTCATTAGAGACAGGACAGGATAGGGGGCAAGGAACGGGAAGGAATTCAGCCATTGCGCTTTGAAGGTCTGATGGCTCAGTGGTCAAGATGTCTGACTGGAGATCAAAAGGTCTCAGGTTCGAATCTCTGTCTTGGACCGTTCATGGTGGGTGAGTGGTAACGCTCTGGCCAAGCATTCGAGTGGAAGCGGGTTCGAATCCCCGTCTAGGCATCCAGATTTGGGATTTCCATGGTTTCCCCAAATCACTCCAGGCGATTGCCGGATGCTACAAAAAGTCCATAGCCAAATTCATTCCCGCTCCTTAACTCAATCCTTTCCCGCCTCTAATGACCTCGACGTCGACAAGGAGTAAAGCAATAAGCAAAAAAAACTGTGTCGACGGAGATTTTTATAGGCCCTTAATCCGACCTTCACCTCTGGCAGAGCTTGCTGTGTAATGTGAATTACGTCAGAACGCTTCCGTGGTTTGGATTCCACGTTCAACTGTAGATCCCCTGCATCCAGTACGATTTTCGGTTTGGGTTAAGATGGCTACAACAGAGGCGGAATGTGAAGCCAATAGAAACCCTATCACCAGGTCAGTACGACCACACGGAATTATTATTATTAGTGTTAAGGAAACACCAGGCAATATTTTTGGGTGATTTCGGGAAGCCACAGAAAACCAAAATATAGCTGGCCGCACGGGAGTTTGAACCAGTGTTCTTTTCAAAGCCAGGTTGGAGCGTTCCCGGTCACTCACCGAGCTCGGTCTAAACTCATAAATGATGGCCACTTGATATTTTTCCAGCACCGTTTCTGCACACGCCCCTAACAATCAGTATGTCGACAAATTGGCGCGTGCTGTTAATATTTAGGTCAAAGACTACACAATACTACTATGGATTACTCTAGCTTGAAACCTTACTTTTTGCCGATAACAGAAAAAGTTTTAAGAAATCAGTCCTTACCTGTGACATGGTCGCGACTTGAATTGAAGTTGAGTTTTTACGCCACAAATAGCTTCTTACTTACGTACGTGCTATCGTAAACTAACGCAGAGTAGCCTCTTATGTCACAAAAATTTGACCTGAATCAAGGTTTGCCTGGTTTTTTGGCCAAATAGAATTATGTCACCTGTCGGAAAAACAAAAAAAATAACCAAACGCTTTAGTGTGAATTTATCAGTGGATATTATCAACTAAATCTCCCGGCCGGAGTTCAGTTTAACATCAAATCCGATGTATATGCTACACTGAATGGTATTTCATTTACAACAAGTAATAATTTCAGTGTTTACTGGCAAATGAAATTTGGAGGATTTTGCCGATTGTATCGGATTAATGTACCTCAAAATAAAGACACATAATTGCAGACGTTATTATTATCTGTGCATCCAGTAGGTTAAGTCTTTATTCAGAGGCCAAGAATATTCGCGAAACGTGTGCTATATGTCCACATACCATTCGAAGCACTGTTGGTGTAGTCTGTAAGATAGAATTGCGGAGCAAGCAAGTTGTTGCCAGCTAGTCTGCTTCGTTTTATGTTAATTCCACGTCATAAGGGCTAAAGTAACTGGGAACGGACGTCTAGAAATATGCAAATAAGCTTAGACACAGGGTAAAAAATAGCAATATTACCAACGAGTGGCCACATTTTTAATCAAAGTCCCTATCCGGGCACGAAATTACTTAAGTGTGGATCGAACAATACACTGCCGGAAATTGAACTGACGCAATTCCTCAGCCGGGAAATACGGAATACGGAAAATAGCCAAACGGGTACTACTACCAACAAAGAGAGTTGAGCTAGAGTTGATTTACAAACATATTTACTATTATTTCACAGAATCCTCGGCCGCATAGGTACCTTTCAATTTTTCATTATCTAACAATGCATTCTGCAGTTACTCAAAGAAATTTATTCAAGAAAAAATTAAAACTACAAGCCCCGAAACCACTGCACATAAGCAAGGTAACATGTGATACTAATCACTATCCGCATAGAGCACTATAGACGGAGCTAAATACTATGTTGGAATAACCATTGGAATTAGATACAAATTAAGCATATCGTGAAATATATACACAGAAATATATACACTAAGGTCAGGAAAATCTGTTTCTGGGATCAAGATTACAAAATAAATGGTGGCTTTATAACAGGCGAATACACTAATCAGCCAGAACACTATGACCACCTACCTAATAGCCAGTATGTCCGCCTTTGGCACGGATAACAGCAGCGACGTGACTTCACATGGAAGCAATGATGCCTTGGTAGGTTCCTGGAGGGAGTTGACACCACATCTGCAAACGCAAGTCACCTAAGTTCCGTAAATTCCGGGGAAGGGAGCGATGAGCTCTGACGCTATGTTCAATCACATCCCAGATGTGTTCGATCGGGTTCAGATCTGGTGACTTGGGGGGCCAGAACATCAATTGCAAGTCGCCATTGTGTTCCTTGAACCACTCTATCACACTCCTGGCCTTGTGACATGGCACATTATCTCGTTGAAAAATGCCACTGCCGTTGGGAAACAGGGTCGTCATGAAGGGGTGTACGTGATCTGCAACCAGTGTGCATATTTATTGCCCGTCATGGTGCCTTGCACGTGCTCAAAACCTGAAGAAGTTCGCAGCATTATAAACCGACTTCATCCTAGGAAGGCTCCTGGGATCGACAACATTAGTAACCAACTACTGAAAAATCTTCCCCAGCAAACCGTCGAACACATCACTGATATTTTCAACATTATCCTAAGCAGTCAGCTCTACACTCGCTGTTGGAAACGGGCCACGGTGGTCGTAGTACCAAAGCCCGGGAAAAACACCCTCTTCGCCCAAAATTATCGACCAATCTGTTTGCTTCCGTCTATTAGTAAGGTACTAGAACGACTTGTACTCAAGAGACTTGAGGCCCACATTAACAGGTAGCATAGAATCCCTGATTACCAGTTTGGATTCCAAAGGGGTCACTCGGCAACACAGCAAATCCTGAGAATCGTCGAGCGTGCCTATAACCACAGAGGTTATTGTCCGCTAGTTCTTCTAGATGTGGCCCGTGCGTTCGACTCAGTTTGGCACAGTGGGCTGTTATTCAAGCTTTACACACAGGGTATCCCCAGCCCTCTGGTAAAGCTCATCAAAAGCTACATTTCTGGTAGATCCTTCCAAGTACGAGTTGGCAGCGACATCTCATCTCGTAGTCCCATCAACGCCGGTGTTCCACAGGGGTCAGTACTCGGCCCAGTGTTATACAAGCTATACACTGCCGACATACCAGCCCCTGCCACAGTACGCACAGTCATTTACGCCGACGACACGGCGTTCTTCTCCGCACACAAGTGCAAGGACACAGCAATTAGGAGACTCCAGGAGGTCCTTCAACAAACGGAAGCTTGGGCCAGGAGATGGAGGATCTTGCTCAACACCGCCAAGACGCAGGCAATATTATTCACGAGACGCCTGGGTAAGCGTGAATCGGGAGAGAAACCATTACACCAAACCTTGCACCTTAACGGGGAAGATATCGTATGGTCACCTACAGTAAAGTACCTCGGCGTAGTCCTTGACTCTCGCCTGACGTGGCAAAGACACACGCAAGAGGTAAGAAGGAAAGTGCCAACCTAGGCTTCAAGAACTCTACCCCTGCTGAACAGGGACAGTGCCTTGTCAGCCAGCTACCGGCGTCAATATATATTGCAGTCTTGTGCGCCCAATCCTTGAGTATGCATGCCCAGTGTGGGGGTATACGTCCAAGACCAGTATCAAACGGATGCAAATAATGCAAAACCGCGCACCTCGGCGTGCGCTACATGTACCATGCCGGTTCCCTACAGCCCCCTTGCATGAAGCCGCTGGGATACCGTTACTCTCGGAGCGAATCCTCAAAGTAACAAGAACATTCTACAGAGCCGCTAGAAAATCACTGAATCCACTCATAGCCAATTTGGAGCAGTACTCGACCACGTTTGACAAGCACAAAAGGCCCCTGTCAATAGTGACAGACAATTAAAATATCTCAGAGCGAAAACTAAGACACACCAACAGTAATGATACTCATCTTGTAACTTTGAAGGAAATGTCAAAAGACAAATACTTCACCAAAACTGCAAAATAATGCAATTTTGCAGAAAATGCTCGGGTGTATGTGTGTTGCACGTGCTCCAGTGGACCCATGGATGCTCACGTAAATGTTCCCAACAGCATAATTGAGCCGCCGCCAGCTTGTCTCAGTCCCGCAGTATAGGTGTCAAGAAGCTGTTCCCCTGGAAAACGACGGATTCCCGCCCTCCCATCGGCATGATGAAGAAGGTATCGGGATTCATCAGACCATGCAACGCTTTACCACTACGCCAACGTCCAGTGACGATGGTCACGTGCCCATTACAGTCGTAGTTGCTGATGTCGCGGTGTTAACATTGGCACATCAATTGGTCGTCGGCTGCGGAGGCCCATCGTTAGGAGTGTTCGGTGAACTGTGTGTTCAGATACACTTGTACTCTGCCCAGCATTAAAGTCTGATGTTAGTTCCGCCACAGTTCACCGCCTGTCCAGTTTTACCAGTCTGCCCAGCCTACGACGTCCTACATATGTCATGAGGGGTGGCCGTCCAACCCCTCGGCGTTTGGACGTGGTTTCACCTTTGTTTCGCAACTTGAAGACACCACAGCACTCCTCGAACACCCGGCAAGTCGTGCAGTTTCCGAAATGGTCCTGTTTTTTTTTTTTTTTTTTTTTTTTTTTTTTTTTTTTTTTTTTTTTTTTTTTTTTTTAATATGGCTTTTAGAGATGGGTAGGTCCGGATGGATGCAGTTCCGCGGACCCGTATCACTTGCGCTAGGGATGGATGTACATCCCAGCGCTTGTCGGATCTGCTTCCAGCCGGACCTGTAACAGCGCCACAGTTCTCGCGTGGCCGGAGGTTGAACCACGGCCGGACCTGTAACGCGGAGCTGGAACGCAATTTTTCATTACAATTCCTATTTGAAATCTATGTTCTGAAGAGTTTAATGTCATTTACTGTACGATTCGATTACAGTTCTGTTTAAAGATAAGATTATAAATGAAAAACTATTTCTTAATGGCTGACTACTAGTAGATAATTACAATAACTATTAAATGTCAATGGGTAGCTAAACCCCGTTAGTACTTTCTTATTGGTCAGGTTCATGCTTGTAAGGTGAGGAGTGTATTAGGTGCTAAATAAGAATGGACTTATAATTTAACTTGTGATTTTAATGCGTTGCAGTCTTATTAAACTTTTAACGTTCAGTTTGATTAATCACAAAGTCTCTAGAATTTTTAACTTTCTCAATTCTGATGGCTTAAGGACAAATTAGATAATACATTTAACATCTCTTTATTGCAGAAACACGGTTGGTAGGGTTTCCAAGGAACATTATACATATTTATACTAATATTATAAATGCGAAAGTAACTCTGTCTGTCTTTATGTCTGTTTTGTTACATTTCTTGTGCTGAACGGATATTCCGATCGTGATGAAATTTGACATGGAGATGCTGTTTGACATTAGGATCGAGATGGGATACTATGTTATGTATAGATAAGAACATATTATCATTAAATTATGAAGACTATCTAACTGTGAAAGACAAAGGAATAATATCTAAGTGTATTTCTAATGCGCAATAGTAGTCAGCTATGGTAGGATAGCGTAGTGGTAGCGTGCTTGCTTACCAAAAGTATTCACCGTTGTTTTGGGTTCAAATCCCACTGGCTGCATATATTTTTATGAATTGTTTTTCATAGTTTGAGCCAAGCCTAGGATTTTGTAGTAAGGATACCATGTTCTGGCAAGCCTTTGGCGGTAGAATAGTGCACTAGGCGTTTACTTTATTTACGGTATGCTGATTCCACAGTTAGTTTTTGCGCGATCTAAACTAATAATATCGTATATGCGAAAGTGAGTTTCCATCTTTTTTTGCGTTTTGACGACTATATGTGTATACCGGTGACAAGGAAATACTTTGTATATTTAGGAACGAAATAGGATACTTTTTCCGATATGAATAAGTTTTAGTCATGAGACAGGTTCGAAGGTACAGGGCGTTCGCCGGGAAACGCAACCCTCCCAGTCTGTTGCCGTCGGCAACTTGCTCGGTCAGCGGGGCCAGCGGTTCCCGCCACACGATACCGTGAATCACCGCACTGTTTAACACCTCCGCTGCCCCAACAGTGCAGTGGCACAGTATAATGGGACCCTTACATGGTTAAGAACGGTTTCTTTGCATTGTAGCTAGTTTGTGACTTCAGTCTCTTATTAATCAGTGTTGTGAATAAACGTTTCTTTGCGGTTTGGCTGGTTTAGGGCTTCATACTCTTACTAATCTGTACCGTTTTTGAGTGTGAGTAAAATTATGGTACGTTACAGTTTGCAACAAAGAATATTTCTCTACGATACATATGTGAAGAAGAAGTCGTTTAAAAAGTGTCGCAGTAAATTTCGTCGCGAATATCCTGGCGCTTTACTGCCAGCTAAATCAACAATTCTGCGTCTGGTTAAAAAAGTAAGAGAAACGGGTTCATTTTTTAACAAAAAGAGACTGTCGGTCAACCGTATTCTCACAGAGGAGAAAATTGACGATATCGCTTTTCGACTAGAACAGTCACCCAAAAAATCATTAAGTCAGTTAGGGCAGCAGGCAGGCGTATCTAAGACGTCAGCTTGGAAAGTAACAAAGCTAGTTCACTTAAAGCCGTACAAAACAATTGTGGTGCATAAAATTACAGATATAGACCATGGGCCTAGGATTAGATTTTGCAACTGGTACCTGCAGGGTGTCCACGATGGCACTGTTGATCCGCAACTGACGTTTTTCTCTGATGAGGCCTGGTTTCATCTGAGTGGTTATGTTAACGCTCAAAACAGTCGACACTGGAGTTCAGAAAAACCAAATACTCTACTCCAACTGCCATTGCATGACTTAAAAGTGGGTGTTTGGTGTGCGATTAGTGCTTCGAGAATCATAGGTCCAATTTTCTTCCGTGAAACTCTTACTTCCGCAAGATATATCGAAAATATTGTGAAACCGTTTTTCGAGAAACTTACTGAAGAAGAAAAATTGTACGGCTATTTTCAACAGGATGGGGCGACAGCTCACACCGCTAGAAATTCGCTTGCTGCACTTGACGAAGTGTTTTATGATCGTGTAATCAGCCGTGGGTTGTGGCCCGCCAGATCACCGGATTTAAACCCTTGTGACTTCTACCTTTGGGGTAAACTTAAGGGTAAGGTGTACGAAGGAAATCCTCACACATTGGAAGAACTTGAGGAAAAAATCTATCAAGTAATAATGTCCATTGACAAAGGTGAAATCCAGCGTGTGTCTCGAAATATGTTCAGAAGATGTGAAATGTGCATTACACAAGAGGGTCAACACTTCCAGCATCTTTTATAAGGTAAGCTAATGAATTACGACACATTTAAATGCTTAGCACATACAAGTTTATGAAGCGTAATTATTGTGAAATAGTCCGCGGCCGACGGTCGAACAATGCCGGAAGCTGATCGCTCGCTCGCCGGGAGCAGTTTCTTCCTTGTAGCGCTAACAGTGGGTTGCGTTTCCCGGCGAACGCCCTGTAGAATGGTATATCGATGGCGTTCCCGTTATATTATGCCGACTCAGTGTTGTTTAGGACATCTTAGATAATTTTCAGCTTTGTATATCCAATTCTAGCAATCAAATCCTAAATCCACGCGTACGTTGTCGCGGGTAACAGCTAGTAATGTATACATAAATATGATTATGTGGCATTATTGCGAGCAACTCTGCTGACCGCTTTTACAGCAATATTTTATAATCCAACATGAAAAAAAAAACCTCACATCCAGCCGTTCCTAGAACGTCTAACAATGGCTCAAACAATCGGTTATTATTACTAAGAATTAAATCTTGCTTAAAATACTTTAAACTAAATTTGAAATAAAATTGCTAAGAAATTAAACGTTTTTGAAATTGCACATGATTTTGAAAGCACCAAAAACACGTTACGGTAGCTAGCAAAACATAAATATTACTGATTAATTAAAATGCATTGTATCGCACTCGATTTAGCACTCACGACAATGTTTTATTCACTCAATCAAAACAGTTTCACAAAGTATACAGAGAAAAACACTACATAATATAAGAACAAATCTCACGTAATTTCTCGCTCACAATTTAAAATAAGTTATACTTGCAATTTTGTTTTTTGTTCATTTATAATACACTGTTTCTTAAGCTGGTATATTGTGGAAAGGCAATAATTATCTCAAAATGTTGAGTCTTGAATAATTTCATTTTTAGTAAAAAAATAACTAACAAAGAATTTCGATTTTAAAAAAAAAAAAAATTAGTAGTATTTAAACATTATTAAGAAATGATTTCATTTTATTCTTATAGAAGCCCACAGAAATTTTAGATGAACACGATATAACTCATACTGCAGTTCTCCTTGGTCGGATTTGTATCCACCATACGCTCGATTGTAGGTTCGGACCCATACAGCTCCGCCGGACATGTATTACTGGATGTAGGTCCGTACACATCCAGTTCCGCCGTACACTCCTCCCGCCCGATTGTAGATCCGGACCCATGCAGTTCCGCCGGACACGTAATGGATGTAGGTCCGTACACATCCAGTTCCGCCGTGTACTCCGCCCGCCCGATTGCAGAGCCGGACCCATACAGGTCCGCCGGACACGGAACCTGGATGCAAATCCGCAGCGCTGGATGTTCATCCGGACCCGAATCCTTTAAAATCTCGGACCTGCCCATCTCTAGTAAATAACTGTCTGAAGCCTAACGTCTCTGCGCAATTGCAGTATATTTTCCTATTTGTGTGTAAGTGCGTGTAAAATAGGATATCGGCATTTTATTCGCAGAGCCACCGACGAAAAGCATGTGGAAGGCTCTCTCAACGCATTTGATTTTTTAAACTTGGAAGTGACAAACATTTCCGCTAGCGTCTTCTGCCTTTGACGGAAATTGTGTTTGCAGACGGAATGGCATTACCAGCGAATCGGTTTACCGCTCGGCTCAACTGGTAGAAGCTAGTATCACATGATAAAATTACCGTCAGTTCTCTTTCATCGGCTCCTCAGTAAAACGAAGTTTGGTCTATAACTGCATAATCTAACAAGTATCAAACATGAATAATTTGTTTCACGTATCTCGTTCTATAAAATGTACAATTGTGCTTACTTCACAGCCAAGAAATTGAGCTTGAAATATTTAACTAGTACTGGCGGATTGTGGTCTTCTTAATTAAAAATATTTTAGAGACTTACTAATATTTCTCAGAAATTTTAGTAACGTGTGTAGATCATGGGTGGTGATGTTAACCTACCGTTGGTTAAGTGGATTACTTGCACATTCAAGTGGGCGATAAAGACTAGTTGCTAAGATCAAAGTTCTTCGAATAATTCCCGGAATTTTTTTTGTGAATATAGTCAAAAAGCAAACTCGTTACGACAGAGATCCCGTTTCCATTTTGAATGTTCTTATAATCAGTACGGATGTTATTAAACCATTTGTCATTGTAGACGGTATAAATGACCACAAGTCAGTTGTGGTAATTTTGAAATCCGGCCTGATGATGTAACCTGATAAAGATAAACTCACATTTTGCTTCGATAAGCAAACGATACAGGTATGGTACATCAGTTGGCGGAAAATTTTGGAACCTACTCACGAGATGCAAAGATAGAGAAACTTGAAATTTAAAAGCAATAATATGGAAGGGTTTAAATAAAATTGTTTCTAAGAAGAATATTAAGGTAAATAAGACCTTTCAGTGTTATAATCGGGTAACAAAAGATTTTCTCAGAAAGCAAAGTCGTTTACATGACGTGGTGCAAAAAGTCAGAGGACCCATCTTATCGTCTCCAATTAGTGCAGTTACGGGAGAAATTGCGTAGGACAATGCGAGAAGCTTTCAAAGAATTCCAGTTCTGGCTTGTGTCTGAAGATATAATTACAAATCAAAAAAAAAAAAAAAAATCAATGAAAATTGAAATTTAACGGAAATCGCAAATTTTTCAAATCAGAAAATATAGTGGAGCTCCCAACATACATCGCTCATGCTGAAAAATAATACAAGATTATTATTCTTGACGTCAAGGAAATTATTAAAAATCTTAGGAACGTAAAAAGTGATAAGGCTACTGGAGTAGATGGTATTCCCACTCGATTAAACTTAAGGTATGGAAAAGAAATTGCACCGTATTTGACGAAACTTAGAACATGGAAATGTACTGAACCAGTTGATTGGAAGACAACTGTCATAACTCAAATTTTTAAGATTGAAAATATTAATGAACCTCAAAATTTTAGGTATCTTGGTTAATTTAATATTTTCTGGGTTTCAGGCATATTATCTATTCCAATACCATGCATTTTTGGGATAAATAAGAGCATTACCATTACGTATTCTCAAAATACCATTGCTACCAGATTCATCTTGCAATTTAAATCCACTAATTGTGCCGCAACATATATCGCCGATCTCATGTTGACTTAGTTTTGGATTAAAAAAAAAAACTTTCGACACTATGCAACATACTAGATTGCTTACGAAACTTCGTGGCTGTGGCATATAGATACAAATATGTAACCAGATTGCCGACGTCGTGAAAGGTAGAACACACGGCGTAGTTCTCGATGACCGAAGTGAGGTTCTGCATCTCCCAAGCATATTTGATATGGCTCCTGCTTTCATCATATTAATCAATGAGTTTTTCGACACAATAGAAGCAAAAATAAGGCTATGCGCTGATAATGCCATTACTTATCACGAAATAAAATCCAAAGGCGATTACGTTATGTTAATAGCCGATATCATGAAAATAATAATTTGGCGCTAATACTGGAAGTTTGAGCTAAAGTTTAAAAAGTGCGATGTTATATATATATATATATATAAGCAAAACGCTGACACCATTTACCTATAAATACGTAATTAATAAAACACTCCTGCGTAAGTAGATTCTCCGAAATAACTAGTTAAGTAATTCATAATAATTTGTTGTGTAATGAACGGGTTGAAAAGATAACTAGGAAAGCAAACCATATGCTCGGTTTCCTAAATAATAGTTTAAAACTGTATACAATCGAAGATAGATGGATTCCGTACAAAGCACTTTTATCGCACATACAGATAATAACAGAAGAACTGAAAACTAAAAACACAACAAAGAGTTTTATATCAAAAAATTGTACATTTGGTATTATACTCAGGAAGTCAAAAAATCTCCACTATGCTCAGGTTTGAACATTCGCTCATTATATAGCCCATCGTTTTCATTCCAGCCTTTCAATGGCGTTATGACGATAGCATCCTCCTACATTTTTTAACGTTTCTGAACAACTGTCTTGGTCAGTGCCTGTTCGATTAATCATTGACAATACAGCTCAACGTTGCTCTAATCCTGGCTGTTTCTTGGACATGAAAGTAATATCACGACATTGCAGAGGGCAGTTTCTCATCCACAGCTGTTTCCATGCAGTCTGGCTGTCAAATTCAGTTCATTCGCTTTTTTTAAATGAAAATGGTTGGATGTCTGGATTTGAATCTGGTCACATCATTCAATAGGTGCTGTGGGGGGAGGGAAGGGGTGGCTAAGATCGTTTGGTATTCTAGAGGAAGGGCTCCCTTTCGTATTATATCTAGATGTGGGGTACGGCTCAAGGCAGGCAACCAGTTGCGTCGTATTGTCCCACTAATTGTCTCATGCAGTGCGTATCAATTCTCTTAGTGAGCAGGCTAGTCAGCCACACTAGAGCACAGTACTCTGTTTTTGAACAGACCAACCCGAGTGGTGACATCCGTAATGAGTCCGCTGACGAACCGCAGCTGACTCTATGCAAATTGTGTAGGGTGTTGTTTCTGCTTCTGAGTTTGGTGGCAGTTTTCATTAGGCAAGTTTAATAGGAAAATGGCCGATCCAATGTGAATCCTATGTACTTGGGGTGTGCCTTGTGAGTAACGAGCATTTCTTCAAAACAGACTTCTTGAACTCCAACCGCTACTCTATTACATCGATGGAAATATGTAACTTCTCCCTTAGTTTGATTTGGCTTTAGCCTCCACTTTCGGAAGTATCTCCCCAAAATGTTTAAAGCGACCTCATTTGGAGTATTGTTCTTCTGTGTGGTTACCATTGAAAACAATTAATGGAGGCATTGGAGAAGGTCCAATTAAGAGTCGCCAGATTCATTACAGGTTCATTTTTTTCTATTATCAGTCTCTCGACTGGTTAGATGCAATCATCTATCCCTTCCTATCTTGCGCTAACCTCCTCATCTCAACATATCCCTTACAACTTAAATCTTAAATTATTTGCTTCATATATTCTAATCTCTGTCTTCTTCTGCAGTTATTACCTTCGACTGCTCCCTCCACTAACAAGTTAACCTATCCTGCATGTCTCAAGACCTACCAAGCTGTTTCTTCTTAGTGTAAGACTCTTTCACAAACTTCTTTCCTCAACCAACATTTCCAAAACTCGTTCGTTTCGTACTTTATCTGTCAAATTAATTTTCAGCGTCCTTCTATAACACCACATTTCAAATATTTCAATTCTCCTTCTTTCTGATATTCCTAAAGTCCATGCTTCGCTACCATAAAGTGCTGCACTCCAAACATTTTTAAAGTTGTTTCTTAAGACCTAGATCAATATTTGAAACTAAGTGATTTTTATTTTTCTTGAAGGCTCCTTTTGCTTGCGCTATCCTGTTTTTAACATCATTCCTGCTTCGGCCATCAGCTGTAATTTTACTTCACAAGTAGCAGAATTCACTTAGTTCTTTCTATTGCATCCGATCCTGTTTTTATATTAAGTAATATACTATTATTGATATCATTTTTGCTGCATTTCATCACTTTTGTCTTGGTTTGGTTTATATTTAGTCCAAAATCTTCCGTCAGTATTTTGTTCATGTCATTCAGTAACTTCTCAATATCCTCAGCCTGTTCTGCTGACAATGTCCTCGGGAAATCGTAGCATGCTGATTTTTTTCTCCTTGAACACTTATGCTACATTCAAATATTTTTTTTCATTTCCTTTATTGATTTATCCACATAACAATTGTCTCACACAATTTTTAACTCATCCATGTTCCTCATAATTCTTCACTTTTATAATAGCCACTTGATTCTTTTATAATTTATAAAGCATTATTTCATTTTGATATTGTAGACCTGCTGGAGGGAAAACGTAAGTGGGATGCTGAAGGAGTTAATTGAGAAGACCTGGAACACAGTAGGCGTTGATCTCGTGAGAAATAGAGAAAACAGGATCGGATCTATAACCAATTATTTCCATTACTCATCTTTCCCTCGAGCGATAAGGGAATGAGATTAGAAGAATAAATGGAGCGAGCAAACTTAGATTCCAACAGAAATCGATATCGAGAAACCGCTGCAGCCATCCCGATACAGAAAGTCCATGGTTTTCCTAGATTAGTCCAGGAAATGCAGTTGTAACTTCAAAAACTTTTTATCACCAGAACTGTGATTTGATCCATTGTCGCAGCTACATTAAGAGATTCGTTACGTATAGGTGTCCATCCGCTCTGCCTGTTAGTTAATCCAGCCCTGTTCCTAAGCATTTATTTGAACTTCAACAAATAAATTGGAAAGCGCAGAAATAAACTTTCATAAAACGAACGCTTACCAGTTGAATTGAGGTAGATAAGTTGTCTCACCGGCAAAAGCGAATACTCAGAAGAAAGTCAAGTTCAACTTTTCTTATAGTCATCCCGCCGTGAAATAATAATGAAGCCGGCTCTATGATTCGGAGCTAGGCCACGTAGCTTTCCATTCACAACATTTTTCCACTGTTAAAATGAGGTACAGAACACACAACAGCATGTAAATATTTATTTCCGTCATTTAATTATCTCTGTATGAAATTTACAATAGTCTGACAAGAGAAAACAGTACAAAATGTCTTCTGGAATCATAAGGGAAATAGCTATGTGCTACGTGGGAGGGGGAGGGGGAGGGGGAGGGGGAGGGGGGAGGGGGAGGGGGGAGGCGAAGCCACTACGAGCTACGTGTGGGGGGGGGGGGAAGGGGGGTTCACAGGAGGCCAAAATGGAGCTACGTGGTTTATGGACTCTCCAGTAGTAATAGGTTTAACGAGTTATATTACTTGAGAAATAATTGGTTGAGTGCCATGCATGGAATATAATCTACTGAAGAGGTGTTTATAACCGCGCCTATATCATCTTTACTTAGATAATCGACAGAAGCGCATGACGCATTACGGTCTACGACTGTTGATATTTTTAAAAATATCAGGTATTCGATGAATCACTATCGGTTTTTGGTATGCTAACATTATTTTACAAGAACAATCTCTCAGATCGAATCTTGCAAACAATTTGCCAACTCTCGTGGCTGTTTACCTATGAAGAAATTTTTCAGTTATTGTTCTTAATGCAGTCTTATCTTTCTGAAACAGAATGGTTTCTCTCGGTGTTATAGATCGTTATTTTTTTCATATATATGACTTGGCCCTTATGCATGGTCATTACTAAAACGAAAGGCATAATGATAATGACTTACTCTTAGAATTTTGAAACCAGAAAAACGTGAAAGGAAAATCTTGGCTTTTGTGTATTTGTAAAACTGATAAAGTAACGCAGTTGAGGCATTTAACAGTTTTACTATCATAGTCCTACGTAATCACCAAGTCACTTGATTTTTTATTTTTTTCCCCCCAAAAAATTTTTTTATGGTAGGATTTCTTCTTTTTTTTTCCTTAAGGTGTTACCTTATGTCGCACATTAACAAATCTTTGCTATCTGCATTTCTTAATTTTCATGCTAATACTCCATTTTCAATTCAAAATACTTCCCTCCACAACACGCTTGCTCGTTTCAGCTAATGGGGTCGCGTCCGTTTCGCTCTGGGGCGAGCGATACCGTGCCTGCATTACTACCATCATCTGAGTAGACACTGTATCAATAACTAAATTAAACGTAGGATCGAAGCAAAATTTAATTTGCTGCTTACTCTTGGTGATCTCTGTGCATAACAGAAATTTGAGGTATTTATCAACAACCAGAACAAAGCAATCAACATACAAATTATCACCGATACGTTTCATATTTGTGGTCGCGATTAGATAAATATAGATACCAGTAAACTCTCCCGTAGTGAACTTTTCGAAGTTGGAAGTCTTTCTCGTCGTTACAATACTTTCGGGTAACTAGCCGAGAGAACATGGTTTTATACAAGATACTTCGTCATCACCTTGTGGTAAACTTTGATAGCCGTAATATCGTATGTAAACACCAGATTCACTCGGGTAGTTAGCCGAGATGTATTGAAGAAGAAATGTCGCTTATTACCGGAACAGAGCACTGCAAAAGAATTGAAGACCTTTCTCGTGTTGTTCGCCCTGGGAATCACGATGACGTGTCTCTGACTGGAGGGGAACGTTATTCGCCGTTTGCACGCGACAGCTACCAGGCTTTCCGACGCGCTTCATTACTGCTCTGTCTACGGCGTTCTATATATATATATAAAGGCATCCTCCACCCCTTACAGCCGTCCTTTCGCTCTCAATTACAGCCTTCTTCCGCTTGGATTTTAAATTTTGCGTCTCTTTCCGTTGCGTTTGACTTGCATTTACGTATTTTCTCTCTGAATCTTTATTTCTTTTGGAGACTAGGTGATTTAAAAAAATATATGAAAAAGAAAAATATAGATCATTCTTCAAAATAAATAAAAGTAATATTTTCTCTCCCACTTGGTTTAAGGAAACGAATAAACGATATATGATAAGTAGACTAATATACTAAAGGATTAATAGCTATTAATTTTGTCCAGTATTTAATTATATAACCAGTTGTAGCGACTCTGACGCTTTTATTTTATTTCTTTTTTTTATTGTCTTGTTGATTTAGCTGGTGTTCTTTCTCCCTTTAAGTATCTCATCCAGATAGCTTCTGAATTTTATTTTATATTGAGAAGTTTTCTTTAGACTCCATTGTTTTATTTTGAGCATTAATAGGTATTCTTCCAAGTTCTGGGATGTCTTCTGCAATATATCCTTGGCTTATTATCCATATTAAACTATTGTGTCTTTCTGGAGGCGTAATCTTGATATCCGGCTTTGCTAGAATTTTACTGAGTACTTCCGTGGGCGGTTTTTGTAATATGTAAGCTGCCACATGTTTTGTCCACATCCAGATTGATTCCGCTTTTCCACAAGAAAATCGGTGTATAAGCGTATCTGTATTCCCGCACGTGTCACATCCATCGGTTGCCGTAAGATATATGCGGTGTAGCTTTTCGTTGGTAGCCAGGGTCTCGTTGACTACTTTGAACCACAGGGTTTGGTTATCAGATAGAATTGTCCTATTGAAGATGTTTCTCCAGTTAATATCCGGGTATTTGTTCTCTATTTTTTTGCCACCTTTGTGAGCCGTCATGATCGTGTATGTCACTTTGGTAGTCTTGGTGAAGCTATCCTTTTGTTCTGCTATAATGTAGCTGCGTTCAAGGAAATAAAACCTGATATGGTGGAATGATTTGTTGATGTGGACAATCCCTACAGGTAACCCACCAGTTTGCAGTGTTCCAGTAGTTGAGCCGTAATGGTTTCTTTCCTTTCAGAAACTTTTCCCATTGTTTGTATGAACATCGCGTTTGCTCTGATTCTTGCGCCCATTAAATCCAAACCTCCTCTTACTTTTGGCATGGCTAGTGTCTGGAAGTAGATTTTGAATATTTCACCTTGGCTCAGGAACCACGATATTGCTTTCTGAACGTTTTTAACAATCCCTTTGGGTGTAGGAAACACTTGAGCAATATAATTTAATTTTCCAATGACCGCCAAATTTCTTAGATTTGTTTTTTGTTGTTTTTGGTGATTTGTCTGTGTTTTGCAGTTGCGGTGTGGCCCTTGTGTTGTTTAACACATTCCGCCAGTTGACTACATTCATTTTTAGTGGGTAGGTTTCTAGCCACACTCCCAGGGCTTTGTTTGAATCCATATGTATTTACCACGTTTTGTGTTCTTCATCCAATGAAAAGTATGCCAGATTTGTTCACGTCGACAGTGGCAACGCTTTCATTGCCTAAAATGCTTATTTGGTTGTTTTTTATGTTTTTTTTTTTGGGCTTTAGGGCGCATCAACATCGGGGTTATTAGCGCCTTATTTGGTTGTTAATTGTAACTAAATCGTTATTGTCGGCTACATAGAAACAAATGTCGTCTGCGTATGCTCTTGTATTGTATCTTTTGCCTTGGAACGTTATGCCTTTAGTCATGGAATGGATGCTCCGTAATAGTTGTTTCGTGTTTATGACAAACAAGACCATTGAGAGCGGGCAGCCTTGTCTCACCCCTCGACACATATGGAAGTTATTTTATATAAATCCGTTTACTAGGACTCTTGTGGTTGCCCAGTTGGTGAATTTCTTGATTGCTGATATGAATTTTGTTCCCATCCCCATTTTCCTCATTGTATTGTATAAGAACTGATGTTCGACTCGGTGATATGCTTTATCGAAACCGAGGAAAAGAATTCCAGCTTTCAGCTTCAGGTTGTCTGCCAAGGAGATAATGTCTCTGTATTCCAAGATTGCATGTTGGATCCCGCGATTAGGGATCAGGCCTGCCTGGTACGGGCCAAGTGTTTTGGTGAGTAGTGGCGTTGTTTTTCTTTTCAGGATTCGAGTCAGGATCTTGTAATCAGAGTTTAGTAGCGTTATGTGTCTCAGCTTTTCAATATCCTTCGTATGTGGCGTTTTGGAAATAAGGACTATTGTGCCTTCCGTGAAGGCTTCAGGCAATCGTTCAGCATGCCATATTTCATTGAACACTTCAACCATATTGTGTGGAATGACGTTCCAGAAGCTGCTATAAAATTACAGTGGGATGCCGTCGTAGCCAGGTGATTTTCTTGTTTTTCCTGCCATAAGGGACAACTCTACCTTTTCTAATGTGATATTTCTAGTTATTTCGTTTCGTTCGTTGATGTCCAAAGATTAATTCATGTGGTTTAAGATTGAGTCTCTGTCATCCTTGATTGTGGTGGAGGCACTGTAAAAGGAGGAAAAATGGTTCCAAATCTTTTCTGGAATCTCTTTTTGGTTGGTTATTCTGACTCCTTCTGAAGAAATTATGTTAGAAGTAGACTGAGAGTTTCTTCTTTTTGTCGCCCTAATCAGATGGTATAGCGAGGACTTCTCTTTCTCTACGACATCCACGTTATCAGTATTGACTAGGAGAGTTTCCATTTTCGATGCCTGTATTTGGTTGATTTTGGCTTTATATTTTTTGATCAGTACGTAGTCTTGGGTAGTGTGCACGTATTTTTATACAGATCCTTTGGACATTTATAGTAAAATTCCATGGTGTTGTTTCTCCAGTAATGTTTTCCTTGCGAGTGGGAAATAATTGCTTTTCTGATTCTCGGTTTTGCGTGGGTGACCCACAAGGTTAAATTAGAACTATACTTGTGGCAATTTCTAATACTCGAAAGCCAGGTGCTCTTGACGGTTTTACTTACATGCTGTGTCGCGGAGAAGCGAGACGTTCATCTTCCAGTATCCTTTACCTCTCTCAATGCAAATTGGGTCGCTCTTGATTGTGCATACTTAGGCACAGTGATCGGAGAAACTTAAAGGAGCTATTTCATCGCTGCTAACTGCTGAATTTAGATTATTAGATACATAAATTCTGTCGAGTCTGCTTTTAGAGGTCGAAGTTATGTGTGTGTGACTGATTTGGTTTCCATTCAATGTCCGAAACTTGTCTTTCAGGCCTAAACCTTCGATCATTTTTATCAACTCTTGACAGATATTAGGGTTTGGTCTTTGATCGATTCGGTCAGTAACACAGTTGAAATCGCTTCCTATTACAAGTCTGGTCGGTTTCCTCCGCAGTAAAGAAGGAATTTCTGTTTTGAAGAATTCCATTCTTTCCGTTCTTTTGTTGGTGCCTGAGCGTGCATATAAGTTGATGATGAATATTTCATTGATGCATACTGATATTCCCCTCCTGGAAGTTATAGTTTCCGGGTTCTTGTAGGAGAGTCCTTCCTTGATTAATATTGCCGCGCCGGTTTTACTATGGGGATCCAAGTTAGTTATACTTTGATATCCGAAGATTTCAAACTTGCTTGTTATCACTTCTCGCGTGAGTGCGACATCTACTTGACTTTGGCTAAGAAATTGTTGCAAAGAATGCAGCTTGATTGCGGTTGTTATGCGATTGATGTTAATCGTCGCTATCGTTAAGACTTGGTTCATTATATTGATGTTTGAGCTTCGCTGCCCGCCACCCGCTCAAGTATCCAGCCGCAGTTGTTCCATATGTAGAGTCTATACTTGGCCGTCCAGGTTTCCTGCTTACTGTTTCTGAAGTGCTTGTTTCCTTGTGTGTTTGGCGCCTTGGTTCGCATTGAGGCAGTTTGCATGTCTTCCGTTGAGTCTTCTTGCCGCTCGTCGTCTGCCCAATTGAAATGCATACTTCCTTTTTTCCGTGCCTGCTCCTCAATGCCTAACTGGGTTTGGAGTTTGCATTGATCGTTAACTGGTTCTTCCCGATTGGTTGCTTTTTAAATTTTTTCCACTGCCTTAGCCATTTTCTTCATTTTTTCTCTCTGTGGATGTTTCCTTGGTTTGTTTGGTTTTTGTCTCTGGTTATTTTCTTTCTCGTCGTTTCTTTCCGGGTTTGGAGATCGCTGGTCTTGTCCACTCGGTTTTTTATGCTGTAGATTGGGGATCAGATGTTAACATTCGTTCGTCCTTTTCGTGATCCGACTCCAAGTCATCGTCAGTTTCTGCCATGTTTTCGAGAGGATCTGTATTCCTTTTCTTTTTTTTTTTTTTTTTTTTTTTTTTTTTTTACCATGTTGGTTTTTGTCTTGTCAATCAAGTCTCCTTTTTGTTTAGTTTGGAGATTTTCGGTGATTTCGTTCTGTGTTTTGTGTTCCTCGTTGCACCTGGTTTCTTCGGTGGTCCTTGTGATATAAATTTTTTGTTCCCTTGTTTCTTTTCTTATTTCCGTCTCAGAGCTGCAAAGTTTTCGTCACTGTTGATTTTTCAATGAGGATTCTTCATTTTTATTATTCCCCCCCCCCGAGAGCTTGATGTATGTTAACGGTAGTATTATTGGTTGTATGCGGGGGCAGTTTGCTCTGATATGTTCTATTGAATTACATAGAGCACAGGATCGGGGCTGCCCGTCATATACCACCAGTGTTCTGAATCCGCATTTGTTAGTATGTGGTTGTATGTGCTTTGTTATTTCCATTTTTACTAACCGCACTCCATTTATTTTCGTAAAATGGATGTTGCCTCCCCATTTATCTTCTGTGATTTCTGTCGCTTTCCCGAACGGTTTGATCGCGTGTAGAATCGATTCATTGGATATTTCGTAAGGCAGGTTTAACACGCTTATCTGTCGTTTGTCCATTCCTGCGGTTGTTACTGGAACATTACTTATATTTCCGTCGGCATGATGGAGTTTCAAGTTCCCAGCGTTTGCTTCGATTACACTAACACAATATTCCTCACTTGTAATTTTAACAAATACACGGTTTTGGAACGAGTCTAATTGTATTCCCAATATTTCTTCGTCGATTAGTTTTACTTTATCGAACAGCCACTCATGTATCTCGTAAGCCGTTGGCCTTACGTAGGCTCAATCAAAAGTGAATTTTGCTGTATTTTTTCTTGTTGTAGCAATGGAAGTCATTTCTTAACTTTTACTGCAAGATTCGTCTCTATGTGGACGGGATTTATCATCGTCCAAGTTGTTTAAAGCTGTTGTACATGGTAATTTCTAGCCAACTGCGGATTTTAAGTTTTCAACTGAAAAACACGCACCCAGTACATATATGAGCTAAAAAATACCTCAAAAGTAGGTTCCTAATATCTGATCTGAAGAGGTAGAAAAATTCAAATGGTTACAGATAGCTGATTCCTTCCACTCGGTTTTATAGCACTTTCTTAATATGAATGATCAAACTATAAGTCTAAAACGGAATCTTTACAAAACAAAATAAATAGTGTATACGTTTGGACATGCAACAAAAGTGAGAACATCGTGTTTCTCTATCCAGTGGTGCTTAGATCGTATTGGTAGGTAACTTTCTTTCTAAGACTTATCAGCCATAAATACGCTTTCGTTACTCAACACGCATTGAAACGTCTCGTGACTGTAACCAACAATTGCGATTCATACAGGCAAAAACTATCATATGGTAAACTGCTCCCAATTATAACTCATGTAGACATATTTTAAATTAAATATTTTTTGTAAAATTTATTGAAACGCTGAGGACTAATTCCATTGCTTTTCGAGACATATTTTAAATTAAATATTTTTTGTAAAATTTATTGAAACGCTGAGGACTAATTCCATTGCTTTTCAGCAACATCTGACGCTATCCTATGTATAATTATACGGTACTTAAACTTAAATACCGATAAATCCGCTAGAATACCTACGTCTGCATAGCGTGTTGGAACATGCGCAGTGCGTAATATGCAATTGCGAGTGGGTGCATGCGCAATTGCGTGTCTCCGTAACGCGAGTGCACCAGCGTGACGTGCTGCAGTGTGTTCACCCTTCAACCCACGTGCCGCCATAAAAGTTCATTATATTCAAAAGCCTAATTAACCATTAGACCTAATAAAAGTTGTAAAACAGTCCATTTTGATTCCAAAATTTTCTCATAAAAAAATGACCAATGCCACATGCAAAAACATTAATTATATATAACAAATTATTTTGTTCTTGACTATAATTTTTACGCAATGACCGAGCGTGGTGGTGTAACGGATAGCGTTCTGGCCTCGCATTCGAGAGGACGGCGGTTCGAATCCCCGTCCGGGCATCCAGATTTGGGTTTTCCATGGTTTCCCAAATCAATCCAGGCAAATGCCGGGATGCTTCCTTCAAAAGGCCATGGCCAAATTCCTTCCCATTCCTTGCCCCCATCCTTTCCCGTCTCTAAAGACCTCGCTGTTGAGAGACGTAAAGCTGTTAAAAAAAAAATACGCAATGAATTGGTGTAAAGGTAACCAACACATTTACTCCAATTCGATTTACCAAGCCTGATGGGTAAGCGGTAATGCTCTGGCCTCACGTTCGAGACGACGCGGGTTTGAATCCTTGTCAGGCCATCCAGATTTGGGTTTTCCATGGTTTCCCCAATTCACTCCATGCGAATGTGGGGATGGTTCCTTCAAAAGGTCATGGCCGAATCCCGTTCCTTGCCCCCATTCCTTTCCCGCTAATTACGTCGACAAGGCGTAAGGACAGAAGCAAAAAAAAAATCCAATTTGAATTGAGGATTTAACACTTGGATTGTAAAATCTGAATGCAGCCAGAACATTAATACTTCAATATTCATGTTAGATTAAAAGGAAGGTCCAGCGTTTATCATAAATATAGTACTACAGCATTTTTATATATATACAGGGTGTTACAAAAAGGTACTGCCAAACTTTCAGGAAACATTCCTCACACAAAAACAAAGAAAATATGTTATGTGGACATGTGTCCGGAAACGCTTACTTTCCATGTTACAGCTCATTTTAGTTTCGTTCCCATGGCCCCCACGCTCTCCTGACCTCAACCCTCTTGACTTCCATTTATGGGGGCATTTGAAAGCCCTTGTCTACGCAACCCCGGTACCAAATGTAGAAACTCTTCGTGCTCGTATTGTGGACGGCTGTGATACAATACGCCATTCTCCAGGGCTGCATCAGCGCATCAGGGATTCCATGCGACGGAGGGTGGATGCATGTATCCTCGCTAACGGAGGTCATTTTGAACATTTCCTGTAACAAAGTGTTTGAAGTCACGCTGGTACGTTCTGTTGCTGTGTGTTTCCATTCCATGTTTAATGTGATTTGAAGAGAATTAATAAAATGAGCTCTAACATGGAAAGTAAGCGTTTCCGGACACATGTCCACATAACATATTTTCTTTGTTTGTGTGTGAGGAATGTTTCCTGAAAGTTTGGCCGTACCTTTTTGTAACACCCTGTACTTGCAGAATTTTACTGTTGATCTATAAAAGTTCAGGAACAGAATATCCTAAATGAAACATTTTTAAAATTTAGGAGGAAAAATTGAAGTTTAATCAGGTTAAGAATTCAATGCAGCAAAGCATTTTCTGAATTTGCATGATTCGGCGTATGACCGAATTTGTATTATCATTTTTCAACTATACGAATGATATAACTTCAGGTAGTTTCATACATATCACGTTAACCTCGTAGCACCTTATAACAGCAGATTTAAACCCCAAGTTTCATTTCTTTCAGAGCTCAGCCTGTTTAACCAGAAACAGAGGTTTAGAGGATACGAAGTGGAACGAACAGCTATATGAATCGATACATCGGAAACAAACATATCTAAAATGTAGTCTATCAAACTGATTGTATATATCGTCAGACCCTCAAACATAAGTGTGAATAGAAAAAACTATAAATTGGATGCGTGTTAGAATTACGGCTAAGCTATGTACGGCACCCCACTCACTCTGACCCGGGATAGCACTATACACGACTCATTCATTTAGTACAGAGATCTTTATAGGGAATACAAGGCTCTAACTCCGTATATTCTACCTTAAAGGACGAAGGTGCTTATGATCAGTATCACCTTCACCTAATAAAGGTACATGCGGGTTACTGACTGAACACAGTAATATAGATTTTTTATCGTGATATCGTAATACCCGACTGATAGCAACAAAGATCTATTGACCTAATCTCAAAGTAAGCAGCTATCAGAATGTTTCAGTTTGAATTTTCGGACTGTTTGCTATAGCCATATCCAAAGTTTCGAGTTAGTTCAAACCTGCGCCAGGTTTTAATTCTCTGGAACTCAGTGGAAACACTTTCAACCGTTCCGTCTCCCGGCTACACTACTGATTTGGAATATTACAGAACACTGGAGTGAATTCCGTAACTTCTTTGACAAAAAAAAAACTTAACAGTAGGAACTCAACTTGTATTTCAGTTCAAAGAAATTCATATACAGCTGCAGTTTGAAACTTCGTGTAAATTTCTTTGACGTACGGTGTCTAACAGATTAGAAAATTGTATCATTTCATATTGCTCCGGTTCTTATATCAAGGGGTGATTTTTTTTTCGTATCTGAAGTAATATTCGCCGAAACTGTGATTCGATGATAGTTAACTACAGATCCTGTGTTGGAGAAGCCAATCGAATGTTCCATTATCACGGATCTACTGGGTTCAATATTGTGATTACTATTGTTTTAAATATATATAAACGATCTACACTGTGTTACATCTAAAACCTCCAAATTTGTCCAATTTCTCAAGGTTTTATTGTTTCACACCATCCAGCATCAGCTGAGATCGTTGATACCATACCATCCTTTGACACACCTGTAATAAATTTAATATTTTCTTAGTAATAGCATACTGCAGGTAACTGAGAAGGTATTTCACAAGACTCTCATATTGTGCAGATACGAAGAAATCTTTCGTGAATACTGAAAGTAGCAGGAAATCTGATTCATTAAGCAATATTTTGTTAAAAGACTTCAGAGACAGTCTTAAAATTCGATCAATCGAAATGGGAAAAACTTTTTTATTACGGAGGAAATATTCGTTGTAGTACCCTGCAATAGCTGCATTAACTACATTTCAATGGCCAATCTACCAAAAGTGTGAGTTATTTTCTTAAGTTTTAATGGCTATTCCAGTACACATTGTAAGTTGTTTCTGTTACAAGATGACAAATGGACGATTCCTCTTATACAGTACTAAACGACACGATGAAAATCGAAAACACCCTTTACAAAAATAAATTAAAATTGAAATATTATTGGATAGAATTAAACTTTTTTTTTTAACTGCTTTACGTCTCTCAACAGCGAGGTCTTTAGAGACGGGAAAGGATGGGGGCAAGGAATTCGGCCATGGCCTTTTTAAGGAAGCATCCCGGCATTTGCCTGGAGTGATTTGGGAAACCATGGAAAACCCAAATCTGGATGCCCGGACGGGGATTCGAACCGCCGTCCTCCCGAATGCGAGGCCAGAACGCTAACCGTTACACCACCATGCTCGATGAATTAAGCTTATTGCAGCTGTGGGACATCACATGTGTTAGATTTGACGCAGTGTAATGCACAACTGGGATGGATTGAGTATTCGCATTTCCTTTCACGTTCGTCAGATCATATGTTACAGAAGTTATTCAAGAGAATGCAGAGTGTGAGAACCCACGGCTTTTGAAGGCATCAAATGGAGATGCACATGAGTTTGTCATTCGGTAATTTCACTGAGTAGTTAAACAATACACATTTTCAGATTTTCAGTGGTACTGAGAAAGATGTCACATCAGTTATGTTCTTCATAATTCATGGCAGTGGTTGGATAAGAGGGCTTTGTTAGCTTTATTGATACCTGTGTTAGTAACAATATTACTTTCGATTTTCGAATGAACGTGAGCTACGGCTTCAATCTTTAGCCAATCGCTTTCTTCCATCTCGAAACACATTTATCAAGCCATTAATACATTGTTCCTTTCGTTCGCCGAAAACTGTTGTTCTCAAGTAAAATTGAATGCCATTACGGGTTAGTTCCTGAAAAGATACACACAATAGGCGATTGCCGTTATTAGTATAGAATGAGATGGCTCAAGAATCAATTGAATGAATCTCTGCCACATTTACAGTACTTACAATTCGGTATGTAGGAAGCTCAGCTATTTGTGCTTTACAAAGCAGAGAATATTGCTTTCAGCAGACATTGCCGCTGCGTTTTGTCTGTCTCATTTAATTTCAGAGCACCTGGGTGGCCGATCTTCGCTCACCATCTTTCGATTTCTGTTCAATATGCAAGATTTTAAGTAAAGTTTGATTAAAGTTAAACGCTTTTCTTGAAGGCTTCCTAGACATTTTTAAGAGCACAGTTTCTTGCAAAGAGAAGCTTAGCTAAAACATCAGTAGGCATACTGGTACCTGAATCCTACAAGATGAGCTTACAGCAGTTTCAGAAACACCAAATCCAATAATTGCTCTCTTTTTTTGTAAAATCGTGTTACAACCCTGAAAAGCAAAACGTTATCTACATATGAAATTTCATCCAAATCTCTAGAGCCATTTCAGAGATTGTCTGTTTTACCACGTAATAAATTGATTTTAAAGAAAAATGCTATTATTATGTTAAATAGAAATATTAATGCTAATCAGAGATTAATTAATTCTCTTAGACGAGCACATCATCAGTGCTAAATTAATTCACTCCGATAAGACTAACCGTGCCTTTCCAAATGATAAGAAACCAATTTCCAATTAAAGTAATATTCGCTACGAACATTAATATACTACAAGGTCAGACGCTTAAAAAGGCAGGAATTTAGTTATCAGAACCTGTTTTTGCGTATGGATACACGTACGTGGTTTTTTCGCGAGTCTGTAGATTTATTAATATTTATTTTTGTGTTAAAGACACGTACGGTCAAAAAGTCAACGATGATCACATTATAACTTCTAATAATATTTTCAAAGAAGTTTTGCAAAGTAAAGGAGATTGAAAAAATTGACTTCTGACATAGCCAATATTTTTTTAAATTTTAAAAATCAAACATGTAGTACTTAATGATAACGACTTTTTACAGTAAAAGTTATAATTATGACTACTCTGCAAAATAGAATACCTTTCATTAATAAATACTTGCATTTACTTATTTCCTCGTTATTATATTACCATTCGATGATGGATCACGATACTGTGCGAAATATTCGCATGGGTCAGTTAGTATATACGAATTCTTCATTTAAATATCTAATAGTTCCTTGTCGAAACCAAAGAGAAACTATCAGTATTGTTTCTGGTACCTGAAACGTCTACGAGATGGCGTTAGAGCCATTTCCGAGATACCAAACACAAAACATTTTCGTTTTTTGTGAAGTTGCGTTTTTGTGATTGGCATTCGGCTACATTGGCCATACAGTCAGCTCAATGTAATTATCATGACTTTTCGATTTATCAGTGTCTCGAGTACATTGTTGCTACTAAGTACGGACATTACAAGACGGGGACAAGACATTCACACACACAACACTTAAACACCCACGCCCTCGGCCGGACTCGAACCGACGTCCTTCGGCACGCGGAGCTAGTACTCTATAGCCCCTACGCTACCATGGCCAGCGAAGCAATAGTTTTCCACGTTACACGCAGTGACATAAAAGGGAAACAGTGCTGTATTCTGTGGACAGCTTTGACTGTTGCTCTACGTCCAGTTCTGAGTAGTGTAGTCCTGTTCATAAACTGCACACGTGCGTCATAAACAATTGCTTTTCATTACAGGTATGAAAATTACAATGATTGCGTTGTCAGTCTTGATTTATAATTCATAGAACAACAAGCTGGAGATGAAGAATGAATCCGTAACAGGTACAATACATGAAAATATTATGTAGTTTTCGGGCAAAAAATAGAGAACGTAACTGTGAAGAAATTGACAATTGTATGCTCTTACTCAGTTTTTGGGAAATCTGAAATGAAAATTTCTAAACGAATTAATTACTAAGTACTAAAGTGATCTGAACATTATTATTCGTCAATCATGGATGGCGATGCATATGATGGAAAATAAATTTAAAGAATGTCGCAAGGAACTTATAATTTTAGAGACTGATAATTACTAGATTTTAGTAAATTTCCAAGTTTCGAATTGTACCGGTAGTGCAGTTCTCTACAATGAAGACGTTTCAGATGACAATAAGTCGAACACAAACGAATAATTCTATGTATTGTTTCAGTTTTGCACCTTCTTTGTTCATAGAGAATGATGATAACTTCACATCCCTGTGGTAAGTGTTTGAGTAAGCGCTTACACATGTTAATGTTGAAGAGATATTTTCTATTACTAAAATAATCAAGGGCGTGTAGTTTGTTAAAAATGAAGGCGGGGATTGCGACAGTTGAAACGTACGTACTGACGTTTTGGTGTGGCTTGGAGTCCTAGAATGTTTTATTCGTATTCAGTTCCCTCTAATCTTTAGGTATTTTCTTATACGCGACGTGGAGTGAGACAAAAATCCAATGGCATAAACACGAAAATTTCTTTCTGCAGTACATAAGAATCGCGGGTATATGCGTTGAGTCATATCTTGAAATTTTCAGAAAAGGCGAGCAAACAATAGGAATAATATCTGGAAAACCATGGTAAGCTTTGTAGCCTGATCAGTGTACCATAGCTACTTAAGGATCTGTTCCAAAAATAACTGACACATCAGAAAAAAAAATGCAGCCAGTTGTTACCTGAAGAGATGAAGCCCTATCTCCTTCACTGAAATCCCGCCGGTATTGAACATTTCGACTGGGGGTGTGTCAACTTCAGAAGTGTTTACAGTGTAGGGGTGCTAAAGATCCAGAGGTATGATGTATTTCACCATCAGAAGTGAAGAATGTACGGCTCCTGCCATTTAGGTACAATGAAAATCAAACAAGTGTTCACAACACCGATTCACACTCAGGTTTTTTGCCGGTTAATTCCTGTGTTCATAACCAGTATGAAACCCACACATGCGTACAGATATTTCGTCATACGTCCAGGCTGTTGCATGCTTCTCATGAGAGAAAATTGGGTTCTAGATTTTCTAAAGAGCTCTCGTATGTAAGTAGAAGCGCAGTTTTTTTTTTTTTTTATTGGTTTGATGCAATGCAATCCACCAGTCCTTCCTACCTTGTGCTAACCTTTTCATCTCAACATATTCCTTGCAACCCACGTCCTTAATTATCCGCTTCATATATTATAATCTCTGTCTTCTTCTGCAGTTCTTACCTTCGGCTGTTCCCTCCACTAAAAAGTTAATCAATCCTGCATGTCCCAAAATATGACCAACCATCTTGTCTCTTCTTTTGTAAGATTCTTCCACAAACCTCTTTCCTAGCCCATCATTTCCAAAACTCGTTCGTTTCGTACTTTATCTGTCGACTTAATTTTCAGCTACCTTCTATAGCACCACATTTCAAATGCTTCAATTTTCCTTCTGTCTGGTATTCCTAAAGTCCCTGCTTCGCTGCCATAAAGTGCCATGCTCCACACACATACAGTTTTGAAAAGTTCTTTCTGAGTTCTAGATTAATATTTGAAGGTAAAAAATTTCACTTTTTAATGAAAGCTCTTTTTGCTAGTGCTATTCTACTTTTAACATCATTCCTGCTTCGACTATCGGGTGTAATTTTACTTCCTAGGTAGCAAAATTTACTAACTTCTTCTATCGCATCCTACTCTATTTTCATATTTAATCTACAATTACTGGTACCATTCCTGCTACATTTCATTTCTTTTGTCTTGCTTTGATTTATATTTATTCCAAAATCTTCCTTCAGTAGGCCTATTTTGTTCATGGCATTCAGTAACTTCTCAGTATCCTCAACCTGTTCTGCTAACAATACAATGTCATCAGCAAATTGTAGCACACTGATGTTTCCTCCTTGGACACTTATGCCACATTCAAATCTTTCTTTCATTTCATTTATTGCTTCTTCCACAGTTGAACATTAATGGGTACGGACTACAGCTTTTCATAAATCCGTCTGGGTATTGGAAGACTTCTCTTCTGAACTGTTCCTCCATTGGAATTTTTACAGATCCTCAACGTTACTTTTATCTCTGGAAATTTGTGAATGAAATACGCTAGCAATAATCTTTTTCAACGTTAATTAGTATACCGATCTAGAAACAATACTTTAAATGTTTTAAACTTTATCAATGTGGCAATAGTGCTTATGTGATAGTAGCGCTTATACATGATGGATGCAATGGAAAAATAGTTTTGTACTGATTTAGACACGCAACTAGTTGCTTATTTCTTTCGGTAAGAATACTGGGTGTGTTTGGGCTGCTTTATTGTGTGATTGGTTACTCAGCAAATATAGTGACAACATACAAGCACAGCGACACCGTTAAACTTTACAGTTTGTACCATAAACTTCTTTTTTTTTACTTATGGCTTTACGCCTCGTCGACGTCCAGGAAATTAGAGGCTAGAAAGGACTGGGAAAAAGAACGGGAAGGAATTCTGCGATAGCCTTCTTAAAGCAAGCATCCCGGCATTCACTTGAAGTGATCTGGGGAAACCAAGTCCAAATTTGGATGTCCGGACGGGGATTCGAACCCGCATCCTCCCGAACGCGAAGCCAGAGCGTTACCTCTCAACCACCACGCTTGGTAAACCTCTTTCAACAATTCTAAAGTGCTATACAGAAAATCCAGCACCGTGATTCCAGTGGATTCAGGAGAGTAGAGCCCAAAGTTGTAGACCATTGCTCGAACTACGAATTTCGATGACACATAGTCCCTGATTGTGTGACTATGGAGACAATTGAAACTAATGCTATATGGAGTATATGGACAGCGACTCACTCAACAGCGAGGACAATAGATTCCTCCCCGCCACTGCTTGGGGTCTTGTTTCAGCGAAACTTCGCTAAGAGTGTCCCAGTTATGGGGGGACGTGAGGGCTGACTGCTCACTTCCTTCCCCTCCAACTCAGATACTGAATACGTCACTTAACTAACAGTCTGAGGGCAGAATATTCAGTTCTGTTTTAGGAAGATGAGAATTAAATAGCGTCTGCCTTAGGAAGTTAGTTAAAAAGTTATCTGCCTCGAGGGAAGCTCAATATGTTGTCTGTAAACTACAAAATATGGACTTTTCCAAGCAGTTTGTTATCTGAGCTCTCTTCGTGCTTTTTGAAATATTCATCAGCTGTTACAATATAGAAAAAACTATGATCGATGCCTTTAAACTTCTCAGTTACCCTCGTATAGATGAAGATATTTTATACTCCAGTATCGTTCTCTGTCGAGGTAGCCATGTCTGGAAAAGAGAAAGATCTGTAAGGTTTTTGTTAGTTTAGAAGGGTAACAGGAACATTGAAACGTATAGCTAGGCGGCCTATAGTCACACTTATAATAGTTTACACACATGAGAGTTTCACCTACCCCTAAAGCAAATGAGGTGTGTTCAAAAAGTAACGGGAATTTTGAAATTTCTCTGCTTATATTAGTCCGATTGGTACGATTTTTTCGTTGTTTTGCTGGCAAACATGTCTTGAAATTTGAGCTATATTGGATGTTTAGTCAGCTATTAAAAGGATAACACCTATTTCGAGACAGTCGGCCATTTGTCATTTGTACAAATCTTGGATCAGATGATTTGCATTAAATTTTGCTATAAAAATGAAATTAAGTGTAACAAAGTTTTAGAAATGTTAAATATTCCTTTTGGTGAATCTACAATGAGCAAAAAACGGGTTTACGAATGGTATAAACGTTTTCAAGATTGCCATGAATACGTTGAAGATGATGTCCTAGCACATCAATAACCGATGAAAACGTGGAAAAAGTAAATCCTTAACACAAGATTATAACCCAATCGTATCAAAACTTTTTCGATCACGAACAATGAAATCATTGAAGTAGTGTAAAAATGAAGGAAAATTAATCACATTGAAGAACTCCTTTTTTTTTTACTGCGCAGGTTAAACACCTATGATACCTAAGCAGGTACCCCTGCAGTGTAGCATAGACACACGCGTAATATTATTATTATTATTATTTACTTATGGCTTTACGCCTCGACTATATCTAGGTCATTAGAGACGGTAAAGGACTGGGCGCAAGGAATCAGAAGGAATTTGTCCATCACCTTTTGAAGTAACCATCTCAGCATTCTTGAGGATGTTATAGGCTCGAAAAATATGAAATTCTTATACGAAAAATAATTGTTTGTACAAAACCTACACGGATTTTAGAAGAATCGATCATACGAAACACAATCACGTCTATTTTCTCACGACGTGATGAATTTTATTGTTTCCGGATCATAACTAGATTCAGTTTTTTTTTATTCCTAGAAAGCGTTAAACATTGTAAAAAACTACCCCTGTAAACGATGATTCAGATGAATGGAGTATCCAAATAGATATTTGGACGTGTACGTAATTTCCCAGCAGGTCGACGCAGTACGTCATCGTTAAGATGAATCATTTATTAAACTAGAAGTTACGTAGAGCGTCCAGTAAGATTGTGTAATAGGAACATTTCTTAATTTTCATAAACGATCTTTGAGACAAAGCTATTATCGGTTAGAATTTGTTTACGGATTATGCTGTCATTTAAAGAGATATAGCGCACTCTTGACGTTATTTCAGCATGATGTGATAAATGGCAACCTAAACTAAACAGCAAAAAAGTACAGTGTAATACGGATCAACAACAAAATATCATTTTATGCATAAGTACAACGTAACCTATACAACTCTTTACGGGGCTGTATGCACTAGGTACTAACACATAACAGCACAAAGTATGATGAAATGAGTTCTGCATATAAATTCGGTAGTAGATTATGAGATTCATACACTGCAAGAAATAGGTGGGATGCTGGAGAACTAAAACGCTTATGTAAAAGGGATAGCATATAAAATTTTCGTACGTTGCTGTATGTAGTAGTGTTGTGTAACAGGATTGATAACTAGTGCCGCGAAAGCGCAGAGAGTTGTAGATGCACGGTGCCTGTTTAAACCTCTCATTTGATATAGCTGTCTGGTTAAAGATAAATCTCACTTAATCATTACTGAGATTTTGATAGACCAACATAAAATAAAAAAGTGCCACTTCTATTCTCCCCCTTGAAATACAATAATAAACTACAAAGAAAGCAAGAACAAACATATTTTTTCTTTTTATTGACAACTGCATGAAATGTAAGGAAAATCAGGGAAATTCGAGGTATGGACATGAATCCTTGTCTGTTTTATTTATGGAGACTACGCGATTGGGTAAAGACATGAGGTGTGAAGAGATCTGAGCGTGTATTTGTGTGTTGCGTGTTGTGTGTGGAAGCTTGAAAATAGAATACCATTCATCTGAAAGCGACATTCATGCTGACTTATGCTATTCGCCTGTTTCAGTTGACGCAGAGTCGACCTTGCGAAGCCCGTACAGCCTGCCTGACTCGCGTTGAGGAACCAGACGGATCCAGACCAGATTACAAGCTGAAGATTGGAGAATGGCGTCGATGCCAAGCACCAACTAGCCTCATACCAGCAGATGTCAGGGACGCGCGCTTCAAAGGTGAGTTTACAAGCAACAGTCACCAATATGGAGACGACAGTTAAATTACTTCACGTCATTGAACATCTAGTTTATAAGACCCGCACAGTGGATCGGGGAGGTACAACGAGTCGGGCACGAGCGCAGGACTCTGCGGACTGACCCTCCTGATTGCGGTTTTAGGTGGTTTTCCGCAACCATCAAAGCGAATGCTGGGGCAGTCCCAATCTCCACCACATTTCACAAATAGAAACACACTTATCACACAGAGAACATAGTTACACATTTTGCAAACAGATGCCAACACTCTACTTCCTCCATTATTACGTAGTACAACCTAACAGTAGGTATAAGGTATTTCAGTGTTTCCCAAACTTTTTTGGGTCATGTCCCACTTTTAACATTTTTTTTTTTTTTTTTTTGGCCCCCATACATAATTGTTAGTAAAAAAATTATTTGTTATTAAAGAAACTCATATAGGATGGTTTTTGAAAGAAAACACTTTAATATTGTCATAAAACACAGTAAGTAAAATTAAAAAACATATAATGAAATACTAAAATTCAAATTCAAAAGATTTTTAATAAAGATTTACTATGGCAATTTAGTGTGATCCTTTTAAGAATTTGCTTTTTTGCTATATTTTGTACCTATATCTAACATTGCATTTAAATAACCCGAAGAGAAAGCGGTAAAGTTGTTTCATGTCAATTTCTAAATTGCCCTCCTAAAAAACTAAATTGCCCCCCTGTGGGGTGTGGGCCCCACGTTGGGAAACACTGAAGTATTTGGTGTTAGGGCGCGTCCAATAATAACTGAAGGTGAAATAGAGGGGAGGGGGAGGGGTCCGGAAAAATCTCACAAAATCTCGCCAGGGGGGGAGGGAGATCGACAGGGATCTCATGTCATCCTTTTAATCCCTTGAAGAACTGTTGAGCTAGAAACAAGTATACAAACAATGTCGATGCCAACGTTAAAAGCGCCCGAAAACAGGAGAGCTTAAAAAAAATTTAAAAAAGTCCCGAGGATTACGAAGTCATCAGTAGGGAGGAGTCCCTCAATCCCATTCTGGAGGACACCGGTTCGAATCCCCGTTCGGGCATCCAGATTTGGGTTTTCCATGGTTTCCCCAAATCACTCAAGGCGAATGCCGGGATGCTTCTTTTAAAAGGCCATGGCCGAATTTCTTCCCGTTCCTTACCTCCTCATCCCCCCCCCCCAATCCTTTCTCTCCTCTAGCGACCTCGACGTCGACGAGGCTTACAGATACAAGCAAAAAAATGAAAATCGTAAAAAAACATTCAAGAGTGGTGAAATCAAGTGGCTGTTTGTTGCTAGTAGAATAATTTGAAAATCTAAAAAAACTGTTCCGAGTATATCATTCAAAGTAATTTTCGTTGTATGCCCTTATAAAATGCCATTACCTTGAATTTTTTCACATTTTTCAGTAATATCATTGTAACTTTGATAGGGTGTAGGAGACATAACCTTCTGAATAGTAGAAACATAATGGTTTCTCCAGAAAAAAAGTTAATGTCGTCGTCATTATGACCAGCTCCCCGGTACACAGGTGCTCAGTTACGCTAGACTTGCCCCGACCAGTTCGTTCACGTGAAGCATAGTGTTACGTTAGCTCAGCTTCAACTACTATTTATGACGCAATTACCATGTTGAAGACTAACTATCCTAATTTAATACGACCCCTAACCTAGCTTATGCTATTACAATTTTTAAATTAATCTAAATACATTAATCATACGATTTAATTTTCATTTTAACGCTAATTTTGCTGTTCAATCGACATTTTATGCAAATTTTATAATGTAATCGCCCTTTTACCTTAAAATTGCATATTAAAAACAATACGCAAATAATTATTCCTGCGAATTTTTTGCATACTGATTTATACCAACGGTTTCCGTATTTGCGCCAAAACTTCATGCTTCATATGGATGTTAAATACGTTAGTGTATGTAACTTTTTTAAACAATGGCACTTAAAACTTTGGAACTAATATTACATGACGTGAAATTCAAGCTCAAAAGAGCTATAAGATGAGGACACACACGAGGCTTCAAAGTTTTACTTAATGACAACAACAAGCAAACGAGTAGACTTCAATTTGTGGTACGCGCATTTCAGACACGTTATGAAATTTCACAAGTACAGTGTAGGTTTGTCTACCATAATTCAGCTTAGTCCACAATAACTTTGATTTACCTACTAAAACACGCAGTAGCGAAAGCAGAAAAACAGACATTCTCCTCCAAGCATCTAATTGTTAATTGTAGTATGCCGATATATACCTGCATAACTGTAGCGCTAGCCATAACGAAGACAACATGAAATAAATAATAATAATTCTACTACATTCTCGCAAAATACACAAATGAATAAAAATGTCTGGAAAAAACGTCGTTTCCTCTTTAGAATACCTATCCGGTGATTCTATTCTCGATGGGGTTGGCGAAAATAAAAATCACACTTTTACTCTCTATCTAATAACCAGTTAGGTGCTCAATACAATACATATTCCTGTGAAATTTCTTCGTTATCGGTGAAATAAGGTGGTTGTGATTAACGGGCGGGCGAAATTATAAGGTACCTGTTTTTTTGCCGTTTTGGCTACGGAACCCTAAAAAAAAAAAAAACCTTTTATATTCAGGGTATCTATCATATACGAGGGCTGTCCAGAAAGTAACAGACGTTTTGACCTGGCGCAACAATGGGTGCTCCTAGCGCCGCCATCTTGGCGTCAGACTGTTCATACATTCAGTACGCAACCAGCCGTGGTAGTTTGCACATATTTCCTATCGTACTTTGAATACAGTAGAGTGTTAAAATGAGCGCTGCAATTAAAAATCCCGCCAGTTGTGAAGTGCGAGCTGTAATACGGTTTTTGTTGGCGAAAAATCACAAACTAATTGAAATTTATCGCCAGATTTGTGATGTGTACGGCCAAGGAATAATCAGTGAAAGCCGAGTGAGGCAATGGTGCATTGATTTTAAAAATGGTCGAACCAATGTTCACGATGAGGACCGCATGGGTAGGCCTAGTGTTGTGAGTGATGAACTGGTGGTGAAAATCAACGAAAAAATCCGTGAAAATCGTCGTTTCACGATTACGGAGCTTTCAGAACATTTCCCCCAAATTTCACGGAGTTTAGTTCATGAGATTGTGGTTGGTAAACTTGGTTACCACAAATTTTGTGCCAGGTGGATTCCGAAAATCTTAACAGAAGACCACAAAAAACAGAGACTTGCTGCAGCACTGACGTTTCCGGAAGACTACGCCAAAACTGGAAACCAAGTTATCGATCGTATCGTAACTGGCGACGAGACTTGGGTAAAGCACGTCACCTGTGAAACAAAACGGCAGTCTATGGAATGGGGACACACGCATTCGCCCAAGAAACCGAGGAAGTGTCTGCAAACGCTGTCAGCAGGAAAAATTATGGCTACTGTGTTTTGGGATGCTAAGGGTGTGATTCTCGTTGAATTTCTTGAACGTGGCCAAACAATCACTTCAGAAAGGTATTTCGAAACACTCAGAACATTAAGACGCGAGATACAAAACAAGCGTCGAGGAAAACTCAGTGAGAAAGTTTTGTATCTCCACGACAACGCTCGTTCACACACGGCCAATCGTACCCAAGAGCTCTTGGATGGTTTTGGATGGGAAGTTTTCAATCACCCGCCGTACAGCCCGGATTTGGCACCGAGCGACTACCACCTGTTCCCGGCGATGAAGACGTGGCTCGCAACACAACGGTTTGAAACTGACGCTCAACTGCATGCTGGTGTAAACCAGTGGTTGAAGTCTCAGGCGGCAAATTTCTACAGAGAGGGTATCGAAAAGCTTGTACCACGTTATGATAAGTGCCTTAATTTAAATGGCGATTATGTTGAAAAATAGCCTAAGAGTTTACCTCTAAAATGTATATAATAAAAATCGTTTTTTTCACTTTGTTTATTTTTTATTACAAAACGTCTGTTACTTTCTGGACAGCCCTCGTATATGTTTTAATTATCTTCCTAAAGTATACGTAATATAGAAATTCAAATGCTACCAAAAACTTCATGACCCACGATCTTTTTCAGCCAGCCATAATTTACGCTCTGGTAGTTAGTGAGTACAGCAATTTTTAAAGGTTGTGTTTGATCATACGCCAGTTCGTTCCGTGACTCGGATTCCACGTGAAACTGTAGGTCCCATAGGAAAGGCTGGCCGTCCTTCCGCTGATATAGATTAGTATGCCTTCATCGTGAGGATTCAATCAACCTTCGGGTTGTGAACTAAGTTAGTTTTTAGTTTTAATTTGTTAAAAAAAATCTTGCTATTAATTTAAATGATAAATTAATGTTAATTTAATAGAGATTATCTTTTAATATGAATACAACGTTTTCATCTCGTAAAAGTTTTACTAACATTGTGGCACTCCAATTTTAAATGCGTGTTGTAAATTGGAAAAAGTAGTTGTTGTTTTTTTTTTTTTTTTTTACTTATGGCTTTACGCCTCGTCGACGTCAAGGTCATTACAGGTGGGATGGGACTGGGGACAAGGAACTGGAAGGAATTCGGCCATGGCTTTTGATGGCAGGATTCCGCCATTCACCGGTAGTGATTTGGGGAAACCATGGAAAACCCAAATCTGGATGCCCGGACGGGATTCGAACCGCCGTTCTCCCGAATGATAGGCCAGAGCGCTAACCGCCACCCAACACACTTGGTCAATATAGTCTCAGAACAGATAACGTGTGCTGTATTGTGATAAAAAAAATATTTGCTACCTCCTGGGTAGTTTATGAGTGACATTTTTATGATGGTAGCAAAACACGAGGAAATTGCGGGAGGTTCTAATACTGTAGTGCTTACAGGGCGCAGCCACGGCCGCTCTTCATTCCGTCGGTCTCCGTTTAGCAGCTACATGTCTGGCGGGCGGCATAACCGCATGTACCCCAGCTCAAGCGCAGAGTTGATGGACCAGTACTACACCTACCAGCCTGAGGTCGGATACCAGACAAGAGAAGTCTCCTGCAGGGACCCCAAGGGCGCCGCTGTCGACATCAGGTCAGTTCACAGCATACAATACATACAGTCGACTTTATTGTAACTAGAATTTTATTCAGTCTAGAATACTTATGCATTCATACAGCTAATGGAGCGATGTAACAATTTGTCACATAACCGATGATTTGTGAAGTCGTTATAGCTATTAAAGAATTCAGTCTTTTTGTTTCAAACAGTTTTAAGAGTTTATTATTGAACTTGCTCTTCTCCACTAAGAACTACATTGAAATTATTTAATATCCGAAGATGCAATGTTCCTTCGGAAATCACTATTCTAAGCAACCGATCTATGCGTCTACGCTGTTAGCCTCACTCTCCTTATCTATCTTCATAGAAACCTACACTGTAATGTTCTTTTTCTCTAAGAGTAAATATTATCGTTTTTTTCCACGCTCAAGGGAAAAATACGATTTAAAAAAAAATAATAATAATAATAAAATTTCTGTTGTGTCACAAAATACCCTAACAATCTTTTCACTACTTGTTGCTTTTCTATCATCTTCAAGGAGATACCCTGTACGTTATTGATTCAGATATTGTAATTTAACTGTAGAGAACAGATCTGCAGATTAGGTAGGATGAGTGAGAACGCATACTTGTTTAATTTTATGAATAATTGTAACGCCAATGCCATTGTAATTGTTGTTTTATTTTCCGAACGCGTTTCGCTTCATTTGCGAAGCATCTTCAGCGGTTCTGTCTGTGGGTATTTATACATATAATTACATTTGTTCTATTTTACAATTTAAACATGAAAATTGTGGGTTACAGATTTAATCTTACCGGTACTTACATTTTCTTTGGTCACATATGATTATAATTGTACATCCTATTAGCATCGGTTATGATTGCAACTGCAGTATACCGGGTGAGTTTTTTATCTTGAGACAACTAAATATCTCGAAAACTACAAATCCGATCAAAAAAGTGGGTAATAAAAATTGTTCGTCTCGACGGGGGACATCCGATGATACCAAATTTGACTCCCCACCCCCACCCCCTAGGGGTGGGGGAAGGGGGAGAAAAAAAACTTAAATAGGAACCCCCATTTTTTATTGCAGATTCTGATTCCCCGGAAAAAACTACCCCTATTTGACCCCCAATTCGAGTCATTTTGGTCGATAGATGGCGCTGCATTTCTCAGAGTTTTCTCATTACTTGATGTACTTCCATTGCGTTCATAACATCTCTGATTTATTTACTTCGTTCTGTTGCACGTGTCAATGAGAATGCAGGCTATAACGTTGCAAGAAAAAATTGAAATGGTCTACATTTATGGAGAATGTCGCAAGAATATCGATAATGCTGTTGATCTTTATGCTCATCGTTTTCCAGACCAGCCTCGATCGCGCGCTTCTTTTTACCGTATTATCCAACAGTTCACTCAGGAGGGAAGTGTGCACACAAACAAACGAAAATACCATCCGTTCCATGTTTCGTTGCATCAAGAACTTCACGGCAATGATTTCGATAATCGATTGACATTTTGCCGATGGTCGCTACAGAAAATACAAGAAGAACCCCATTTCTTTGCTCGAGTACTGTTTTCGGATGAATCCACTTTTACTAACCACGGCACCATTAATCGACACAACATGCATTATTGGAGTGTGGAAAACCCGCATTGGTTACGCCAAGTTGAACATCAGCGTCCGTGGAATGTAAATGTTTGGTGTGGGATAATTGGGGACAAACTTATTGGTCCACATTTTATCCATGGACATTTCAATGGGGAGAAATATCAACAACTCTTAGAGGACGTACTGCCAACATTGCTTGAAGACGTACCCTTAGACGTGCGACAAACAATGTGGTTTCAACATGACGGTTGTCCAGCACATTTTGCTGTAAGATCGCGGGAAGTGTTAGATCGTCTGTACAATCGTCGATGGATCGGAAGAGGAGGTCCAGTGCCGTGGCCTGCAAGATCACCAGATCTCACTTCGCCTGATTTTTTTTTATGGGGATACTTGAAGAATGAAGTTTACAGTGAAGTGCCAACAACGCCTGAAAACATGATTGAACGAATTACCAACGCTTGTCAAAAAATCACGCCGGATATGCTTCTTAGTTGCGTCGAATCATTCCAAGAGCGGGTAAATAAATGCATCGATGTCGGTGGTGATATTTTCGAGCACTTGCTTTAGAATTGTTGTTAGAAACAAACACGTGAGAGGCGAGGGGACTCACCAAAAACAAGCACCCCGATGGTGAGAGGCGAGGGGACTCACCAAAAACAAGCACCCCGATGGTGAGAGGCGAGGGGACTCACCAAAAACAAGCACCCCGATGGTGAGAGGCGAGGGGACTCACCAAAAACAAGCACCCCGATGGTGAGAGGCGAGGGGACTCACCAAAAACAAGCACCCCGATGGTGAGAGGCGAGGGGACTCACCTAAATCTAGCACCCCAAAGGGAACAGAAAATTACTACGTCCACGTCGTTGTTCCTGGGTAACGCAAAAAGTAATGTTTGACTTTCGCTATCTGCTAAAGAATTTGCATCAGTGCATTTTGAAATAATGTCCATTCCCATCCCTCAAGTTTGGAGGTGGGTGGTGTTATTGAATAGTTTTTGAAAAATATCAATCACATTAACTTGTATTTTGCTGATCTGATGTGTATTTCACGAGATATCCTCATTTTTAAATGAATTTTTGCTTATTTTGATTTTTGTCGATTGCAGCGCCATCTATCGACCAAAATGACTCGAATTGGGGGTGAAATAGGGGTAGTTTTTTCCGGGGAATCAGAATCTGCAATAAAAAATGGGGGTTCCTATTTAAGTTTTTTTTCTCCCCCTTCCCCCACCCCTAGGGGGTGGGGGTGGGGAGTCAAATTTGGTATCATCGGATGTCCCCCGTCGAGACGAACAATTTTTATTACCCACTTTTTTTGATCGGATTTGTAGTTTTCGAGATATTTAGTTGTCTCAAGATAAAAAACTCACCCTGTATATTACACATATTGGTTGCATTTTAGCGATTATTTACGAAGCACTGTAATACATTGAGATCTGATGTCTTACGTTAGTTACTGTACATCGCTGATTATCAGGTTTGTTTACCGTTTGTCTTCTGTTTACTCGGTGGGTGGCGCGCTTTTAAATATGTGTTCGTGCTTAGTTTGGCGTTACAATTATTCATAAAATTGATCCTATCGCAATTGAGGAAATGGCTCACAATATCCAGACGCATACTTGTTGTTTGGGGAAAATTTTCAGTACAGCTTGTAGTATTATCTATTTCCTTGGGCGTCACAGTGCAGTTGTTGAGTAAATTCTGGTAGTACTATTCATCTCAATGTTATTATTTTCATTTTTTAAGTGAACATTTCTAGACGCGTTAGGTGATGTTTCGACGGGGACAAATCTGTGAATTCGCAACTTCCGGTCACAGACATGCTATGACGTGTTGCGCGTACGATATGCGCGATGGGCGCTTTTCTGGATGGGTAAAACCTTATTAGCTCACGTCACCAACATATTAATGTTAAAAGTGTATCTGTAGCTATACGTATGACGTGGTCCGCTTGGATAGCATTGAAAGTATACATTATACTTGTATCTAATATATAAAAATAAATGTTTGTTGTTTTTTAGCCAATGTTCTTCATAAAAACTTATCTGATTTTGATAGTACTTAGCACACATATACTTCATAACAAGGTTATCTGGTAGTTCAGCGGTCAAGACACTTAATTCCGAAACTTTCTCTCTCCGGTCACGGGTTCCAATCCCGAGGTGAGCACGAATTTTCAGGAGTTGTACTTGATTACATTAGCTATTCCGGGACGTTCCGTGGTTCTGATTCTGCGATAAAGTGTAGGCCTCTGAGGAAAGGAATTGGCCTTACTGCTCCTGACACAATAGGTTTGTACGTCTCCTTCGGGAAGACTCGACCAACTTTCGGATTGTGGACTGAGTTACTTTTTTAGTTTTTGAAGTGAAAACTTCTTCAGGCACGTTGGGTGATTTTTTGAAGGGTGAAATCATATGAGTTCGCGTCACCGACATGCTAATGTTAACAGTGTATCTCTAGCTATAATTATGACGTGTTATGCGTATGCTATTCATAGTTTTAAGTTCTCACTTCTATCGGCAGTCCCAAATCACTATCATCTATGTTTTTATTATCTAACTAGCTCGTACCCGCGACTACGTACGCGTCGATTAAGAATTTTTTTGCCAGAATTGAATATAGAAAGTTGTTGGTACCGAAGGATTGGACCCAAACAACACCAAGTCAGCATAATATGACAGGAAAGCTATCACTATATCACTGTACCGTCGAACCACTTCTCTTGAAGAGAATCAGTTTCCAACATATTTCTGTCACCATTCGATAAGGTCTCAACATTTCGTGACTACAACTATTAAACATACCGGAGAAAATGTCCTGTGGCCTTCATACAGATTTTCTTGTCAAATTCCATCAACATCGATACAGCCAATTGGTCGTCAAAACGTAACAAAAAGACAGAGACTTACTTCCGTATTTATAGTATTACTAGCTCGTACCCGCGACTTCGTAAGCGTGAATTAAGAATTTTTTTGCCAGAATTAAATATTGAAAGTTGTTGGTAACAAAGGATTGGTCCCAAACAATATCGAGTCGGAATAATATGACAGGAAAGCTAACACTATATCATTGTACCGTCGAATTTGTCTCTTGAAGAGAATCAATTTCCAACATATTTCTGTCACCATTCGATAAGGTCTCAAAATTTCGTGACTACAACTGTTAATCATACTGGAAAAAATATCCTGTGCCCTTCATACAGATTTCCTTATAAAATTCCATCACAACGATATAGCCATTTAGTCGTCAAAACGTAACAAAAAGACGGAGACTTACTTCCGTATTTATAATAATATTACTGTGGTTCACACTCACACACTGACTGCGAACAACACCTGAGGGATCATCATAACCTCAAAAAGTGAAAAACTACAACATTGCAAGACTACCTACGGTTTGTCTTGCATTGCACCCCTAACTTTCTATTATCTACAGTTTAACATTTAGTCCGAATAACCTACGGCCCAGGCGTGACTTTTACGATCAAAAACAATTTTTAAAAATCTTAGCCTCCACGGAGATTTGAACCGGAGACCACGACCCAAACATTTGTAAGCAAGCGCTTTAACCATTGAGCTGTCTGACCGATACACGGAAAAAAAGCAGTATACAGACGTCCATATCCAACGCGTCTGTCTATCGCCGTTCAGTAATATTTTGAAATTATGAGACAACATGTATTATTTATACAGATAATTTTTAAACCAAATGTAGACAGTATTTTTCTCCTTGTTTCAAAGGATAAGTGTGCAAAGTTTCATGGTGATAGGATGAAAACTCTGGATTTGTACGAAGAACAAACAAACAAACAAACATACACACATACATTCATCTTTATGTATATAGATATGACTGATTGGGATCACAGTGAATGTAACAACAATTGAAATTAATGACATAACACATCGTTTTTCCGTTGCCCTGAATTTTTTTTTACAATTTTTAAACAGTATCCTCAGCCTAAATTCTTTTTTTTCGGTTTCGGCCCAACGTGACCAAGAGACACCTGCTCCACGTTACGTCCATTGTGAAATCATGAGGGAGGGGGCGCATGTGCCCTGCCCTTGTCTTATAACCGGATATGCGACATCCTTAACATTCAACCTATTGGTGGAATTTTTGTGTTGCCCTCTATCTGCGTAACGTGTAACTTAAGTTTTGTATGATAAGTGTATTTTTTAAATGGTTGCTTTGAATTCTGTGGTCGTTTTCCATGTTATCTTGGTTGTTTTGCTGGAACTGTGTCAATTTATTGAAACCTGACGTTTCTACCATTATTCTGTGGCTTTAATCAGATGACTAACATGCTACGGATCGCTGCCGCCTCTAAATATCTTTGGAAGCGTGCGCTAATCGTCTGAATCCAAACAATTAACTAAGTAAAAATATTACGAAGCCATTAATAATTTTTCTTTCTGATCACATGAATCTTTCCGTAATCATCTGCATTCTTTTCAAAACGCTTCATCAGCTTTCGTTTGATAAAGTCTTGTTTTCTTCTACTTAGGTAATTTTTCTGTTCAAACCTTCTACCATGATTCCTATCCGCTTATTAAAATCCTTCATAATTACTTCTTCCTGAATTACCGGCTCTTCGTATACAGACTTCATTCATACTTCCAGCCTTTCCTTAAATACATTTATTTCTTGGTTCAATTTATTTTGTCTCTCATTGAATTCGTATTTAAATTCATAGCTTCCTTGTACTGCCTTAAATTATTCTTATCCTATTTCTTTCGATAATTTATACGTATATGATCACAAAAACTACTAATTCACAATTATTACCATCACGCATATCATAATTTTCATGAAAATAGTAATTAAAGTCTTCGATTTTCGCTATTACTGTTGAATATGACTATATTCCAATAAAAATACTGCCAATAAAAATTTATTGAAACATTTCTGCAACTTCCTCTGTTGAGACTGGATTCCTGTATCGGCCGAGTACAGGAGCGTGGCGGTACGCGAAACTCGTAGCTTCATATCACTTTAACACCACAGGCCGGATAGAATGCGTAAAACTAACACGTACTGCAGGCCGAGTCGCCACGTTCCAGGTGCGACTGTGAGGTCCACGATTGGAGAAGGACCCTGTGGCTAGCGGGCGCAAGTCAGCACCCAACGACTATCGTCCAACGAGTGATGTCTCGTCGTCCTGTCCGTGAGGTCTCGGCGGAAGCCGAAGTTCCTCGTCGTCACTGATGTGGACCCCGGTATGAAGCATCCGAGACACATGTACTAGCGGCGTGGATCGTAAAATTATCACCCATTGGCCCCACATTCAAACATACAAACGCGCGAAACCTCCGGCGCTTCCAATAGACGGGGAGGGGTGTTGCGGGTGGAAACCCGCTTGCACACGAGATCTTCCTTACTGTCGCATCCATTAAGCATGCAACAATAATGGAGTCCCTAGCCGTGGTCCAAAAAAATGTCTGAGGGCTAATCTTTTCTTTTTTTAACTGCTTTACGTCTCTCTACAGCGAGGTCTTTAGGGAAAGGATGGGGGCAAGGAATGGGAAGGAATTCGGCCATGGCCTTTTTAAGGAAGCATCCCGGCATTTGCCTGGAGTGATTTGGGAAACCATGGAGAGGGCTAATCAGCACAATCTTAATTCTCTACTTCGAGCTTCGGTTTCGGGACAACGAACCGCGATAAGTGTGCAAATTTTAAGTCTCAAATGTTTTTTGGCTTTACGACTTGTAGACGTTAAGATCATCAGAGGCGGGAAAGGATTTGGGGCAAGGAACTGGAAGGAATTCTGTCATGGCCTTTTGAAAGAACCATCCCAGCAATCGCCTTGAGATTTGGGAAACCCAAATTTGGATGGCCGGACGAAGATTCGAACCCGCATCCTCCCGAATACGAGGACAGAAAATTATCGCTCACCCTCGGTGTCTGAAACTTATTTCACTTAAGACAACTGTGTGACTGCAATATTTCTTAGTAGCCATCTAGGCACAGAGCCCTGAAAACCTCTAAATAATTCAAATCTTGTTGCGATAAAAATATAAGTAAATAATTTCGTATGGGTATAAACCCTGTCGGAGATAAGTATGTAATCACAATTTCATACGGTCATAAGGCCGCTGAAGAAGTATTCGGGATGAGTTTAGCTCGTTGAGCTCTGTAATATATGAAGTGCCACATTAATTTCTTTAGAAAACGCAGTTTTCTGCTGTTAATGTACTAATGGCGTCCCTTACGGTAAAATATTGCGAAAGTAAAATATTTCTCCCTCAATGAACGGCAGGCGTGGCTGTTTCAAAAGAACGCTACCTACCTAGAACGTCGGAAAAACAAGGGCGCCACTTTAAATGGATTGGAAGCGAAATAGATTGTAACAGTTAATGAGATGCCATTACGTTCCCCCAGTTATTTTAGAAATCATTCACGCATACTCAAATCACACTGAGTGATGAGAACCATGAACGTAAAGCAAGAAGTCTGTGATTAGGTGTAATCAAACAAGCAAACAAATTAGGTTTTAGATTCAGTTGCTATTCATCAACTAACGCAACCAACCATAAAGAGACATTATTTTTTACAACGTAAATGCCAACGCAATTCCAATACAGATACTAATTTACGCATTTTGAATTGAGCACTGACATTACTGTACAAATCGACATATAGTGATGTAACATATGGTATCGTAATCTGTTCCTGTAACAAGGTCAGATTTCGTACAATTTCTTTCTAAAAACGTTTATAAATACCAAATAGTAATTTTTCGTTTTACTCCAAAGGGTCAAGTAAAATGTACTGTGCTTTCCCCAAAATTTATCACACAATATTCCGTAACGTGATTAGCACTGTTTATAATGAGGACGTAACCACTTTTTTAAGATAGCGATAAAGCCCACCATATGAGACATGCAAGTATATTACATGTTAAATGTAGTTTGAAGTGGAAGCAAGATGTCCATTACAAAAAAAAGGCATTGAGAACACGTGCATCTTTTCTCACTAACGGATTACCAATGTATACACAGGAGAGTTTAAGATAATAGTCTTCTATATTTTCACAGATAATTATTGTTGTTGTCATTTAATTAGTATGATAAATATTTAACACCTGGGTGCCACTGGATTAATTCCAAATAAAAGACACGTTTACGAATATTAATTATAATTTAATGCAGATATAATAATAACTTGAATGTGAAAGAAATAGGTCGGGATAACATCATATCAAAGAATAAAGACCCCAAAAAAAATTAAGATAAAAAAGTTTTATGGAATTTAACTAATAATTTAACAAAATACACAAACAAGAGCTTAGCAGATCACAATATAGGTCTCTCTTCGGTTAACGTGAGGATCAGAATTTGACGAGTGTCAAACCATGTCGTTACTGGGTAATTACTTTGATTTTGGTGAATCGCGACGATTATATCGAGTTTAATGGTAGGCGATGTCGATAACTGCAACGACATTTTGGAGTGGTTCATTATCATTACGACAAGTCCGTAATCTTGAATTCCACGTTCGCATCTCTGCTATGTCTTGCATACTTGTCGGTTGTCATGAAGATTTCCATCAGTGGCGTATCAGTATTAAAATTCGCTGCTCAAAACCAGAAAAGGTTTATAAGGAAAAATATTACATTATGTCAAATACTGTTGAGGCTATCATTGACTTTCTTCAGTTTCGAAAACCCAAAACCAATTCAGGTCTGTTAGCATCAACTATTCCTTACTACTGTCAGAGTTATCGGATCAAGAGTCAAGAACCGAGTGAGTCGTTCTTCCAGACCAGTTTGGCGGTTAACTCTTCGCTGCCATAGCATGTTCGGATAATTTTTGTGGCCTTTACAGATGTTCAGGAAGCTGTTATTCATCATTGTTGGTCATAGAACAAACAAGTGTTTGAACATTAGTTATTTCTCACTTTCACACTTTCATATCGGTAGCACTCTCTTGGTTCTTCTATACGTAACGTTAATTTCTGGAATTAGTGGTTTTCTTTGCCCCGTACAAACTCTAACTTATCCCACACGGATATCCTTAGTGCATGCCAAATAAATTATTATCTAGGTCTTTGCTTTCTGCCACAAACTTTCTCGGTGTCATCGATATATTACAAACCTCCATTCATATTGTACGTCTTTCCACTTGGCAACGCTTTACTGCTAGATAGGAGATTATCTAGTGGTCAATGAGCATCTTAAGCGTACCTGGCTCCACGGTACACAGATTTCTTGCTGCGCTTAGTTATTACCCAGTCTTAGCATAAACAATTATTACATTTGAAAGTGAAATTAACATGCATCTATATACTTGCACGTTACATGACAATTTGTTACAATAGAAGATTTTGTTTCTGTTGACTTCCATGGCTAGTCAAGATAACAGAAATTGATATTAGTAACTACAGTTTTGTAGTATACCGATGATAAAAACTAAACTTTCGGCAGATTTTTCGTTAGATATAATTATCACCGTTGTCAGACTCATTTGATAGCTATTTTTTTATCGACATAACGATATAAAAATAATTTTGAACTAGCTGAAACATTCATTGACAAACATTTAGTTTTGTCTGAGAACTAATGAAGCCGCAATAATATTCGCAATTATGTCCATTCTTCACAACTTGCGTGGAAGTTCAAATATGTTGTTTAGATGTCCGGGGTTACTCCATCTGTTCCACTAATGAAGTAATGGATCTTGATGGCCGAGGTTACGGGTTTAGTATCAGAATTCAAAAGGACCTGTTTCGGTCCCCATCCCGGCTACTCAGAATTCGGTTTTTATAGTTTTCGGAATGACTGTATGATTCCTTCACAAAGCCTGGCCTCGCATTTGGTAAGGCGCAAGTTTGAATCCCCGTCCGGGCATCCAGATCTGGATTTTCCATGGTTTCCCCAAGTCACCCCAGGTGAATACTGGGATGATACCTTCAAAACGCCATGACAGAATTCCTTCCCGTTCATTGTCCGCAGTCCTCTCCCGCCTCTAATGACCTCGACGTCGACGAGGCGTAAAGACATAAAAAAGAAGAACCTCCACAAAGGCAAAAGACGATATTCTTCCTACTACTTATCGAAAAATACTATGAATAATTGGTATATTAAATCATCTACCAACTTCATTTCATGTATTTACGTTTTCCTCTCCTTTGTGTATAATATTCCAACATGCTTCTGCACCTCAGTAAAGTTTTTCACACAATGGCTTCTGGTCAATTTTTTATTTTTTTATTTATTTATTTGAATACTAGCACGTACCCGCGACTTCGTACGCGTGGATTAAGAATTTTATTTTGCCAAAATTGAATATATAAAATTGTTGGTAACGAAGGATTGGTCCCAAACAACACCGAGTCGGCATAATATGACAGGAAAGCTATCACTATATCATTCTACCGTCGAACCTGTCACTTGAAGAGAATCAATTTCCAACATATTTCTGTCACCATTCGGTAAGGTCTCAAAATTTTGTGACAACTGTTAATCATACTGGAAAAAATGTCCTGTGCCCTTCATACAGATATTCTTGTCATATTCCATCAGTATCGATATAGCCATTTGGTTGTCAAAACGTAACAAAAAGGCAGAGACTTACTTCCGTATTTATAGTATTATTACTGCGGTTCACACAGACACACACTCTCTCTCTCTCTCTCTGACTGCGAACAACCCCTGAGTGATCAATAAAACGTAAAAAAGTGTACACCTACAGCATTGCAAGACTACCTATTGTTGCCTCGCATTGCACCCCTAACTTTGTAATATCTACAGTTTAACATTCAGTCCGAATAACCGACGGTCCAGGCGTGACTCTTACGATCAAAAACAATTTTTAAAAATCTTATCCTCCACGGAGATTTGAACTGGAGACCACGACATTTGTAAGAAAGCGCTTTAACCACTGAGCTGCCTGACCGCTACGCGGAAAAACAGTACAGAGACGTCCATATCCAACGCGTCTGTCTATCGCTGTCCAGTAGTATTTCGAAATTATGAGACAACATGTGTTATTTATACAAATAATTTTTCAACCAAATGTAGACAGTATTTTTCTCCTTGTTTCAAAGGATAAGTGTGCAAAGTTTCATCGAGATCGGATGAAAACTGTGGATTTGTATGAAGAACAAACAAACAAACATTCATATATTCATCTTTATATATGTAGATATCCCTCAGGTATTCCCTTATTTTAACGAAACGGATCTTGTTACGAATAACATACCATTTATTGCACCATCCATGGTTCACAACATGCAACAATATTGGGGCTACTATGTAAATTACCATAATGATAACTAGGTATATAAATTTTTAAGTGCTTTCATACAAAGATCATCAGTGGAAAAAAATACTTCCTTTCGTATCTGCACCGTAAGCGTTGCAAATGTGAACCACATTCACAATCTATATTTACTAACATCTGTAACTGCCTATCTACAAACAGGAAGCTTTACCGTACCAGTGGCAGCAACATGTAATCTCTTGGACGTACGCAATTAAGGGACACTGTGAACACACATTTAGCCCATGTCCTCTATCGTGTTTGCCTTGGACTGGCTCCCTGTTTGCAGTAGCAACGCCACACCAGCTGCGTGCCTTCCCTGAGGTAACAGCTTTTCACTATCAGCTACACATGCCATTTCCTCTGACCATCCTGCACGAACATAGATAAACTCGTATTCACTCACAACGTTATAAATTGTATCACGACTGCAATTCGGTAATTTAATTAAATAGCTACAGAATTTACCTACATCTTCAAATGATTCTCATCCATTTATGACGGCATATATGTGGGCTACATCTACATATATACTCTGCAATTCACAAAATTGTGGGTGGCAGAGGGTGCTCAGCACCAAAGCTAAACCCTTTGCTGTGCATTCCAATCCCTAATGGTACGAGGGAATAAAGAATTCATATAAGAATCAGTCCGGCACCTTATTTCTCTAATTTTATCTTTCCTGTCCTTCCGACTCAAATAGGTTGGTGGAAGAAGTATTTCACTACACTCTAAAGTGAAAGTGGGAGTACGCATGTTTTCCAATAAGTTTAAACGAAACGTTTGTCGTCTATCTACCAGAGACTCCCAACCTAATCAACTAATCAGTTCTGTGATGCTTTCATAAGGACTGTAGCAAGCGGTCACGAATCGAGCGGCTCTTCTCTGTACTTTCTCTATACTTTCGATCAATCCTTTACGAAACGGGTCCCAAATGGCACAACAATAATCCAAATGTGGACGCACAAGAGATTTGTACGCTATCTCCTTTGTTTGTTCATTACAATTTTTCAAGATTCGACCTATGAATCGCAGCCTAGAATTTGCTCTACCTACTAACGAATTAATGTGTATGGGACATTTCATGTTCCTTTGTACTGTTACTCCCAAATGTTTCATAGAATCGACCATATCAATAACTGTATTGTTTAACTCGTATTTCTGAACAATCGGATTCTTTTTGTTAGTTATGCTCATTGTCTTGCACTTTTTACAATTTAGAGTAAGTTGTCACTCAGCGCACCAAGCCAAAATAACATCGAGATCGCGCTGAATTTCTAAGCAATCGGCCAAATTTCTTACGTCCCTATAAATAACCGCATCATCAGCAAACAATCTAAAAAGGCTTTTCACTTTGTCTCCGAGATCGTTCATAAAAATTAAGAAAAGAAGTGGTCCTATTACACTTCCCTGAGGTACACCCGATGTAACATCTAGATTAGAAGAACTTTCCCCTTCAACGACAATATACTGCGACCGGCCAGTTAGAAAATCCCTTATCCATTCACAAAGCTGATCCGATATACCGTACGCTCGAAGCTTCGCTAAAAGGCGGTTGTGTGGCACAGAGTCAAAGGCTTTCTGGAAATCTAAAAAAATTGCATCTACTTGTGAACCTGCATCGATAACTTTCATTACGTCGTGTGTAAATAGGGCCAGCTGTGTTTCACATGACCTTTTCTTCCGAAATCCGTGTTGATTTGTTGTAAGCAAATTATTATCATCTAGAAAATTCATAATGTTCGAGCATATAATATGCTCCATAACTCTACTACAAACAGATGTCATAGATATGTGACGATAGTTTCCAGGATCACTTCGATCACCTTTTTTGAAAATCGGAGTTACTTGCGCGATTTTCCAGTCTGAAGGTACTTTTCGCTCTTCTAATGATTTACTGAATATAACCTATAAATCTATAAACGAATATACAATCAATATTTTGCGCCAGTCTATAAATTTAAGTTATGTGATTCAGTACTCTTACGTGATAATATGAGTATTGGGAATGGTGTCAGAAAATTGTTTCTATTGAAATAGATGAGACTATGTGTACTACGACTTCAAAATGGAACTATGTAATTCGTGAAGTGAGTAAAAACGAACAAACGTTGTTATACGAACGCGTTCCATCATAGCTTCAATTATTGAATTACTGTGGCATCTAGATCTGTTATTTTCAGTAATGATTGTTTCAGTTAAATTGTATTGCCTTCGGCTTCTGAGGCCATACAGCCAATTCAACAGTGATTATGTGTGATTCAGTGTTTTCGGTTTCTTCCGGTATACGTCTTCCAACCAGATATACACACCACAGGACAGACATGACATTCACAGACACAACACTTAAACACCCGTGGCAGGACTCGAACCGGCGACCTTCGGCATGGGAATCTAGTGCTCTAGCCCCTACGCTAACGAGGCTGGCCAGTCAAAGTTGATCTACAGAGCCTGTGTTATAGTTTTAAATGTTCCGTTATTTACGCAATTTTTTTAATAATTTTTTGGAGCCAGAGGGTCTTCTCAATGAATTTCACGAAAATAAAATCATATTTTTGATAGCATATGGAGCACTGGACGGCTTATTGAAGAAGATATCATCAGCTTCGTATAGTAATCCACAGTTATTTTGTCAGCCATCTAACACTTGAAGCGTTACCTCCAAATGGTGGCAAGATGTGTGGTGCTTTTATTTCAACAGATTAAGTAAGACACTATTGGGAGTGTACTTCACAACATGATCTTGCAGTATCTGCGAGTACCTGGTCACGTTAATTGGAAATGCTCTTATGAAGGTAGGAGGTACATTTGCACGAACCGTGCTTAGGTCATACAGCCAGTTGCGAATGGAATGTGAGACCCGGTGAACATATTTAGCCACAGTACATACCAGTAAATCGACCTAGAAGAAGCAAAGGGAGCCTCCAAGCGTTAAGCCCTATCATTTAATGGACCACAAACGTTTCATACCATCCTCGATCAGGCAGAAATTCTGCATCCTGTTTTCAGTCATATAGATTTAGAGCATTCATTGAAGACTCCTTGTACAGGGCGTTCGCCGGGAAACGCTACCCACTGTTAGCGCTACAAGGAAGAAACTGCTCCCGGCGAGCGAGCGCTCAGTTTCCGGCATTGTTCGACCGTCGGCCGCGGACTATTTCATAATAATTACGCTTCATAAACTTGTGTGCTAAGCATTTAAATGTGACGTAATTCATTAGCTTACCTTATAAAAGATGCTGGAAGTGTTGACCCTCTTGTGTAATGCACATTTCACATCTTCTGAACATATTTCGAGACACACGCTGCCCTAACTGACTTAATGATTTTTTGGGTGACTGTTCTAGTCGAAAAGCGATATCGTCAATTTTCTCCTCTGTGAGAATACGGTTGACCGACAGTCTCTTTTTGTTAAAAAATGAACCCGTTTCTCTTACTTTTTTAACCAGACGCAGAATTGTTGATTTAGCTGGCAGTAAAGCGCCAGGAAATTCGCGACCAAATTTACTGCGACACTTTTTAAACGACTTCTTCTTCACATATGTATCGTAGAGAAATATTCTTTGTTGCAAACTGTAACGTACCATAATTTTACTCACACTCAAACACGGTACAGATTAATAAGAGTATGAAGCCCCAAACCAGCCAAACCGCAAAGAAACGTTTATTCACAACACTGATTAATAAGAGACTGAAGTCACAAACTATCTACAATGCAAAGAAACCGTTCTTAACAATGTAAGGGTCCCATTATACTGTACTGCACTGTTGGGGCAGCGGAGGTGTTAAACAGTGCGGTGATTCACGGTGCCGTGTGGCGGAAACTGCTGGCTGGACTGACCGAGCATGTTGCCGACGGCAACAGACTGGGAGGGTAGCGTTTTCCGGCGAACGCCCTGTATTTCACTGAAGGTTACAACTGACTCTTTTATCTGCTCAGGGCTTTATGCCTCTTCGACGTCGCATCGAGGAGGGGATTTGGGACAAAGGACGGAAAGGAATTTGACCATAGCCTTATGAAGGAACCATACTGGCTCCCCGAATAAGTCCAGGCGAATGCCGGGATGCTTCCTTCAAAAAATCATGGCCAAATTCCTTCCCGTTCCTTGTCCCAGATCCAATCCTAACTGTAATGACCTCGAGGTCGACGAGGCGTAAAGCCTAAAGAGGCCAGATTTTAACATTGGTAAAGCGGGACACCATTGACCGAGGGGGGAGGGGTGTTCTTGATTAAAAAGTTGGTCTATATGGAGCAAAAAATTTTTTTATATAACGCAAAAATAGTATTGTAATATATTATTTTTAATTTCAAAATAAGTACAGTTTACAAATATAATACATTAAAAAATTATGTATAGTATTATTTTATTCTTTGGCATATTTCTCATTTGAGTGAATTTTTTTCATTAGATTGCTGTCATTGTTTGTAAGCTCGTGAAATTTTTAAATTATATTTCACACATAATATGGCTTTCAAAGTCTCAGCATTTAATTGTGACTTTTCTGATGTCCATACTTTATTTACTGTAGAAAAAAACGCATTCAGTAGCACCATTAGGGACAACGCGTATTATGCAATTTTTAGTACATTATTGCATGGAACATGATTTGTTTCAAAATTTCTAATCATTTGTTCTCTATTGTGACTTTTGCTGAAGACCAAAATGTAACCTTTTCCTTGTCAATATATTCTTTTAATAATGATACTTTATTAAGAAGAACCTTTCGGAAACATTATATGGAAAATTTTGATTAATATCATCGAATGATTTTTGCACATGATTCTAATTAAGTTCTGAATTTGCCGTAATGTATGTCGTGTCACTTTCAAGGCCGGCGCTAGACTTTTTGCCACCTCTCAGGGCCGTATTTAAGCATAGACTACATAGGCTGTAGCCTAGGTGCCCACACCACAAAGGGGGGTCCTCACCACAAAAATGGGGTCCAACAGTACGATGTGTATCGTCTGAAAGGCAGCTACAAAATGTTTTCGTCATTGCCAGTGTCGAAAATGCCGTTGTTAATTAAGTTTAAACAAGGGTGGTCAGTGAGATATTTGATAAGCAGTTCTTCATAATCACTTCTCGATAGTCAGTTCTCAACAATTATTTGTTTTTAATAAAGTTTAACATCATAAAATTAACAAAAATAATGTAAAACTCATATCCTGACGAAATAATCACATGGCCGCCGAAAGCCGTATATTCCCTTCCCGTTCTCCCGCCGTTCCCTAGCATGTCATGCATTCATTCCAAATATCGGGACTTTTTTAAAAGGCCGCGGGACGCGGGACAAATTGTGAATAATCGGGACTGTCCCGCCAAAAGGGGGACGTCTGGTCACCTTAGAAAGCCATCAAAAAAACATATCGGCATTCACTTCGAGTGATTTCTGGAAAAAATGGAAAGCCATAATCTGGATGGCTGTATGGAGATTTAAACCCACGTTCTCCCGTCAGCCAGTCCCGTCATATTAAATGTGTCTGAAACATATTATTAATAAATGTAATGGCAGTAAATACATGTAAGGAGCCACATAATTTAATTGTTGTAAGCATTAAAACGATGCCTGAAAATTGAAGCTGTTGTGTCCGCACTTTGAAACAATACTTGCCAACAAAGAAAAATTTAAGCGTCCAAATATGGACAGATGACAGCGTAACTCCTTACACATGTACACCATCGGTGGCTATATAAATAATTAGAGTTGCAATTCTCTGTGACAGATAGAGCGGCCAGCAGAGTTCACTAGTGTTGTTGGTATTCAGGGTTGTTGCCCGTAGGGTATATAAGAGACGTGAACAATGACAGATGTGGAGTGATCACTGTGAAGGACACGGAGATGCCACGTACTCGTATGAGAAAGCGTCATCAGCACCTCACAGAGTTTGAAAGGGACCTCCGTATTGGTCTCCATTTGACGGTTTGTCGAATCGGGTAATATAAAGATTTTTGGGGCATTCAAATGTGATAGTGGCCCGATGTTAGACTGCATGGGAACGTGAGGGCAAGTATACTCGTTTTAAAGATTCCGGTAGACCACGTTTTACCATCACAAGGGAGGATCACCGTACCCCTTCATATCTGCGCCTGCAATACGAAAACAAGTAATGGACACCCTGCAACATTCTGTATCATACCGCACCATTGGTCGAATAAAAGCAGCAACCGGACTAGGGAATTACTGTCCATGGGTAGGCTGCCGATAACACCATGTCACAAACGGCTGCGGTTGGAGTGATGCCATCACAGAGTAGCATGGACTGCTGATGAATGGCGTCGCATTGTGGTCAGCGATGAGTCTCGCTGCTGCACTACCTCGGATGACCATCGTTGGCAAGTATGGTGGAAACGTGAGGTAAGGTTATATTCTTCCAATGTTTTGGAGGGACATAGCGATGTTACTCCTGGCGTCGTGGTGTAGCGAGTCATAAAGTATGACTTCAGGTCACGGAAGTAGTAAATGGGGAACTATGACGGCACTACGATACGACACGAACATCCCGTTCTCATGTGTTACCTTTCATGTGATAGTATCGTGGTGACATTTTTCAAATGTAGTCCACAGACATGGCACGTGTCTCTATGAACTGTGTGCTTGATGTTAAGGTACTCCCGTTGCCAGCAATATTCCCTGATCTGTTCCCGATAGAACATGTGTGGGAGCAGTATGGACGTCAACTCCAATCCAGTGCCAGTATGTAGGAAATTAAGGACCAGTTACAACAGTTGTAGGCCAACTTGCCTCGGGAGAGAAAACAACGGCTTTATGACACCCTTTCAACAGAATCATTGCATGCATCCATGCCAGAGGGGGTGCAACGTCATACTGACAAATGGCCTCATGCTGCCAAGTTCTATGTAAATTTTACTCGATTTTGTAGTCACTGAAATAACGTCACATACTCATTCAAACCGTCAAGTCTCATCTCGTTTAGTTTACCCCTTCTAGGTGTTTGCTTTTTTGTCAGGCAGTGCATGTCAAAGTACTACAAATTAGGGTTGTTGCGGATGTCACCTTTGCGGAAGCGGATGCGGAAGTTCAGTGCTTGAAATCCACGGGTGCGGGTGTTTTGCAGAAGCGGATGTGTAAAAATAAATTTATATTTATTTATATTTTGATATTATATCAAAAATAAATTTAAAATCAGTCTTTCTTTTATAAATAAATTCTATTTCCATATAATACTGCCATATTGATTTATTTTTGCCTAATCTTTCAACAACAAAAAAAGTGGTATGATTTCATAAGTGAATTAAATTATTTAAATAATTACTCACGCGTCTAAAAACCAGTCTTTGTCATATGAACTTTGCGGAGTTCATGGATAGACTAATTCAAACGTCAAGCACAAGGCCATGCCACCGCGCATTTCCGCGCTCGCTTTTTTTTTTTTTTTTTTTTTTTTTGCTTCGTCGACGTTGATGTCATTAGAGGTGTGAAAATATCAGAGCTAGTAACGGGACGGAATTCGGCCATGATTTTTTAAAGTAAGAATTTGCCTGGAGTGTTATGAAAAGCCATGGAAAACCCAAATCTGGATTCCCGGACGAGGATTCGAACCGGCGTTCTCCCGAATGCGAGGCCAGGCCATTATTGCCTACACGTCACGCTTAGTTCCGTGCTGGCCGCCCACCTTCCCACCGCTCTAGTGGCGCATTCACAGTACAACTTGTAGGACCTACGAGATCCGATTTTCGATAAAAAGAACTCTTGATGGTCCGTGAAAGCGGTTACAGCAATACATGGAGGTGTTGGATGTTGTTGGACTCCCAGGCTACCAAAAACTGGTCCTTGCTGTCCAACGAGCTATAGATATTGGAGGAAGCTATTGGAAGAAACATCCTACGAGTGTGTGATAAGGACACATGGTGTGCAGCGAAAAAATGCGAGTGGAATGGATTGCTTGGAACATCTAGAGTAGCGTGAAAGGGTGAGCGCATCCTACCATAGTTCTACACGGATGTCCTATAAGTTGGACCGTGAATAGACCGCACCGAGCTCGCACCGTCAACGAACCGACACTCAGACGAATGGGGCTCGCACC
>CM061921.1:93236680-93271881 GCA_031002005.1 Vandiemenella viatica | reverse complement strand
GCTGTAATCAGATTTGTGTGAAAACAACTATTGTAAACCACTCTAGTGGTACTGAATTATCTCGTATAAGAGGAAGAAGACCTATTCACGTTAACCGAGACATTAACAATGAACTCAATGATGAGGATATTGTAGTATTTGAGAGACCTCATTCTGCTATTGGACATAGACGATCTTTTGATCCAGATCATGATGAAGTATCTGTTATCTCTCGCCATGATCGGAGATAAAAGAAATTTTGATAAGTTTATATATGTATTATTTCAATTATGATTTATTTTGAAAAAAAATTTATATGTATAATGTGCTTAAGTAGAATTAAGGTTGAATGCAATGTAGCAGTTAGAAAATGATAAAGATTACAGCAAGTAGAAGTAGAAATGTGCAAACAATTGATCAACTCCATCAGAGTAGTCAATTCAAGACAAATTATGTAATCAACAATTCATGTAGTAGTTTTAGAAAATGTTATCCTAGAAGCTGAACATAATAACCAATAGAAGATAGTGTTAAGTCAGATATCTAATCATTTCAAGGCACTTTTATTTAATCAACATTTATTGTGTATTTTTGTTTAAGCATTTGAGTCCAGATTTTGCAGACTACCAGGTAAGAGTCTCACCTAGGCTAAGCCCTGGGTTCGACTCTTCCCCAAGGGGGGAAGTGTAGTATATTGAGATATTTTAACTATAATATGTTCTAACTTTCGTTCGGGATAATTTTTCTCAAGCTGCAGCTATGTAATATAATTCCACCCAACGAAGCAGAGCTCAAGGTTGAGCAAAGTCACTTCCCGTGGGAAACAGTCCCCCTACCAAGGTAACCGAGAAAGCCCTTAGCCAGGGATTTTAGACGAATAGGATTAAGTCACATGACTTCTCCCCACCACGTTTCTACTCTGGAGAGCGCAGTCTAGAACGGCCTCCGGGGCAGTCGTTTCGCCGATTCAAAGGATGGACCACGTCGCCATACGGCATGCAGATTTTATTAGGTAATGGCTAATGCAGTTTACACCCTCTGGCTGGCTGAGAAAGAATATCCCGAGTGACAGGATTTTATTAGTAGCAGATGCCTTTTATGAGAGCTAGTTTATGCAGTGTTTTTCATTTATTTCAAGTGTATGCCTATGTGCCCATTTTTACTGAAGCTATTAAAGTCACTCAATTCTTTCAACTACATGTTTTCATTTGTATCGCTGATTCCTGCTCATTACTAGCTATAAGTGTGGGCAGAACGTAGTCACTCTGATCTTATGGCCACATATCTTCGAAAGCTAATCGAGGAGTGGTTGATCAGAGACGAATCCAAACTTTGGCCGTGGTGACTAGCCGCTCAGTTACTACAAGGTCGATTTTAAGGCCTGTAAAAATTGCATCCGAGACCCAGATATTGAACCGGCGACCTTCCATACCCCAATCACACGCCGCAAGCATCTGAATTTAGAAGTACTGAAAAATATGTATTGAATCATATAAAAGCACATTTGTGTTTTGGGATAGCAAAAATAAATCATATAAAAAAAAATACGTTGATTTTACAATGTTTGAATATTTATTTGTCATTACATCCAGATTTGTCTCTTGACTCAGATGGATACGGCGTACCATTGAGGTACTGAAAGTCCCTTGTTCAAATCCCTGTCTCAACTGTAATTTTCATGGGTCTTAAAATTGACAGTCATCTCTGGCAAAGTTTTGATTTGTTAATGCTAAGATACTGGGACGCTCCGTGCTCGGATTTCACGTTAATCTGCAGGTCTCCTTTTAAAAAAAGGTTGCAACGATTGAAGTGCATTGCGCGGCTAATAAGAACCTCTGTGACTGGAATTTTTATATCACGTGAAATTATTATTATTATACAGAATTACAGTTTGTATTTAAATTAAAATGTATAACAATATTATTATTTTTTGTTTAAAAAATATTGAGTGAATCGAAAGGAACCTAAACCAGAACAAACACGTTAAACGTGAAGTGAGTGACGCATGAAATTTCATTGAGACTGTGTTGATATACACGAGAATCTTTCAATCAGTGATGATCATTCGTCAAAACTACGTCGGGATACTATTTTCGTGCATAAGAGATCAAACAGTGAGGTGACAGCAGGGGTGAGGCAAAAAAAAAAAAAGTATTTTAACTAACTTCCGTAGATTATAATGTACGCCTATGTAAAATAAAGTACAGTACTCTATAATAAAGTATGCGAGGTAACCCCAGCTGCGATCCCAAGATCACTTTTAAGGTAATTTTTTTAACATTAATTCCGTGAAACAACTAAGTGTATACGTTAAAGGAGAGCTAGCGACCAGTGTGGATGCGAGGGGGTGAGCCGTCATTCGTCTGAGTGTCGGTTCTTTGACGGTGCGAGCTCGGTGCGGTCTATTCACGGTCCAACTTATAGGACATCCGTGTAGAACTATGGTAGGATGCGCTCACCCTTTCACGCTACTCTAGATGTTCCAAGCAATCCATTCCACTCGCATTTTTTCGCTGCACACCATGTGTCCTTATCGCACACTCGTAGGATGTTTCTTCCAATAGCTTCCTCCAATATCTATAGCTCGTTGGACAGCAAGGACCAGTTTTGGTAGCCTGGGAGTCCAACAACATCCAACACCTCCATGTATTGCTGTAACCGCTTTCACGGACCATCAAGAGTTGTTTTTTATCGAAAATCGGATCTCGTAGGTCCTACAAGTTGTACTGTGAATGCGCCACTAGAGCGGTGGGAAGGTGGGCGGCCAGCACGGAACTAAGCGTGACGTGTAGGCAATAATGGCCTGGCCTCGCATTCGGGAGAACGCCGGTTCGAATCCTCGTCCGGGAATCCAGATTTGGGTTTTCCATGGCTTTTCATAACACTCCAGGCAAATTCTCACTTTAAAAAATCATGGCCGAATTCCGTCCCGTTACTAGCTCTGATCTTTTCACACCTCTAATGACATCAACGTCGACGAAGCAAAAAAAAAAAAAAAAAAAAAAAAAAAAAAAGCGAGCGCGGAAATGCGCGGTGGCATGGCCTTGTGCTTGACGTTTGAATTAGTCTATCCATGAACTCCGCAAAGTTCATATGACAAAGACTGGTTTTTAGACGCGTGAGTAATTATTTAAATAATTTAATTCACTTATGAAATCATACCACTTTTTTTGTTGTTGAAAGATTAGGCAAAAATAAATCAATATGGCAGTATTATATGGAAATAGAATTTATTTATAAAAGAAAGACTGATTTTAAATTTATTTTTGATATAATATCAAAATATAAATAAATATAAATTTATTTTTACACATCCGCTTCTGCAAAACACCCGCACCCGTGGATTTCAAGCACTGAACTTCCGCATCCGCTTCCGCAAAGGTGACATCCGCGACAACCCTAATTTGTAGTACTCTGACATGCACTGCCTGACAAAAAAGCGAACACCTAGAAGGGGTAAACTAAACGAGATGAGACTTGACGGTTTGAATGAGTATGTGACGTTATTTCAGTGACTACAAAATCGAGTAAAATTTACATAGAACTTGGCAGCATGAGGCCATTTGTCAGTATGACGTTGCACCCCCTCTGGCATGGATGCATGCAATGATTCTGTTGAAAGGGTGTCATAAAGCCGTTGTTTTCTCTCCCGAGGCAAGTTGGCCTACAACTGTTGTAACTGGTCCTTAATTTCCTACATACTGGCACTGGAATGGAGTTGACGTCCATACTGCTCCCACACTTGTTCTATCGGGAACAGATCAGGGAATCTTGCAGGCAACGGGAGTACCTTAACCACGCACACAGTTCATAGAGACACGTGCCATGTCTGTGAACTACATTTTACATTTGAAAAATGTCACCACGATACTATCACATGGAAGGTAACACATGAGAACGGGATGTTCGTGTCGTACCGTAGTGCCGTCATAGTTCCCCATTTACTACTTCCGTGACCTGAAGTCATACTTTATGACTCGCTACACCACGACGCCAGGAGTAACATCGCTATGTCCCTCCAAAACATTGGAAGAATATAACCTTACCTCACGTTTCCACCATACTTGCCAACGATGGTCATCCGAGGTAGTGCAGCAGCGAGACTCATCGCTGACCACAATGCGACGCCATCCATTCATCAGCAGTCCATGCTACTCTGTGATGGCATCACTCCAACCGCAGCCGTTTGTGACATGGTGTTATCGGCAGCCTACCCATGGACAGTAATTCCATGGTCCGGCTGCTGCTGGTATTCGACCAATGGTGCGGTATGATACAGAATGTTGCAGGGTGTCCATTACTTGTTTTCGTATTGCAGGCGCAGATATGAAGGGGTACGGTGATCCTCCCATGTGATGGTAAAACGTGGTCGACCGGAATCTTGAAAACGAGTATACTTGCCCTCACGTTCCCATGCAGTCTAACATCGGGCCACTATCACATTTGAATGCCCCAAAAATCTTTATATTACCCGATTCGACAAACCGTCAAATGGAGACCAATACGGAGGTCCCTTTCAAACTCTGTGAGGTGCTGATGACGCTTTCTCATACGAGTACGTGGCATCTCCGTGTCCTTCACAGTGATCACTCCACATCTGTCATTGTTTACGTCTCTTATATACCCTACGGGCAACAACCCTGAATACCAACAACACTAGTGAACTCTGCTGGCCGCTCTATCTGTCACAGAGAATTGCAACTCTAATTATTTATATAGCCGCCGATGGTGTATATGTGTAAGGAGTTACGCTGTCATCCGTCCATATTTGGACGCTTAAATTTTTCTTTGTTGGCAAGTATTGTTTCAAAGTGCGGACACAACAGCTTCAATTTTCAGGCATCGTTTTAATGCTTACAACAATTAAAGTATGTGGCTCCTTACATGTATTTACTGCCATTACATTTATTAATAATATGTTTCAGACACATTTAATATGACGTGACTGGCTGACGGGAGAACGTGGGTTTAAATCTCCATACAGCCATCCAGATTATGGCTTTCCATTTTTTCCAGAAATCACTCGAAGTGAATGCCGATATGTTTTTTTGATGGCTTTCTAAGGTGACCAGACGTCCCCCTTTTGGCGGGACAGTCCCGATTATTCACAATTTGTCCCGCGTCCCGCGGCGTTTTAAAAAAGTCCCGATATTTGGAATGAATGCATGACATGCTAGGGAACGGCGGGAGAACGGGAAGGAAATATACGGCTTTCGGCGGCCATGTGATTATTTCGTCAGGATATGAGTTTTACATTATTTTTGTTAATTTTATGATGTTAAACTTTATTAAAAACAAATAATTGTTGAGAACTGACTATCGAGAAGTGATTATGAAGAACTGCTTATCAAATATCTCATTGACCACCCTTGTTTAAACTTAATTAACAACGGCATTTTCGACACTGGCAATGACGAAAACATTTTGTAGCTGCCTTTCAGACGATACACATCGTACTGTTGGACCCCATTTTTGTGGTGAGGGCCACCCTTTGTGGTGTGGGCTCCTAGGCTACAGCCTATGTAGCTTATGCTTAAATACGGCCCTGAGAGGTGGCAAAAAGTCTAGCGCCGGCCTTGAAAGTGACACGACTTACATTACGGCAAATTCAGAACTTAATTAGAATCATGTGCAAAAATCATTCGATGATATTAATCAAAATTTTCCATATAATGTTTCCGAAAGGTTCTTCTTAATAAAGTATCATTATTAAAAGAATATATTGACAAGGAAAAGGTTACATTTTGGTCTTCAGCAAAAGTCACAATAGAGAACAAATGATTAGAAATTTTGAAACAAATCATGTTCCATACAATAATGTACTAAAAATTGCATAATACGCGTTGTCCCTAATGCTGCCACTGAATGCGTTTTTTTCTACAGTAAATAAAGTATGGACATCAGAAAAGTCACAATTAAATGCTGAGACTTTGAAAGCCATATTATGTGTGAAATATAATTTAAAAATTTCACGAGCTTACAAACAATGACAGCAATCTAATGAAAAAAATTCACTCAAATGAGAAATATGCCAAAGAATAAAATAATACTATACATAATTTTTTAATGTATTATATTTGTAAACTGTACTTATTTTGAAATTAAAAATAATATATTACAATACTATTTTTGCGTTATATAAAAAAATTTTTTGCTCCATATAGACCAACTTTTTAATCAAGAACACCCCTCCCCCCTCGGTCAATGGTGTCCCGCTTTACCAATGTTAAAATCTGGCCTCTTTAGGCTTTACGCCTCGTCGACCTCGAGGTCATTACAGTTAGGATTGGATCTGGGACAAGGAACGGGAAGGAATTTGGCCATGATCTTTTGAAGGAAGCATCCCGGCATTCGCCTGGACTTATTCGGGGAGCCAGTATGGTTCCTTCATAAGGCTATGGTCAAATTCCTTTCCGTCCTTTGTCCCAAATCCCCTCCTCGATGCGACGTCGAAGAGGCATAAAGCCCTGAGCAGATAAAAGAGTCAGTTGTAACCTTCAGTGAAATACAAGGAGTCTTCAATGAATGCTCTAAATCTATATGACTGAAAACAGGATGCAGAATTTCTGCCTGATCGGGATGGTATGAAACGTTTGTGGTCCATTAAATGATAGGGCTTAAAGCTTGGAGGCTCCCTTTGCTTCTTCTAGGTCGATTTACTGGTATATTCTGTGGCTAAATATGTTCACTTAGTCTCACATTCCATTCGCAACTGGCTGTATGACCTAAGCACGGTTCGTGCAAATGTACCTCCTACCTTCATAGGAGCATTTCCAATTAACGTGACCAGGTACTCGCAGATACTGCAAGATCATGTTGTGAAGTACACTTCCAATAGTGTCTTACTTAATCTGTTGAAATAAAAGCACCACACATCTTGCCACCACTTGGAGGTTACGCTTCAAGTGTTAGATGGTTGACAAAATAACTGTGGATTACTATACGAAGCTGATGATATCTACTTCAATAAGCCGTCCAGTGCTCCACATGCTATCAAAAATATGATTTTATTTTCGTGAAATTCATTGAGAAGACCCTCTGGCTCCAAAAAATTATTAAAAAAATTGCGTAAATAACGGAACATTTAAAACTATAACACAGGCTCTGTAGATCAACTTTGACTGGCCAGCCTCGTTAGCGTAGGGGCTAGAGCACTAGCTCCCCATGCCGAAGGTCGCCGGTTCGAGTCCTGCAGCGGGTGTTTAAGTGTTGTGTCTGTGAATATCATGTCTGTCCTGTGGTGTGTATAACTGGTTGGAAAACTTATACCGGAAAAAACCTAAAACACTGAATCACACATAATCACTGTTGAATTGGCTGTATGACCTCAGAAGCCGAAGGCAATACACTTTAACTGAAACAATCATTACTGAAAAGAACAGATCTAGATGCCACAGTAATTCAATAATTAAAGCTATGATGGAACGCGTTCGTAGAACAACGTTTGTTCGTTTTTACTCACTACATAGTTCCATTTTGAAGTCGTACTACACATAGTCTCATTTATTTCAATAGAAACAATTTTCTGACACCATTCCCAATACTCATATTATCACGTAAGAACACTGAATCACATAACTTAAATTTATAGACTGGTGCAAAATATTGATTGTATATTCGTTTATAGATTTATAGGCTATATTCAGTAAATCATTAGAAGAGCGAAAAGTACCTTCAGACTGGAAAATCGCGCAAGTAACTCCGCTTTTCAAAAAAGGTGATCGAAGTGATCCTGGAAACTATCGTCCCATATCTATAACATCTGTTTGAAGTAGAGTTATGGAGCATATTATATGCTCGAACGTTATGAATTTTCTAGATGATAATAATTTGCTTACAACAAATCAACACGGATTTTGGAAGAAAAGGTCATGTGAAAAACAGCTGGCCCTATTTACACACGACGTAATGAAAGTTATCGATGCAGGTTCACAAGTAGATGCAATTTTTTTAGATTTCCTGAAAGCCTTTGACTCTGTGCCACACAACCGCCTTTTAGCGAAGCTTCGAGCGTATGGTATATCGGATCAGCTTTGTGAATGGATAAAGGATTTTCTAACTGGCCGGCCGCAGTATGTTGTCGTTGAAGGAGAAAGTTCTTCTAATCTAGATGTTACATCGGGTGTACCTCAAGGAAGTGTAATAGGACCACTTCTTTTCATAATTTTTATAAACGATCTCGGAGACAAAGTGAAAAGCCTTTTTAGATTGTTTGCTGATGATGCGGTTATTTATAGGGAAGTAAGAAATTTGGCCGATTGCTTAGAAATTCAGCGCGATCTGGATGTTATTTTGGCTTGGTGCGCTGACTGGCAACTTACTCTAAATTGTAAAAAGTGCAAGACAATGAGCATAACTAACAAAAAGAATCCGATTGTTCAGAAATACGAGATAAACAATTCAGTTATTGATATGGTCGATTCTATGAAATATTTGGGAGTAACAGTAAAAAGGAACATGAAATGGGACATACACATTAATTCGTTAGTAGGTAGAGCAAATTCTAGGCTGCGATTCATAGGTCGAATCTTGAATAATTATAATGAACAAACAAAGGAGATAGCGTACAAATCTCTTGTGCGTCCACATTTGGATTATTGTTGTGCCATTTGGAACCCGTTTCGTAAAGGATTGATCGAAAGTATAGAGAAAGTACAGAGAAGAGCCGCTCGATTCGTGACCGCTTGCTACAGTCCTTATGAAAGCGTCACAGAACTGATTAGTAGATTAGGTTGGGAGTCTCTGGTAGATAGACGACAAACGTTTCGTTTAAACTTATTGAAAAACATGCGTACTCCCACTTTCACTTTAGAGTGTAGTGAAATACTTCTTCCACCAACCTATTTGAGTCGGAAGGACAGGAAAGATAAAATTAGAGAAATAAGGTGCCGGACTGATTCTTATATGAATTCTTTTTTCCCTCGTACCATCAGGGATTGGAATGCACAGCAAAGAGATTAGCTTTGGTGCTGAGCACCCTCTGCCACCCACAATTTTGTGAATTGCAGAGTGTATATGTAGATGTAGCCCACATATATGCCGTCATAAATGGATGAGAATCATATGAAGATGTAGGTAAATTCTGTAGCTATTTAATTAAATTACCGAATTGCAGTCGTGATACAATTTATAACGTTGTGAGTGAAAACGAGTTTATCTATGTTCGTGCAGGATGGTCAGAGGAAATGGCATGTGTAGCTGATAGTGAAAAGCTGTTACCTCAGGGAAGGCACGCAGCTGGTGTGGCGTTGCTACTGCAAACAGGGAGCCAGTCCAAGGCAAACACGATAGAGGACATGGGCTAAATGTGTGTTCACAGTGTCCCTTAATTGCGTACGTCCAAGAGATTACATGTTGCTGCCACTGGTACGGTAAAGCATCCTGTTTGTAGATAGGCAGTTACAGTTGTTAGTAAATATAGATTGTGAATGTAGTTCACATTTGCGACGCTGACGGTGTAGATACGAAAGAAAGTCTTTTTTTCCACTGATGATCTTTGTATGAAAGAGCTTAAAAATTTATATACCTAGTTATCATTATGGAAATTTACATAGTAGCCCCAATATTGCTCCATGTTGTGAACCATGGATGGTGCTATAATGGTTTGTTATTCGTAACAAGATCTGTTTCGTTAAAATAAGGGAATACCTGAGGGATATCTGTATATATAAAGATGAATATATGTATGTTTGTTCTTCATACAAATCCACAGTTTTCATCCGATCTCTATGAAACTTTGCACACTTATACTTTGAAACAAGGAGAAAAATACTGTCTACATTTGGTTGAAAAATTATTTGTATAAATAACACATGTTGTCTTATAATTTCGAAATACTACTGGACAGCGATAGACAGACGCGTTGGATATGGACATCTCTGTACTGTTTTTCCGCGTAGTGGTCAGGCAGCTCAGTGGTTAAAGCGCTTTCTTACAAATGTCGTGGTCTCCGGTTCAAATCTCCGTGGGGCTAAGATATTCAAAAATTGTTTTTGATCGTAAGAGTCACGCCTGGACCGTCGGTTATTCGGACTGAATGTTAAACTGTAGATATTACAAAGTTAGGGGTGCAATGCGAGGCAACAATAGGTAGTCTTGCAATGCTGTAGGTGTACACTTTTTTACGTTTTAATGATCCCTCAGGGGTTGTTCGCAGTCAGAGAGAGAGAGAGAGAGTGTCTGTGTGAACCGCAGTAATAATACTATAAATACGGAAGTAAGTCTCTGCCTATTTGTTACGTTTTGACAACCAAATGGCTATATCGATACTGATGGAATATGACAAGAAAATCTGTATGAAGGGCACAGGACATTTTTTCCAGTATGATTAACAGTTGTCACAAAATTTTGAGACCTTACCGAATGGTGACAGAAATATGCTGGAAATTGATTCTCTTCAAGAGACAGGTTCGACGGTAGAATGATATAGTGATAGCTTTCCTGTTATATTATGCCGACTCGGTGTTGTTTGGGACCAATCCTTCGTTACCAAATATTCAATTCTGGCAAAAAAAATTCTTAATCCACGCGTACGAAGTCGCGGGTACGGGCTAGTATTCAAATAAACAAAGAAGCCATAGTGTGTAAGACTTTACTGAGGTGCAGAAGCATGTTGGAATATTATACAAAAAGGAGAGGAAAACATAAGTACAAGAAATGAAGTTGGTAGATGATTTAATAAACCAATTATTCATAGTATTTTTAGATAAGTAGTAGGAAGAATATCGTCCTTGGCCTTTGTGAAGGTTCTTCTTTCTTATGGCTTTACGCCTAGTCGACGTCGAGGTCATTAGAGGAGGGAAAGGACTGCGGCAAATGAACGGGAAGGAATTCGGCCATGACGTTTTGAAGGTATCATCCCAGTATTCACCTGGAGTGACTTGGGGAAACCATGGAAAATCCAGATCTGGATGCCCGGACGGGCATTCAAATTCGCGCCCTACCAAATGCGAGGCCAGGCTTTGTGAACGAATCATATAGTAATTCCGAAAACTATAAAAACCGAATTCTGACTAGCCGGGATGGGGACCGAAACAGCTCCTTTCGAATTCTGATACTAAACCCGTAACCTCGGCCATCAAGATCCATTACTTCATTAGTGGAACAGATGGAGTAAAACAACAGATTTGAACTTCCACGCAATGTGTGAAGAATGGACATAATTGCGAATATTATTGCGGCTTCATCAGTTCTCAGACAAAACTTAATGTTTGTCAATGAATGTTTCAGCTAGTTCAATATTATTTTTTATATCGTTATGTCGATAAAAAAAATAGCTATCAAATGAGTCTGACAACGGTGATAATTATATCTTACGAAAAATCTGCCGAAAGTTTAGTTTTTATCATTGGTTTACTACAAAACTGTAGTTACTAATATCAATTTCTGTTATCTTGACTAGCCATGGAAGTCAACAGAAACAAAATCTTCTATTGTAACAACTTGTCATGTAACTTGCAAGTATATAGATGCATGTTAATTTCACTTTCAAATGTAATAATTGTTTATGCTAAGACTGGGTAATAACCAAGCGCAGCAAAAAATCTGTGTATCGTGGAGCCATGTACGCTTAAGATGCTCATTGACCACTAGATAATCTCCTATCTAGCAGTAAAGCGTTGCCAAGTGGAAAGACGTACAATATGAATGGAAGTTTGTAATATATCGATGACACCGAGAAAGTTTGTGGCAGAAAGCAAAGACTTAGATAATAATTTATTTAGAAGACTAAGCATGCACTAAGGATATCCGTGTGGGATAAGTTAGAGTTGGTACGGGGGAAAGAAAACCACTAATTCCAGATATTAACGTCACGTATACGAGAACCAAGAGAGTGCTACCGATATGAAAGTGTGAAAGTGAGAAATAACTAATGTTCAAACACTTGTTTGTTCTATGGCCAACAATGATGAATAACAGTTTCCTGAACATCTGTAATGGCCACAAAAATTATACGAAACATGCTATGGCAGTGAAAAGTTAACCGGCAAACTGGTCTGGAAGAACGACTCTCTCGGTTCTAGACTCTTGATCCGATAACTCTGACAGTAGTAAGGAATAGTTGATGCTAACAGACCTGAATTGTTTTTGGGTTTTCGAAACTGAAGAAAGTCAATGATCGCCTCAACAGTATTTGACATAATGTAATATTTTTCCTTATAAACCTTTTCTGGTTTTGAGCAGCGAATTTTAATACTGACACGCCACTGATGGAAATCTTCATGACAACCGACAAGTATGCAAGACATAGCAGAGATGCGAACGTGGAATTCAAGATTACGGACTTGTCGTAATGATAATGAACCACTCCAAAATGTCGTTGCAGTTATCGACATCGCCTACCATTAAACTCGATATAATCGTCGCGATTCACCAAAATCAAAGTAATTACCCAGTAACGACATGGTTTGACACACGTCAAATTCTGATCCTCACGTTAACCGAAGAGAGACCTATATTGTGATCTGCTAAGCTCTTGTTTGTGTATTTTGTTAAATTATTAGTTAAATTCCAATAAAACATTTTTATCTTATTTTTTTTTGGGTCTTTATTCTTTGATATGATGTTATCCCGACCTATTTCTTTCACATTCAAGTTATTATTATATCTGCATTAAATTATAATTAATATTCGTAAACGTGTCTTTTATTTGGAATTAATCCAGTGGCACCCAGGTGTTAAATATTTATCATACTAATTAAATGACAACAACAATAATTATCTGTGAAAATATAGAAGACTATTATCTTAAACTCTCCTGTGTATACATTGGTAATCCGTTAGTGAGAAAAGATGCACGTGTTCTCAATGCCTTTTTTTTTTGTAATGGACATCTTGCTTCCACTTCAAACTACATTTAACATGTAATATACTTGCATGTCTCCTATGGCGGGCTTTATCGCTATCTTAAAAAAGTGGTTACGTGCTCATTATAAACAGTGCTAATCACGTTACGGAATATTAGGATGGACGATGTAAAGCTTATCAGAAAATGTGTGATAAATTTTGGGGAAAGCACAGTACATTTTACTTTACCCTTTGGAGTAAAACGAAAAATTATTATTTGGTATTTATAAACGTTTTTAGAAAGAAATTGTACAAAATCTGACCTTGTTACAGGAACAGATTACGATACCATATGTTACATCACTATATGTCAATTTGTACAGTAATGTCAGTGCTCAATTCAAAATGCGTAAATTAGTATCTGTATTGGAATTGCGTTGGCATTTACGTTGTAATAAATAATGTCTCTTTATGGCTGGTTGCGTTAGTTGCTGAATAGCAACTGAATCTAAAACCTAATTTGTTTGCTTGTTTGATTACACCTAATCACAGACTCTTGCTTTACGTTCATGGTTCTCATCACTCAGTGTGATCTGAGTATGCGTGAATGATTTCTAAAATAACTGGGGGAACGTAATGGCATCTCATTAACTGTTACAATTTATTTCGCTTCCAATCCATTTAAAGTGGCGCCCTTGTTTTTCCGACTTTCTACGTAGGTAGCGTTCTTTTGAAATAGCCACGCCTGCCGTTAATTGAGGGGGAAATATTTTACTTTCGCAATATTTTACCGTAAGGGACGCCATTAGAACATTAACAGAAGAAAACTGCGTTTTCTAAGGGAATTAATGTGGCACTTCATATATTACAGAGCTCAACCAGCTAAACTCATCCCGAATACTTCTTCAGCTGCCTTATGACCGTATGAAATTGTGATTACATACTTATCTCCGACAGGGTTTATACCCATACGAAATGATTTACTTATATTTTTATCGCAACAAGGTTTGAAATTATTTAGAGGTTTTCAGGGCTCTGTGGCTAGATGCCTACTAAGAAATATTGCAGTCACACAGTTGTCTGTACGTCTGTCACCTCTTAAGTGAAATAAGTTTCAGACACCGAGGGTGAGTGGTAATTTTCTGTCCTCGTATTCGGGAGGATGCGGGTTCGAATCTTCGTCCGGCCATCCAGATTTGGGTTTCCCAAATCTCAAGGCGATTGCTGGGATGGTTCTTTCAAAAGGCCATGACAGAATTCCTTCCAGTTCCTTGCCCCAAATCCTTTCCCGCCTCTAATGATCTTAACGTCTACAAGTCGTAAAGCCAAAAAACATTTGAGACTTAAAAATTTGCACACTTTTCGCGGTTCGTTGTCCCGAAACCGAAGCTCGAAGTAGAGAATTAAGATTGTGCTGATTAGCCCTCTCCATGGTTTCCCAAATCACTCCAGGCAAATGCCGGGATGCTTCCTTAAAAAGGCCATGGCCGAATTCCTTCCCATTCCTTGCCCCCATCCTTTCCCTAAAGACCTCGCTGTAGAGAGACGTAAAGCAGTTAAAAAAAGATTAGCCCTTAGACATTTTTTTGGACCACGGCTAGGGACTCCATTATTGTTGAATGCTTAATGGATGCGACAGCAACGAAGATCTCGTGTGCAAGCAGGTTTCCACCCGCAACACCCCTTCCCGCCTATTAGAAGCGCCGGAGGTTTCGCGCGTTTGTATGTATGAATGTAGGGCCAATGGGTGATAATTTTACGATCCACGCCGCTAGTATATGTCTCGGATGTTCCAAGCCGGGGTCCACATCAGTGACGACGAGGAACTTCGGCTTCCGCCGAGACCTCACGGACAGGACGACGAAACATCACTTGTTGGATGATAGTCGTTGGGTGCTGACTTGCGCCCGCTAGCCACAGGGTCCTTCTCCAATCGTGGACCTCACAGCCGCGCCTGGAACGTGGCAACTCGGCCTGCAGTACGTGTTAGTGTGTGAAAGTTTTACGCATACTATCCGGCCTGTGGTGTTAAAGTGATGTGAAGCTACGAGTTCCGCGTACCGCCACGCTCCTGTACTCGGCCGATACAGGAATCCAGTCTCAATAAATTTTTATTGGAATATAGTCATATTCAACAGTAATAGCGAAAATTGAAGACTTTAATTACTATTTTCATGAAAATTATGATACGCGTGATGGTAATAATTGTGAATTAGTAGTTTTTGTGATCATATACGTATAAATTATCGAAAGAAATAGGATAAGAATAATTTAAGGCAGTACAAGGAAGCTATGAATTTAAATACGAATTCAATGAGAGACAAAATAAATTGAACCAAGAAATAAATGTATTTAAGGAAAGGCTGGAAGAATGAATGAAGTCTGTATATGAAGAGCCGGAAATTCAGGAAGAAGTAATTATGAAGGATTTTAATAAGCGGATAGGAATTATGGTAGAAGGTTTGAACAGAAAAATTACCTAAGTAGAAGAAAACAAGACTTTATCAAACGAAAGCTGATGAAGCGTTTTGAAAAGAATGCAGATGATAACGGAAAGATTCATGTGATTAGAAAGAAAAATTATTAATGGCTTCGTAATATTTTTACTTAGTAAATTGTTTGGATTCAAACGACTAGCGCACGCTTCGAAAGATATTTACAGGCGGCAGCGATCCGTAGCATGTTAGTCATTTGATGAAAGCCACAGAATAATGGTAGAAACGTCATGTTTCAATAAATTGACACAGTTCCAGCAAAACAACCAAGATAACATGGAAAACGACCACAGAATTCAAAGCAACCATTTAAAAAATACACTTATCATACAAAACTTAAGTTACACGTTACGCAGATAGATGGCAACACAAAAATTCATCCAATAGGTTGAATGTTAGGGATGTCGCATATCCGGTTATAATACAAGGGCAGGGCACATGCGCCCCCTCCCTCATGATTTCACAATGGACGTAACGTGGAACAGGCGTCTCTTGGTCACCTTGGGCCGATACCGAAAAAAAAGACAAAAAGAAAAAAAGAAATTAGGCTGAGTATTCTGTTTAAAAATTGTAAAATAAAATTCAGGGCAACGGAAAAAACGATGTGCTATGTCATTAATTTCAATTTTTGTTACATTCACTGTGATCCCAATCAGTCATATCTATCTATCTATCTCTCTGTATATATATATATATAGATGAATGTATGTATGTATGTTTGTTTGTTCTTCATATAAATCCACAGTTTTCATCCGATCTCGATGAAACTTTGCACACTTATCCTTTGAAACAAGCAGAAAAATACTGTCTACATTTGGTTGAAAAATTATCTGTATAAATAATACATGTTGTCTCATAATTTCGAAATACTACTGAATGGTGATAGACAGACGCGTTGGATATGGACGTCTTGTATACTGCTTTTTTCCGTGTATCGGTCAGACAGCTCAATGGTTAAAGCGCTTGCTTACAAATGTTTGGGTCGTGGTCTCCGGTTCAAATCTCCGTGGAGGCTAAGATTTTTAAAAATTGTTTTTGATCGTAAGAGTCACGCCTGGGCCGTAGGTTATTCGGACTAAATGTTAAACTGTAGATATTAGAAAGTTAGGGGTGCATTGCGAGGCAAACCGTAGGTAGTCTTGCAATGTTGTAGTTTTTCACTTTTTTAGGTTATAATGATCCCTCAGGTGTTGTTCGCAGTCAGTGTGTGAGTGTGAACCACAGTAATATTATTATAAATACGGAAGTAAGTCTCCGTCTTTTTGTTATATTTTGACGACTAAATGGCTATATCGTTGTGATGGAATTTTATAAGGAAATCTGTATGAAGGGCACAGGATATTTTTTCCAGTATGATTAACAGTTGTAGTCACGAAATTTTGAGACCTTATCGAATGGTGACAGAAATATGTTGGAAATTGATTCTCTTCAAGAGACAAATTCGACGGTACAATGATATAGTGTTAGCTTTCCTGTCATATTATTCCGACTCGATATTGTTTGGGACCAATCCTTTGTTACCAACAACTTTCAATATTTAATTCTGGCAAAAAAATTCTTAATTCACGCTTACGAAGTCGCGGGTACGAGCTAGTAATACTATAAATACGGAAGTAAGTCTCTGTCTTTTTGTTACGTTTTGACGACCAAATGGCTGTATCGATGTTGATGGAATTTGACAAGAAAATCTGTATGAAGGCCACAGGACATTTTCTCCGGTATGTTTAATAGTTGTAGTCACGAAATTTTGAGACCTTATCGAATGGTGACAGAAATATGTTGGAAACTGATTCTCTTCAAGAGAAGTGGTTCGACGGTACAGTGATATAGTGATAGCTTTCCTGTCATATTATGCCGACTTGGTGTTGTTTGGGTCCAATCCTTCGGTACCAACAACTTTCTATATTCAATTCTGGCAAAAAAATTCTTAATCGACGCGTACGAAGTCGCGGGTACGAGCTAGTTAGATGATAAAAACAGAGATGATAGTCATTGGGGACTGCCGATAGAAGTGAGAACTTAAAACTATGAATAGCATACGCGTAACACGTCATAATTATAGCTACAGATACACTGTTAACATTAGCATGTCGGTGACGCGAACTCATATGATTTCACCCTTCAAAAAATCACCCAACGTGCCTGAAGAAGTTTTCACTTCAAAAACTAAAAAAGTAACTCAGTCCACAATCCGAAAGTTGGTCGAGTCTTCCCGAAGGAGACGTACAAACCTATTGTGTCAGGAGCAGTAAGGCCAATTCCTTTCCTCAGAGGCCTACACTTTATCGCAGAATCAGAACCACGGAACGTCCCGGAATAGCTAATGTAATCAAGTACAACTCCTGAAAATTCGTGCTCACCTCGGGATTGGAACCCGTGACCGGAGAGAGAAAGTTTCGGAATTAAGTGTCTTGACCGCTGAACTACCAGATAACCTTGTTATGAAGTATATGTGTGCTAAGTACTATCAAAATCAGATAAGTTTTTATGAAGAACATTGGCTAAAAAACAACAAACATTTATTTTTATATATTAGATACAAGTATAATGTATACTTTCAATGCTATCCAAGCGGACCACGTCATACGTATAGCTACAGATACACTTTTAACATTAATATGTTGGTGACGTGAGCTAATAAGGTTTTACCCATCCAGAAAAGCGCCCATCGCGCATATCGTACGCGCAACACGTCATAGCATGTCTGTGACCGGAAGTTGCGAATTCACAGATTTGTCCCCGTCGAAACATCACCTAACGCGTCTAGAAATGTTCACTTAAAAAATGAAAATAATAACATTGAGATGAATAGTACTACCAGAATTTACTCAACAACTGCACTGTGACGCCCAAGGAAATAGATAATACTACAAGCTGTACTGAAAATTTTCCCCAAACAACAAGTATGTGTCTGGATATTGTGAGCCATTTCCTCAATTGCGATAGGATCAATTTTATGAATAATTGTAACGCCAAACTAAGCACGAACACATATTTAAAAGCGCGCCACCCACCGAGTAAAACAGAAGACAAACGGTAAACAAACCTGATAATCAGCGATGTACAGTAACTAACGTAAGACATCAGATCTCAATGTATTACAGTGCTTCGTAAATAATCGATAAAATGCAACCAATATGTGTAATATATACTGCAGTTACAATCATAACCGATGCTAATAGGATGTACAATTATAATCATATGTGACCAAAGAAAATGTAAGTACCGGTAAGCTTCAATCTGTAACCCACAATTTTCATGTTTAAATTGTAAAATAGAACAAATGTAATTATATGTATAAATACCTACAGACAGAACCGCTGAAGATGCTTCGCAAATGAAGCAAAACGCGTTCGGAAAATAAAACAACAATTTCAATTGCATTGGCGTTACAGTTATTCATAAAATTGAACAAGTATGCGTTCTCACTCATCCTACCTAATCTACAGATCTGTTCTCTACAGTTAAATTACAATATCTGAATCAATAACGTACAGGGTATCTCCTTGAAGATGATAGAAAAGCAACAAGTAGTGAAAAGATTGTTAGGGTATTTTGTGACACAACAGAAATTTTATTATTATTTTTTTTTTTTTAAGAAAATCGTATTTTTCCCTTGAGCGTGGAAAAAAAACGATAATATTTACTCTTAGAGAAAAAGAACATTACAGTGTAGGTTTCTATGAAGATAGATAAGGAGAGTGAGGCTAACAGCGTAGACGCATAGATCGGTTGCTTAGAATAGTGATTTCCGAAGGAACATTGCATCTTCGGATATTAAATAATTTCAATGTAGTTCTTAGTGGAGAAGAGCAAGTTCAATAATAAACTCTTAAAATTGTTTGAAACAAAAAGACTGAATTCTTTAATAGCTCTAACGACTTCACAAATCATCGGTTATGTGACAAATTGTTATATCGCTCCATTAGCTGTATGAATGCAGAATAAAATTCAAGTTACAATAAAGTCGACTGTATGTATTGTATGCTGTGAACTGACCTGATGTCGACAGCGGCGCCCTTGGGGTCCCTGCAGGAGACTTCTCTTGTCTGGTATCCGACCTCAGGCTGGTAGGTGTAGTACTGGTCCATCAACTCTGCGCTTGAGCTGGGGTACATGCGGTTATGCCGCCCGCCAGACATGTAGCTGCTAAACGGAGACCGACGGAATGAAGAACGGCCGTGGCTGCGCCCTGTAAACACTACAGTATTAGAACCTCTCGCAATTTCCTCACGTTTTACTACCATCATAAAAATGTCACTCATAAACTACCCAGGAGGTAGCAAATATTGTTTTTATCACAATAAAGCACACGTTATCTGTTCTGAGACTATATTGACCAAGTGTGTTGGGTGGCGGTTAGCGCTCTGGCCTATCATTCGGGAGAACGGCAGTTCGAATACCGTCCGGGCATCCAGATTTGGGTTTTCCATGGTTTCCCCAAATCACTACCGGTGAATGGCGGAATCCTGCCATCAAAAGCCATGGCCGAATTCCTTCCAGTTCCTTGTCCCCAGTCCCATCCCACCTGTAATGACCTTGACGTCGACGAGGCGTAAAGCCATAAGTAAAAAAAAAAAACAACAACTACTTTTTCCAATTTACAACACGCATTTAAAATTGGAGTGCCACAATGTTAGTAAAACTTTTACGAGATGAAAACGTTGTATTCATATTAAAAGATAATCTCTATTAAATTAACATTAATTTATCATTTAAATTAATAGCAAGATTTTTTTTAACAAATTAAAACTAAAAACTAACTTAGTTCACAACCCGAATGTTGATTGAATCCTCACGATGAAGGCATACTAAGCTATTGTATCAGCGGAAGAACGGCCAGCCTTTCCTACGGGACCTACAGTTTCACGTGGAATCAGAGTCACGGAGCGAACTGACGTAGCTCCTATGATCAAACACAACCTTTAAAAATTGCTGTACTCACGAACTACCAGAGCGTAAATTACCGCTGGCTGAAAAAGATGTCATGAAGTTTTTGGTAGCATTTGAATTTCTATATTACGTATACTTTAGGAAGATAATTAAAACTTATATATGATAGTTACCCTGAATATAAAAGGTTTTTTTTTTTTTTAGGGTTCCGTAGCCAAAACGGCAAAAAACAGGTACCTTATAATTTCGCCAACCCGTTAATCACAACCACCTTATTTCACCGATAATGAAGAAATTTCACAGGAATGTGTATTGTATTGAAAACCTAACTGGTTAGTAGATGGAGAGTAAAAGTGTAATTTTTAACATTTTTATTCATTTGTGTATTTTGCGAGAAAGTAGTAGAATTATTATTATTTATTTCATGTTGTCTTCGTTATGGCTAGCGCTACAGTTATGCAGGTATATATCGGCATACTACAATTAACAATTAGATGCTTGGAGGAGAATGTCTGTTTTTCTGCTTTCGATACTGCGTGTTTTAGTAGGTAAATCAAAGTTATTGTGGACTAAGCTGAATTATGGTAGACAAACCTACACTGTACTTGTGAAATTTCATAACGTGTCTGACATGCGCGTACCACAAATTGAAGTCTACTCGTTTGCTTGTTGTTGTCATTAAGTAAAACTTTGAAGCCTCGTGTGTGTCCTCATCTTATAGCTCTTTTGAGCTTGAATTTCACGTCATGTAATTTTTTTTTTTTTTTTTTTTTTTTTTGTAACTGCTTTATGTCTCTTTTTAACATCGAGGTCTTTAGAGACGGGAAAGGATGGGGGGCAAGGATGGGGGCAAGGATGGGGGCACGGAATGGGAAGGAATTCGGCAATGGCCTTTTGAAGGAAGCATCCCGGCATTTGCCTGGAGTGATTTGGGGAAAACATGGAAAACCCAAATCTGGATGCCCGGACGGGGATTCGAACCGCCGTCCTCCCGAATGCGAGGCGAGAACCGTCATGTAATATTAGTTCCAAAGTTTTAAGTACCGTTGTTTAAAATAGTTACATACACTAACGTATTTAACATCCATATGAAGCATGAAGTTTTGGCGCAAATACGGAAACCGTTGGTATAAATCAGTATGCAAAAAATTCGCAGGAATAATTATTTGCGTATTGTTTTTAATATGCAATTTTAAGGTAAAAGGGCGATTACATTATATAATTTGCATAAAATGTCGATTGAACAGCAAAATTAGCGTTAAAATGAAAATTAAATCGTATGATTAATGTATTTAGATTAATTAAAAATTGTAATAGCATAAGCTAGGTTAAGGGTCGTATTAAATTAGGATGGTTAGTCTTAAACATGGTAATTGCGTCATAAATAGTAGTTGAAGCTGAGCTAACGTAACACTATGCTTCACGTGAACGAACTGGTCGGGGAAAGTCTAGCGTAACCGAGCACCTGTGTGCCGGGGAGCTGGTCATAATGACGACGACATTAACTTTTTTCTGGAGAAACCATTATGTTTCTACTATTCAGAAGGTTATGTCTCCTATACCCTATCAAAGTTACAATGATATTACTGAAAAATGTGAAAAAATTCAAGGTAATGGCATTTTATAAGGGCATACAACGAAAATTACTTTCAATGATATACTCGGAACAGTTTTTTTAGATTTTCAAATTATTCTACTAGCAACAAACAGCCACTTGATTTCACCACTCTTGAATGTTTTTTTTACGATTTTCATTTTTTTGCTTGTATCTGTAAGCCTCGTCGACGTCGAGGTCGCTAGAGGAGGGAAAGGATTGGGGGGGGGGATGAGGAGGTAAGGAACGGGAAGAAATTCGGCCATGGCCTTTTAAAAGAAGCATCCCGGCATTCGCCTTGAGTGATTTGGGGAAACCATGAAAAACCCAAATCTGGATGCCAGAACGGGGATTCGAACCGGCGTCCTCCAGAATGGGATTGAGGGACCCCTCCCTACTGATGACTTCGTAATCCTCGGGACTTTTTTTAAAAAATTTTTAAGCTCTCCTGTTTTCGGGCGCTTTTAACGTTGGCATCGACATTGTTTGTATACTTGTTTCTAGCTCAACAGTTCTTCAAGGGATTAAAAGGATGACATGAGATCCCTGTCGATCTCCCTCCCCCCCTGGCGAGATTTTGTGAGATTTTTCCGGACCCCTCCCCCTCCCCTCTATTTCACCTTCAGTTATTATTGGACGCGCCCTAACACCAAATACTTCAGTGTTTCCCAACGTGGGGCCCACACCCCACAGGGGGGCAATTTAGTTTTTTAGGAGGGCAATTTAGAAATTGACATGAAACAACTTTACCGCTTTCTCTTCGGGTTATTTAAATGCAATGTTAGATATAGGTACAAAATATAGCAAAAAAGCAAATTCTTAAAAGGATCACACTAAATTGCCATAGTAAATCTTTATTAAAAATCTTTTGAATTTGAACTTTAGTATTTCATTATATGTTTTTTAATTTTACTTACTGTGTTTTATGACAATATTAAAGTGTTTTCTTTCAAAAACCATCCTATATGAGTTTCTTTAATAACAAATAATTTTTTTACTAACAATTATGTATGGGGGCCAAAAAAAAAAAAAAAAAAAAAAATGTTAAAAGTGGGACATGACCCAAAAAAGTTTGGGAAACACTGAAATACCTTATACCTACTGTTAGGTTGTACTACGTAATAATGGAGGAAGTAGAGTGTTGGCATCTGTTTGCAAAATGTGTAACTATGTTCTCTGTGTGATAAGTGTGTTTCTATTTGTGAAATGTGGTGGAGATTGGGACTGCCCCAGCATTCGCTTTGATGGTTGCGGAAAACCACCTAAAACCGCAATCAGGAGGGTCAGTCCGCAGAGTCCTGCGCTCGTGCCCGACTCGTTGTACCTCCCCGATCCACTGTGCGGGTCTTATAAACTAGATGTTCAATGACGTGAAGTAATTTAACTGTCGTCTCCATATTGGTGACTGTTGCTTGTAAACTCACCTTTGAAGCGCGCGTCCCTGACATCTGCTGGTATGAGGCTAGTTGGTGCTTGGCATCGACGCCATTCTCCAATCTTCAGCTTGTAATCTGGTCTGGATCCGTCTGGTTCCTCAACGCGAGTCAGGCAGGCTGTACGGGCTTCGCAAGGTCGACTCTGCGTCAACTGAAACAGGCGAATAGCATAAGTCAGCATGAATGTCGCTTTCAGATGAATGGTATTCTATTTTCAAGCTTCCACACACAACACGCAACACACAAATACACGCTCAGATCTCTTCACACCTCATGTCTTTACCCAATCGCGTAGTCTCCATAAATAAAACAGACAAGGATTCATGTCCATACCTCGAATTTCCCTGATTTTCCTTACATTTCATGCAGTTGTCAATAAAAAGAAAAAATATGTTTGTTCTTGCTTTCTTTGTAGTTTATTATTGTATTTCAAGGGGGAGAATAGAAGTGGCACTTTTTTATTTTATGTTGGTCTATCGAAATCTCAGTAATGATTAAGTGAGATTTATCTTTAACCAGACAGCTATATCAAATGAGAGGTTTAAACAGGCACCGTGCATCTACAACTCTCTGCGCTTTCGCGGCACTAGTTATCAATCCTGTTACACAACACTACTACATATAGCAACGTACGAAAATTTTATATGCTATCCCTTTTACATAAGCGTTTTAGTTCTCCAGCATCCCACCTATTTCTTGCAGTGTATGAATCTCATAATCTACTACCGAATTTATATGCTGAACTCATTTCATCATACTTTGTGCTGTTATGTGTTAGTACCTAGTGCATACAGCCCCGTAAAGAGTTGTATAGGTTACGTTGTACTTATGCATAAAATGATATTTTGTTGTTGATCCGTACTACACTGTACTTTTTTGCTGTTTAGTTTAGGTTGCCATTTATCACATCATGCTGAAATAACGTCAAGAGTGCGCTATATCTCTTTAAATGACAGCATAATCCGTAAACAAACTCTAACCGATAATAGCTTTGTCTCAAAGATCGTTTATGAAAATTAAGAAATGTTCCTATTACACAATCTTACTGTACGCTCTACGTAAATTCTAGTTTAATAAATGATTCATCTTAACGATGACGTACTGCGTCGACCTGCTGGGAAATTACGTACACGTCCAAATATCTATTTGGATACTCCATTCATCTGAATCATCGTTTACAGGGGTAGTGTTTTACAATGTATAACGCTTTCTAGGAATAAAAAAAAAACTGAATCTAGTTATGATCCGGAAACAATAAAATTCATCACGTCGTGAGAAAATAGAAGTGATTGTGTTTCGTATGATCGATTCTTCATAAATCCGTGTAGGTTTTGTATAACCAATTATTTTTTGTATAAGAATTTAATATTTTTAAAGCCTATAACATCCTCAAGAATGCTGAGATGGTTACTTCAAAAGGCGATGGACGAATTCCATCTGATTCCTTGCCCCCAGTCCTTTACCGTCTCTAATGACCTAGATATCGTTGAGGCTTAAAGCCATAAGTAAATAATAATAATAATATTACGCGTGTGTCTATGCTACACTGCAGGGGTACCTGCTTAAGTATCATAGGTATTTAACCTGCGCAGTAAAAAAAAAGGAGTTCTTCAATGTGATTAATTTTCCTTCATTTTTACACTACTTCAATGATTTCATTGTTCGTGATCGAAATAGTTTTGATACGGTTGGGTTATAATCTTGTGTTAGAGATTTACTTTTTCCACGTTTTCATCGGTTATTGATCTGCTAGGACATCATCTTCACGTATTCATGGCAATCTTGTAAACGTTTATACCATTCGTAAACCCGTTTTTTACTCACCAAAAGGAATATTTAACATTTCTAAAACTTTGTTACACTTAATTCCATTTTTATTGCAAAATTTAATGCAAATCATCTGATCCAAGATTTGTACAAATGACAAATCGCCGACTGTCTCGAAATAGTTGTTATCCTTTTAATAGCTGACTAAACATCCAATATAGCTCAAATTTCAAGACATGTTTGCCAGCACAACAACGAAAAAATCGTGCCAATCGGACTAATATAACCAGCGAAATTTCAAAATTCCCGTTACTTTTTAAACACACCTCATTTGCTTTAGGGGTAGGTGAAACTCTCATGCGTGTAAACTATTATAAGCGTGACTATAGGCCGCCTAGCTACACGTTTCAATGTTCCTGTTACCCTTCTAAACTAACAAAAACCTTACAGATCTTTCTCTTTTCCGACATGGCTACCTCGACAGAGAACGATAGTGGAGTATAAAAGTATAAAATATCTTCATCTATACGATGGTAACTGAGAAGTGTAAAGGCATCGATCATAGTTTATTCTATATTGTGTAGTAGCTGATGAATTTTTCAAAAAGCACAAAGAGAGCTTAGATAACAAACTGCTTAGAAAAGTCCATATTTTGTGGTTTAGAGACAACATATTGAGCTTCCCTCGAGGCAGATAACTTTTTAACTAACTTCCTAAGGCAGACGCTATTTAATTCTCATTTTCCTAAAACAGAACTGAATATTCTGCCCTCGGACTGTTAGTTAAGTGACGTATTCAGTATCTGAGTTGGAGGGGAAGGAAGGGAGCAGTCAGCCCTCACGTCCCCCCATAACTGGGACACTCTTAGCGAGGTTTCGCTGAAACAAGACCCCAAGCAGTGGCGGGGAGGAATCTATTGTCCTCGCTGTTGAGTGAGTCGCTGTCCATATACTCCATATAGCATTAGTTTCAATTGTCTCCATAGTCACACAATCAGGGACTATGTGTCATCGAAATTCGTAGTTGGAGCAATGGTCTACAACTTTGGGCTCTACTCTCCTGTGTCCCCTGGAATTACGGTGCTGGATATTCTGTATAGCATTTTAGAATTGTTAAAAGAGGTTTACCAAGCGTGGTGGTTGAGCGGTAACGCTCTGGCTTCGCGTTCGGGAGGATGCGGGTTCGAATCACCATCCGGACATCCAAATTTGGACCTGGTTTCCCCAGATCACTTCAAGTGAATGCCGGGATGCTTCCTTTAAGAAGGCTATCTCAGAATTCCTTCCCGTTCTTTTTCCCAGTCCTTTCTCGCCTCTAATGTCCTGGACGTCGACGAGGCGTAAAGCCACAAGTAAAAAAAAAAAGAAGTTTATGGTACAAACTGTAAAGTTTAACGGTGTCGCTGTGCTTGTATGTTGTCACTATATTTGCTGAGTAACCAATCACACAATAAGGCAGCCCAAACACACCCTGTATTCTTGCGGAAAGAAATAAGCAACTAGTTGCATGTCTAAATCAGTACAAAACTGTTTTTCCATTGCATCCATCATGAATAAGCTCTACTATAACATAAGCACTATTACCACATTGATAAAGTTTAAAACATTTAAAGTATTGTTTCTAGATCGGTATACTAATTAACGTTGAAAAAGATTATTGTTTGCGTATTTCATTCACAAATTTCCAGAGATAAAAGTAACGTTGAGGATCTGTAAAAATTCCAATGGAGGAACAGTTCAGAAGAGAAGTCTTCCAATACCCAGACGGATTTATGAAAAGCTGTAGTCCGTACCCATTAATGTTCAACTTGTATGTGGAAGAAGCAATAAATGAAATGAAAGAAAGATTTGAATGTGGCGTAAGTGTCCAAGGAGGAAACATCAGTGTGCTACAATTTGCTGATGACATGGTCTTGTTAGCAGAACAGGTTGAGGATACTGAGAAGTTACTGAATGCCATGAACAAAATACTGAAGGAAGATTTTGGAATAAATATAAATCAAAGCAAGACAAAAGAAATGAAATGTAGCAGGAATGGTACCAATAATTGTAGATTAAATATGAAAATAGAGTCGGATGCGATAGAAGAAGTTAGTAAATTTTGCTACCTAGGAAGTAAAATTACACCCGATAGCCGAAGCAGGAATGATGTTAAAAGTAGAATAGCACTAGCAAAAAGAGCTCTCAATAAAAAGTGAATTTTTTACCTTCAAATATTAATCTAGAACTCAGAAAGAACTTTTCAAAACTGTATGTGTGGAGCATGGCACTTTATGGCAGTGAAGCAGGGACTTAAGGAATACCAGACAGAAGGAAAATTGAAGCATTTGAAATGTGGTGCTATAGAAGGTAGCTGAAAATTAAGTCGACAGATAAAGTACGAAACGAACGAGTTTTGGAAATGATGGGCTAGGAAAGAGGTTTGTGGAAGAGTCTTACAGAAAGAAGAGACAAGATGGTCGGTCATATTTTGGGACATGCAGGATTGATTAACTTTTTAGTGGAGGGAACAGCCGAAGGTAAGAACTGCAGAAGAAGACAGAGATTAGAATATATGAAGCGGATAATTAAGGACGTGGGTTGCAAGGAATATGTTGAGATGAAAAGGTTAGCACAAGGTAGGAAGGACTGGTGGTTTGCATTGCATCAAACCAATCTAAAAAAAAAAAAAAAAAAAAAAAAAAAAACGGACCGTGTCGAATGTTTAATACTTGTTCCACGAGATATGTGCCTGCGCTTCTACTTACATACGAGAGCTCTTTAGAAAATCTAGAACCCAATTTCCTCACATGAGAAGCATGCAACAGTCTGGACGTATGACGAAATATCTGTACGCATGTGTGGGTTTCATACTGGTTATGAACACAGCAATTAACCGGCAAAAAACCTGAGTGTGAATCGGTGTAGTGAACACTTGTTTGATTTTCATTTGTCCCTAAATGGCAGGAGCCGTACATTCTTCACTTCTGATGGTGAAATACATCATACCTCTGGATCTTTAGCACCCCTACACTGTAAACACTTCTGAAGTTGATACTGCTGTATCCCATTTCGAAACACACCCCCAGTCGAAATGTTCAATACCGGCGGGATTTCAGTGAAGGAGATAGGGCTTCATCTCTTTAGGTAACAACTGGCTGTATTTTTTTTTTCTGATGTTTCAGTTATTTTTCGAACAGATCCTTAAGTAGCTATGGCACACTGATCAGGCTACAAAGCTTACCATGGTTTTCCAGATATTATTCCTATTATTTGGTCGCCTTATCTGAAAATTTCAAGATATGACTCAACGCATATACCCGCGATTCTTATGTACTGCAGAAAGAAATTTTCGTGTTTATGCCATCGGATTTTTGTCTCACTCCACGTTGCGTATAAGAAAATACCTAAAGATTACAGGGAACTGATTACGAATAAAACATTCTAGGGCTCCAAGCCACACCAAAACGTCAGTACGTACACTCTTTGGCAAAAAAATTGATCGTGGGTGCCTGCGTCTAAGTCCCTTATTTTGCACAATGTGGCATCAATGGAGAGTTTGTCTTCCCAGGAAACTTTAGCGCATCTACTAGCTCCGCCCATCAAACCATCCCATTGGCGGGTATTCAATTCAGCGCCATCTGTAATTCATTTCCTTAAATCAATGCCTGTAACATAACAGGAAGACTCCGCCCATCGAAGATTCTTATTGGCAGGGTAGATCATCAATCTTCCCCTACATTTCAGTAAAAGGCTACTGACCAATCCTGAGTCAAGTAATGCATTTTCCAGTCCCGGGATTGGCTATCATATTCGGCAAGATATGGCCGACCATCGAATCGAACGAAATTCGGTTCCAGCTATACTTTTGTTAAATTCACATCGTGAAACATGTCGCTAAAGTTGCAATGAACAAAATTGCAATAAAGCGCCGCAAACATGAGGTTCAGTGATTATTTTATTCCAAATGATTTGCGTAAAACTATAACGATGTTTATTTATATATTGATTTGGCTAATTCCTTCCAATAATACTACACGTAATGAGATGTGTGGGCCAAGTATTGGGTGGAAATGTTCATAGATCCAGAACTATAGAAATGATTATAAAGAGATTATTTCGGAAAATTGTCTAAGACCAGTTGAATGTAACTGATTTGCGAGACAGGATAAGGTTGTTTACACACTGCACGAGCTGTCTGTTTACACGAGCTCAGTTGGCTAATGGTTAACGCTCTAGTCTTCTGAACAGTAGGTCCTCGGTTCGATTCCAGGCGTTTCCATTATTTTTTTGCATTTATTTTAAACAAGTCGAAGCTACCAATGACTTATCCGTAAAATATAACGTCGACTCTTACCTACTTGCGTCAGGGAATAGAATACCTAAGGAAAGACTCAGAACTGAGTGATTCTTAACAAACAGCACACGTAACTATGAAAGCATTCATGGAGGTGACACTGGAAGAAACCTCGGGTTTCAACCTCGTCGAAATCGCATCATCTGGTGACGTTAGGTGGACTACAACGAGATCGCACAGTCGTCAACGAGAAGAATACTAAATAATATTACTGTAGCAATTTCTTATTATTCCTCGGGCTTTAACACTCGTCTACTTCTAAGTCGTTAAAGATGGGAAGGGAATGGAGACAAGGAACGGAAAGGAATTCGGAGCACGGATTTTCGAAGAAATAATCCCGCCATTCACCCGAAGTGACTTGGAGAAACGAAGGAAAATCCAAATCTGGATAGTCGGATGGGGATTCAAACCCGCGTCCTCCCGAATGCGGAACCATAGCGTTAACGCTCAGCCATTAGGTTAACTTTTTCAATATTTTTCGTATTTGGTCTATGATGACATACATAAAATTATTTAAAAATAATTTACTTAAAACAAAGTTAAACATTGTAAATGAAAATATATGTGCAGAAGAGATTTGATCTGATGAGAGAGGAGGTTTCAAAACAATCTCTGAAATCAGAAACGCAATTCAAATTTCATTTTCTCTCTCTTCTTTTCGCCCCTCTCTCTCTTTTCTTTCAATTTTTAGCAGCAATCAAATACTAACTGAATATAAGCTCCCTCTTATCTGTATTAAACTAAGAATGATGAGCGAACTTGATCGGTTTGCTAGTAACCAAACAAGTTATATTTCAATCTTTCGTAGAAATGTTAAAAATAAATGAATCCTACTTCACATTCTACTTGAGCAAAGACCTCACATCGATTGCTAAACTACAAAAATTTGCTGTCTCAATAAAATGTGGTAAAATAAGAAATTTCAATATGGATATGAACTAATTCTCTATAATGTTTTCTCATTTTTTTCAGGTATGTCTTTCAGTAAAGATTAAGAGTTAGTTGGAATGAAATTATCACGCTGAGCAATAACACTGCCAATTGATACAAAAATTTTAATAAATCAGCTCTATTACTCTCCGCAGCTAGTGTGTAATTCTCAAATGTCGTATTAGACGGAAAGAGTTTAATTCTGGTTTCCTTGTTTGACACTGACCTTGCTCGCACTGAACTTCAATTTAAGCCTCAGTTTTCCTCCTACAGTGTTCTGATTGAAGCCTAGATTTAAACTTTCAAAAGAAGAAGCAATAAAAGAAGTAAAAGAGGAATTTGAATGTGGCTTAAGTGTTCACAAAGCCGGTATAATTGGATTTGCTGATGACATTGTCCTGAGAGCAGGACGGACTGAGTATATGGCGGAGTTATTGAATGACATGAACAAAATAATGACGGAGGACTCTGTAATAAATACAGATCGAAGCAAGACAAAAGTATAAAAGAAATAATAGTAGGTTAAATATATAAAAGAGAGAATAAATTCAAAATTAGAAATAATAAATTCTGTTACTTAGGAAGTAAAATTACAACTGATGGCCCAAACATGAATGGTGTTAAAAACAGAATAGCACTAGTAAAAATAACATTCATAAAAAAGTAGTTTCAAATATTGACCAAGGAACTTTTTAAATTTCTATGTATGGAGTACAGCATTTTATGGTAACGAAGCATGGACTTCAGGAATGCCGGAAAGAAAGAAAATTGAAGCATTCGAAATGTGGTGCTATAGAAGGATGCTGAAAATTTGGTGGACCTTTAAACCACGAAATGAACATTTTTTGGGAATGATGGCTGACGAAAGAAGTTTGTGGAAGAATCTTACACAAAGAACAGGATCGTGGGTGATTTTTTTTAGACATGCGGGATTGATTATGTATGAAGCAGATAACGGAGGACGTGTTTCGAGAGGGGTGTTTTGAGATGAAGAGGTTAGTGCAAAATAAGAAGGGATCGAGGATTGTATCAAACCAATCGACTGACGACAGTAAAATAAGAGATGAAATAAGCGAGAGTGTGAAACACAGTGCCGGCCCATTGAGACCTGCTCTTCCGAATCACATCGATGGGGCCGCCAGCTTAACGTCCAAATCCGGCGAACGAGTCACTGTCAAAAGGATGTTATACTTTCACTCCATACGCGCTACAGAGAGGTTTGGGATTTAACCCAGTACTTTCGTGCACCATCTGGTAATTAGTAATAATGCACCACCACCGATACATGTCCCAGTTCTAAAACGTGTTCACAAAGCGTTTAATACGGGTTTCCTTGTTGACACTGGTCTTGCCACACTGACATTCCTGCACTGAACTTCTATTTTAAGCCTCAGTTTTCCTCATGTTTTCATTGAATGCCTATAAGACTTCGAAATATTTAAACTTGCAAAATAAATTGTTGCTGATTATTCCGAGACATGCATTATAATGTAAACAGCAGCTACAGTTTGGGTTTAGGGAAAACCGTGCTGTAAGAGAATCAATTCTGTCCTTACCAACCAAGAAAAACAACCAAACTTTTATGGCGTTTGTTGATTTAGAAAAAAAACCCTTTAAATAATGTTAGAGGAGACAAAATATTCAAAATTAAAAAAAAAAAAAAAAAAAAAAATCAAGTCTAAAATATCGAGATAGAAGAATACTTTATAATCTATAAAAGAATCAAGTGACTATTAATATAGTAGAATCATGAGAGACACGCATCAGTCGAAAAGTGTGTCATACATGGTTGTCATTCATCCCCACTAATTTTCAACTTATATGTGGAGGAAGCAATAAAAGAAGCAAAAGAAAAATTTGAATTTGGCTTAGATGTTCACAAAAACAAACCCAGATTAATTGGATTTGCTGATGACCTGTTAGCAAGAATTACTGTAAGACATGAAAAAAAAAAAAACTGATGGAGTATTCTGTAATAAATACAAATCGAAGCAAGACTAAAGTGTAAAAGAAATATCAGGAATAATGGTTACGAAGTCTTCACTGGTATAGAATAATAGTCGATTAAATATACAAATGGGATCGGAGGAAATAGTAGAAGTAAATAAACTGTATTATTTAGGAACTAAAATTACAACTGATGGCCGAAGCAGGAATGATGTTAAATGCAAAATGGCACTAGCAAAAAGAAACTTCACGAAAAAGAGAAATCTTTTAGTTGAAATATTGGTCTAAGAATCAGAAATAACTTTTTAAACTCTATGTATGGAGTACTGAACATTATGGTAGCGAAGCATGGTCTTCAGGAATGCCAGAAAGAAGGAAAATAGAAGTATTCGAAATAGGATGCTATAGAAGGATGCTGAAAACTAAGTGGACCTTTTTTTTTTACTTTTGGCTTTACGCCTCGTCGACGTCGAGGTCATTAGAGGAGTAATGGGATTGGGGACAAGTAACGGGATGGAATTCGGCCATAGCGTTTTGAAGGAAGCATCCCGGCATTCGCCTGGAGTGATTTGGGGAAACCATGGAAAACCCAAATCTGCAAATCTGGATGCCCGGACGGGGATTCCGAAAACTACGTCCTCCCGAATACATAATACACTTACAAAATGAATTACTTTAGCATTAATTAAACCAATCTGCTTGCCCTAGCGTTCTGTTATCCGGTTCTACTCATAAGTCTGTTTTTGAATCGACAAAACGTAAAAAACAAAACAAAAAAAAAAACATAAAGAATTATGTATTTTAGGGAAAGAAAACTGATTTTCTCTCACTGCAACTAATAAAAGCTCCTTAAAACACTGAAAATTCCTACTTTCTTTTTTCAAAAATAAGAAAAAAAAATTGTTATAAAAAAGAAAAATCCAGCTTTTTCAGTATTTGATTGAAAATCAACTTCATAAGTGAATATAGAAAAATATTACACATTTCACTTCCGTATTCGACTGCTGTTGTAAAGGTGGAAGGTATATCAAAAAATGATGGACTGGAAGTTTCCGTAATTAACAATATTGTGTGGCTATTGGTGGTCACGAGTGGAGTTAATGATGTATATCATGTATTATGTTCTATTTGTGGCATCAAGTTATTCTTGTAGGCCAACCTCTTAGTCCGATCTAATGCTAATATTACTCCTACTCCTGCCACAGGTAGACGGTAAAAAATCTCACTGAAGTAAAAAAATAAAACTACAATCCGGAGCAAAAGATAAAAAAAAAACATCAATAGTGGATGGGTGAAATTTCACAAATTGATTCTAACATCTAGTTTAATTATATTAACGTGTAGATGTTGTTTATTGAATTTAATGCTTCAAGGAAGTAACAGGACAGTTCTGCGACGCGGATAAATGTTGCCGAACGAGTAGTTATGAGCTGGTAAGTCTCTAACGCTATGGGTTGCTCAGATTGGCAGGAAGATTTGTTGCTAGGATGCGCCCTGTCTCGCGGAAGAACGGTGCGGTTCGAGTCGGGCTTCGGGCACGAGTGGTTGCCCGTACATCGGGAGACTAACAGCACATGATTCACTCACTGATTGGGAAGTTAAAATAACAGATTTGTTGCCTGAACAGATTAACTAATCCAAATTCCTTTTCGTCGTTATTTTTTCAGTAGAGTCTTTAATATGTCTTTTCTAATGACACGGGAAATATTAGCTGTGTAAGAACACTATGTAAGTAGGATCGATTCCACGTTCGCTAAAGTCATTCTGGGAACTCTACGAAAACCGAAATCTCGATGGCTGAACCGTGAATTTAAAATGGTTACTACCTAACTTCGATGCAAATAGTTATGAATCACCTAATACGGTTGGGATTTTCATTCCTGTATTTAGTTTGAAAGTGGAGCTCTGAATTTTTTATGATAATAAAACCATAAAAACACAGAATGATTCCATCGAAGGCATAACTCAGTCTTTTAACTGAGGAATGCTAGGAAATGTTTTGATACAATTTCAAACTCCTCTGCTTAGCAGTTGTTGAATGTAATGCAATTAAGACCTCTTTGTATCTGTAGATTTTGATACACTGAATCCTGTGTATGGTGATGTATCGTTAAAGCCTGAATTATAAACCTAATTAATTACATCACCATGGAATTTGTAAAACTTTTAAACTTTTCATAAAAATCAGCTTGTAAAGGTTTGTAGTGTCAGTGATCATCTGTTTTAGGGGGCATCCACAAATTACGTGAGGTGTTTTTCCGGATTTCTGGACCCCCCCTCCTCCCTAGTGGTGAGATCTGGCCGGACCCCCCCCCCCCTCTGGTGAGATCTGGTCCGTGAGAACCCCCCCCTCCCTACAAATCGCCCTGGAAACTTTTGTAGACCTTTTTTTTTAGGTCGCACCCTAACTTTTTTGACGAAATACCCTCCTAAAATCGACTTTGGCGCAAATTGTAGACCTTTTTTTTGGCTCTACTGTCCCCAAATTTTTCGCAAAATCTCACGTGAGATTTCCGTAGCCCCCCCCTCCCCCTGGTGAGATCTGGTGAGATTTCGCCGGACCCCCCCCTCCCCCATTTCACCTCAAGTAATTTATGGATGTCCCCTTATATTTATTTTAACACTGAAAGAAGTACGCTTCAGACTGAAAGTAAATTATTGATTGGTATTCATTTATCTAAACTAACCACTAAAAGATTTGTTTTCCACTTTCTCAGAAGATCGAAATTAATACACCGTAGTCATATTAACCAATAAACATTTGGAAAAAGAGGAGCGCTGTATACGAATCTTACGTTCAATTTATTGGAGCAAATTTTTGTCAGTTACCAAATTACAAAAAGATTTCGTCCAAAGGCAAAAAACAATTGTAAAAGAACTTGCTAAAACAATGAGTCTTGCTTTTTTAAGTTTTGGATAGAAAAAAAAAATTGAATATTGTAATCCAGTAAAGATTATGTGCCAGATGAGAAGAGCAATAAACTGTAATACAATTTTATAATGTATCACTCTTACTCTCTACAAGTGGTGTGTGAAATG
>CM061921.1:92945377-93235680 GCA_031002005.1 Vandiemenella viatica | reverse complement strand
CCCCAGTGTACAGTTTCCCCGGAGCCAAGGGATTATACGCTTGACCAAATGCGTGGAAAGGGTAGCTGGTGTCCATTGTCCCATGCAGCCGCCGGCCTGTCGCGACAATCTGGCGCGTCTAACTCAGGTCCCACAAACACTGAAAATCCTCTCCCTAAACTTCCTTTCTTATTCTTTTTACATATAAAAATATGCAAATATTATACATAAAAATGTACGGAATGACCCATATTTGGTCATTCTGTTACAGTCTCCACCTCACGTTGGCGTTGGGACCAGCCTTGCAGTTCTGGTTGTCGCAGAGTGCGCGCAAGACCTGGGGATGACGACAGAGCACGCCATACATAGCTGGTCTTACAACAAAATCATCCGGCAGCAAACCTACGATGTTTACATTTCAGTGACACATCCGAGAAGCCTCTAGTCACACAATAGTCTCACTGATCACTTTATACCAAACCGAATGAACAGAAGTCATTAGTAGTGCGTTTTGTTTGTTCTATAGAACATTTTAGAGGCAACGAACATGTACTTCGTTTCTTATCTGTTTACTGGAGCATTACATTTCAAGATTTTGTAGAAGCACTTATTTGTGAGAAAACAATTATTTTTATCGTAAAACTTTAAGTAACTGAATGCCAGATAAAAGAGTCGTAAATATTTCAATTTACTTCTGTAATTTCTCGTTATTGGTTGCTGATTGTAGCATTGTTTAGCTATATTTACATGCATCAACAGGACCAAGACCTCCGCTTTTCGCTTTAAACTTTAAAGTTTCTATTTTAATTTTAAAGATAGTCTCTGAGATGAAGACTCCAGCCGGAGCTTATTATGCTTCACTTGCACAGGTTGACACAACAAGAAACATAAAGCTAACTCTTAGAAACGAGGTCGTGTAGGTTTTAGGACAAGGTGGAAAGATGTTCCCTACCCAGTTGCAGATTGCCTTGGATTCTATCTCCGCTGTATCATTTCCTGCCATTCCCGCGTGGCCATGAATCCAGCAGTACTTAAGCTCCTTCTTGCACGAATGCTGGGAATAGGGCGTGACATATACGTGCTGAATTCGGTGATCTTCAAATTGTCCAACTATTACACCAGTGAATACCGAACTAACATCCATTGTCGTCATTAGCAAATGCCCTGAAAAGCAAATGCAATAATGTAACAGTTACTAAAACGTTAACAACGTTCACCGATTTGATGAACCGCATAAAATACAAGGCACATTCACCAACAGCCGATGAGAATGTTCCTGCGGTGGAAGTCTCTAATCGTGGCGTTCATGCAAAAACGGTGTGCACTAAGCCATTTAACGCCGAGCTGAACTGAAACTGACCTGCCTAAATTCGGAGATCAAACGAGAATTCCTCTTCCTTACTAATGAAATAGGGTTACACGGACAGCGTGTGCGACTACTGAAATTTTTTTAAAGTTTATACCGATAACCATATCAGAAGTCATAAAAAATACCTTTTTACCCAGTAAAATCTCTGTCTAGTATTATAATATGTTTTAACACCACCCTCCATTTTTTACTTTTATAGGTACTTTTTGAAATTACTTACAAAAAACTCATAAAAAATGACGAAAACTTTTCTTGTTATGAAAAAGTTTCAAAGGGAAGCATAATGTCAAAAACGAATAAGCATTATTTGTTTATTTGAAATATTTCCTGATTTATTAAGTTTGAGTGAACTTTCTCTGAGTTTATAATAAACTTTCCTGTTTCTTCTGTCAAAATAATAATAATAAATTATTAGGTTATGTTGTGATATGGTTGTAGTAACTCCTACAGACAGTAAAATCTAAACATTATATGAATTTATGCATTTAATCGCCGTAAATAAACAAATAGCAACATGTAAAATTAAAAGAACGTCGCACATATTTCTGCCTCACATTGTAATTATCTCTGCCATTCGTATTTGCGTGCAGTTACTTCTTCAATAGGCAATTGCCTGGCATCGCAGTTATTTATTTGAAACTAGCTGATACCTGCGACTTCGTTCGCGTGGATTAAGAATTTCTTTGCCAGAATTGAATATAGAAAGTTGTTGGTAACGAAGGATTGGTCTCAAACAACACCGAGTCGGAATAACATCACAGGAAAGCCATCACTATATCATTCTACCGTCGAACCTGTCTCTTGAAGAGAATCAATTACCAATATATTTAAAAACAGAAAAACAAACGAAGATTAGGGGATGTGGGGGGCGGGGTTTAATTCAGATTGGTCTTTTCTTCTTTCTTCAGCATGAGCATTCGATTCTTGGGTTCTTATAACTTAAGCTGCTCGTGCTCTGCTAGTTCTATAACTTAGGCCAGTTTACGCCCGCAAGGCATGTCAAAAAAGAAGGCAAAATAAACTGGTGCCAGAAACATATAATCAGACACAAAATAATACGACAGAGAAAATCGACATCTATACTAAATATTACGATTTTTCTCTAAACGAAATTTATTAACAAATTATACACTAACATGATGCGCGAGAAGCACACCTTGGGCAACCGACTTAACATTGCAGACTAACACACACATCCGTCTCTTTGTCACCATTCGATAAGTTCTTAAAATTTCGTGACTACAGCTATTAATCATACCGAAGGAAAAAAATGTCCTGTGCCCTCCCTACAGATTTTCTTGTCAAATTCCGTCAATATCGGTATAGGCATTTAGTCGTCAAAACGTAACAAAAAGACAGAGACTTACTTCCACATTTATAGTATTATTACTGCAGATCACACACATACTGACTGCGAATCACCCCTGAGGTATCAATATAACGTAAAAAAGTGTACACCTACAACATTGCAAGGCTACCTAAGATTTGCCTTGCATTGCACCCCTAAATACAGTTTAACATTCAATCCGAATAACCGACGGTCCAGGCGTGACTCTTACGATCAAAAACATTTTTTTTTAAATCTATGCCTCCACGGAGATTTGAACCGGAGACCACGATCCAAAAACCAGTAAGCAAGCGCTTTAACGCTGTATCGTAAGGCAGTACAGAGACCCAGACATCCAACGCGTCTGTCTATCGCCATTCAGTAATTTTTCGAAATTATAAGATAACGTATATTATTTGTACAGATAATTTTTCAACCAAATGTAGACAGTATTTTTCTCCTTGATTCAAAGGATAAGTGTGCAAAGTTTCATCGAGATCGGATGAAAACTGTGGATTTGTATGAAGAACAAACAAACTAACAAACATACATACACATTCATCTTTATATTTATAGATATCCTGGTTGGCTAGTCAACGGTAGACTATGTAACTAACAGTTCGGGCATTGTCGAGACTCGCCGAATTTTGCCGTGCTATTCAGTTTACGTACAGTCTGCAGGTACAACACATTTTATTAAAGTGGATGTTGGCCTTCGACAATTAGTGTTGGTGTGACGCAGACATAGCAAGAAGACAAATGTAGATACATTGTCGAGTTTTCTCTCAGAAAGAGAGGTGAGGAGCATTTGATATCAGTATATTACAGCTAAGCAATGACGCAACAGCACAGTAGCTATGTGAGGCGTTTGTTGATGCGGCGGAGGCATCCAGGTTTCCGGCGAGAGGCACCAAGGCCAGCGGCGGTAGCACATCTGTGGGCAGGCAATACGGGTAGTCGGCAGTTAGCGTATCGTCGACACATCGGCAATATCGTTTATTACTGCGGGCTGGCCAGCTCGCCTCGTTACGTTAATAGCCCCGGCAGATGAGCCGCGATACTCGCTGCCGAATTAAGGCGGCACTCGTGACAAAGCAGCGTGCGTGCTCCACTGTTCACACTCGGCTGCCTCGCCGTCCTCCAATAAAAACATCACGTTCAATTAACGACACAAAAATCTCTCCCAGATGCAAATTTCGAGGCATGTTTTCATCCTCAGTTATTCCTTACCTTGCGTGCTGGGTGAGCTGTAATATTCTGCGCTAACATTAAGCAGGACGTGGCTTCCAAACCAGGGTTGCCCATCTAGATTTGGGTTTTCCATTGTTTTCCCAAATCACTCCAGGCGAAGGCCAAGGTTAAATTCCTTCCCGTTCCCTGTCCCAAGCACTTTACCGTCTCTAATTACCTCGACGTCGACGACGCATAAAAAAATCAATGATCGTACCAGAAATGTGAAGCAAATCGGTCGTGGTTTATCTTAATAAACAATCTCCACATTCCCTTCGTACTTTTCTTGAAACCATGCACAAACGAACTGCTGATGACAGAAATACGGTCCCTGGTGAATGCAACAACCAAATGAGACCACTTATTCTCTTCAGTCGCTGTTCTCCTGTCTTCTCCTTCATCATCATACCTTTTTCCAAACATTTTGACGTCAGCTGCCTTCGATAAGTTTTAATCACCTTTGGCATGGTCAGATTTGGAGCTATGGTTTAATGGCCGCATGCCCTTGCTGACGTAAGCATTTTATACATACTGCCAGGTCGTACTAAATGCTAATGTATCATCCCTTGAACATAAACCTATATCTATAAGCGTTAATGATAAACTTGTAAATGACCCCTCTTATGTAGGAAGTGCTTTCAATAAACTACTTCTTAACAGTTGCTGAAAAAATAAAAGGAAAATATAATGGGAATATGGATGCTATAGCAATACTTAAATCCTTGTCACCAAAAACAGCACCTATGTCTCTATTTCCCACCAGTCAAAATGAAATTGAAAAAATTATTAAATCCCTCAAAATAAAAAGTCATTTGGTTATGATGAGGTTTCAACCCATGTAGTGAAACAATGTAACACCAGCATTAGTAGAGTTATTAGTCATATTTGTAATAGTTCTTTTGAAGAAGGTATCTTCCCTGACTCACTCAAGAAGTCAATAATCAAACCGCTTTATAAAAAGGGTGATACCTCAAAAATTGAGAATTACAGACCCATTTCACTTCTACCAGCATTTTCAAAAATCTTTGAAAAAGCAATGTACAGAAGGGTGTATGCACATCTACAAAAGAATGACCTACTCAGTAAAGTACAGTTTGGTTTTAGACAAGGCGTTTCAACAGATTCAGCAATTTTTTGCTTTTGTAAACAACATACTGGAATCAATGCATAAAAAATTAAATTCCCTAGGTATATTCTGTGATCTTGCTAAGGCTTTTGACTGTGTTGATCATGAGATTCTACTAGGTAAATTAGACCAATATGGAGTTAGTGGTAAGCCAGGACTTTGGTTTAAATCTTACCTGGAAAATAGAAAGCAATGTGTATCACTGAATGATGCTAATACAGGAAATGTTATAAACTCAGAATGGGGTATAGTTAAATGTGGTGTGCCTCAGGGCTCAATTCTTGGCCCTCTGCTGTTCTTAATCTATATAAATGATCTCCCACATATACTAGGTGATAATGAACACATGGTGCTCTTTGCAGATGATACCAGCATATCATTGAAAGACCCATCAGCACAAAACCTCGAAAACACAGCAAATGATGCTATAAAGAAAATTAACAGGTTGTTTAATGCCAACAAACTAATACTTAATGTAGAAAAGACACAGTTACTTCAGTTTGTTACAAAAAATAAAACAAAGGACAGCTATAATGTGATATCAGAAGGAAAAGCAATCAATGAAAGTAATTTCACAAAATTCCTGGGTGTATGTATAGATAACAAATTGAACTGGAAACAGCATATTCAACAACTTCTTAAAAAACTGAATTCTGCAACATTTTCACTTAGGGTAATATCTAGAATAGCTAGAAAGTTAGTATATTTTGCATATTTTCATTCCCTTCTCACTTATGGCATCTCATTCTGGGGAAACTCGTCACAAGCACAGAGGGTATTTAAATTGCAAAAAACGTGCTATAAGAACTATTTGTGGAGCAAGCCCACAGACGTCGTGCAGAAATCTATTTATAAACCTGGGTGTACTAACAATGCCAGCACAGTATATATACTCTGTACTATCATTTGTAGTGGAAAATCCTGAACACTTCAATCTTAATGCTGACATAAATAGCCATAATACTAGGAATAAATATAATATTCACAAGGATTACAAATCACTGTCAATTGTACAGAAAGGGTTAACATTTACTGGAGCTTCCTTATTCAATGTCTTACCGACAGAAATTAAATGTTATCTACAAAAACCCAACTACTTTAAGTCCAAACTGAAAGAGTTTCTGCTTCAGAATCCATTTTACTCTGTGAAAGAATTTTCTTCTGGGAATTTGATAACTAAGAATGACTGATAAAATAGTATATATGGTGTATGGAAGGGGAAGGTGACAAAGTTGTCCACAATTACTAAAATGATATATGGTTTTTCTTTCTGTTGAAACTTTTGACAAATGAAGTAATTACAATGTTTACTAAATTTCACTCATATATAGTAACTAACATGGGATAGCGTGCACTCAAAAACTGCTGTAAAAAATTATGATACTAACAGGTTTTTAAGTAATTGACTGCTTATGAGTTGTGGTAACTGGTTGGTATGAAAATAACTGGTTGTTAGATGCTGGTAACATGTTTATACACTGTTCCACATAATAAGTATTAACTAACTCGGGATTGTATTTGTAGATTACAGGAAATATTGGTTATACTAATGGGTCGTAACTAACTTCTTGTCAATATATAATATTATCAATTATATAGTAATATTGACATTACTAATAAGTATATGTACTGTTCCACATCCCCGATATTATTCTCACATGGGATCAAAGTGAACATATCTATCTATCTATCTATCTATGAATGGGTAACACCCTCACAACTCAACGCCTACGTCCGGAACAACGGCGTATAACACGCTCTTTGATTTTGATGACGTATGAACCGAGTGTCACAACCTGTGTGATGCGTTTCTCAGCCTTTTTATCGAAATTCCTACCGGCTCATGTCTAACGTGCCTAGCAGTGGTTGTGACCAACCGTTTCATCCCTGTTTAATTCCTGTAACTCAGAAATCCTCCAATCACATCCTTGAGAGTCATTAATTATTAACGATGCATAAACCACCAGATTACAAACTGACAATCATTTCAAGTCAGTACTGTTATTTTGCAAGTGATACTTCTTCTCGATTTAATAATAATTTATATTTAGACGCCAATAAGAGAAATAGCCTGGACAAATCTCATCAAATTTGTCACTGTCAGTCAAGCCTGTTTGACATAAACTTGTACAAAAGTTTATTTTCTAGAAGGAATTTTTTAAAATAAACGGTAATAAATCCAAGTCGGAATAACAAAATTTAGTGAGATCGACAAAAGAATAACACTGATTTTCCTGTTACCAAATACCACATGATATCTCTGTTGCTCCATTGTAATTAATTTCGAGACGAAACAAACTGCTCATATTACTGAAATATACAGTTCGGCGTAATGAAAATTTCCTTTCAAGCAAGAATTTGGCAATCAAGTTGTATTATTATGACTTCGTAAAATATGTAACAAGAGAACCTCATTAAAAATCCTTAATAGCAATACCGTGAAAAACGTAAAAGAAATACATGGCATTCGTGGGAAGTTAGGGAAAGCATTCCGAAGGACATATTATTTGGTACATTATCTCACACTTAAATAATAAACCTAATATTAATGTTCCATAGCATTAGAGTAATCACGGCACAGAAACGGCCCATGAAAGTTTTAAAAACTCAGTAAAATAACAAAACAGCCATGAACAGACGTTCAAAATATTAATTTTTACTTTTGCTATGCGTATATTGTTTCTCAATAGTAACGTTTAAACACAATCACGCATGAGAACACGAATCAGAAAGTAATTGACAAACAGTTTGTTAGGAATTGTAGCATTTCACTACAATTAGGCTAAAGAAGATATATTTTAATGTTGCGGTTATCTCTAATTTTGCAACGGTGGATGAGACTGCAATGGATTCAATAGCACACATCATGCAAAATCAAAACAATAAAATATTTGCACATGAAATAGTAGAAACAATAGTTTATGTATGCGATCGACGGGAAATTTAAATCTTTACAGTCCATAAATATAAGATACAAAAGTTATGCGGAAGTAGTTAATTAAGTTTTTAGAAAAGTTTCTCGCTATATTTTCAAACCATTTCACTTATTTGTATTGTGAAATTATTTCTTTGTCGATGGGAATAAACTACGAAAGAGATTCCTTTCCTTATTTTACAGCCTCCAAACATTTACTGTCGTATATTCACCAAGGGTAAGTTCTGTTCACGAATATTTCCAGGGTTCCCCTCCTTCCTTATCCACTTTTTGGAATTTTCTTGTTGCTCCACACACACTGAGAAAGTTTCTCATATTTTCACAGCCTTTTTCATGCTTCAGTCATACCACGATTTAAAATGATACCCGTCTCCAGCAGACCTTCAGTTCTTATATATCCGCGCAAAAAGAAATCAGGAGGAGTAATGTCTGGTAAAGATTAGCCCGCGAAACTAGCCAGTTGGATGATTTCTAATTAAACATAGTGGTTTAATAAAAATATGGTATGGAGAATGGTGACGTTATTTCGTGAGCGAGTTTTTGAACGTGAAAAACTCTGTTAGAGCGTGCTCCAAAACGTTGCCGATAACTCCATTTCCATACTACAGCCCATAAATACAGCACACTTATTCATGGAAAACATTTCATCTGAAGCGTACATTCCACAGAAAGTAAGGAGCTTCTGTATTGCTACACAATGCTTGTACTCTGAATCTTCAAACATGAAGAAGTTTTCCTTATAATATAAGTCATACAGTATTTATTGCCAGCGATGAAATATGAGAACGGCTTTCATCTATACTCTACCCAGACACTTCACTCGCTCTGCGATGAAAATATCGTGTCTGTTTCCGTAAAAAATCTTTGAAAACAATTCAAAACTTAGAAACTAGTTAATATGTCCCGAAGGTTTAAAGATAAAATACCATTCTTTTCATTGAAAAAGAGAATACATAAACAACCTTCAAAGTATAGAATACAACATGACTTTCGAAATTCATATCCGCTTTTTCACTCGGTTGCCCTGAAATACACCACACAACAGATTAATTTCACTTCTACGCGATACTCGATGAAGCTTCTAGTCCATCCACGACAAACACCGCATGGCTATTTGAAATCCCTTTTACTCATTAAGGGCAAATGTATTTTGAGCAATCTTATAGCTCAGTAATAAAGTTTCTCGGAATACATGAGTTGTATTTTCAAAACCCGGCACAATAGGAATTATCAGTGAATATAAACTGATACTTCCTCATTTAAAAATCTGGTTTTAAGTATGTAAAATACGCTTCGAATGCTCTGTGATACGGCTTTCACATTAAGCTATAAATCCCCGTTCTACGGTAGGATCACCAAGTTACGTTAAGCCACGAGGTCCCGTAGCTTAGTAAGACCACCAGACTGGGTTAAGCCAGGATACAGCCGTAAATCGATGCATAAACTGCCTCCAGACAATAAGATCACGTTGAAATTTAAATACTTATTAATTCAAAAAGTAAAATAAATTATACCCAGCTATTTTTTTATCTCCTTATCCGTGCACTGGAGGCCATCTTTCCGATAAGTTAAAAATAGCTATAGAAAAAGATTACTTCTAATGTAGCTTGCTTATTGCTTTACGCACGTCATTAGAGGCGGAATAGGATAGAGGACATGGAACGCGGAGGAATTCGGCCATGGCCTTTTAAAGGAACCATCCCAGCATTCGCCTGGAATGATCTGGGGAAACCATTGCAAACCCAAATCTGGATGGCCGGACGGGGATTCTAACCCTCGTCCTCCCAAATGCGAGACCAGAACGTTACCGCTCACCCACCACACTCGGTCTCTGATATTGGTATTTATGCCTAGGTGATACTGGACCACCAAATTCCAGACGTATTTCATGACTTCCACAAATTTCGTACGGTTAAACTAGTTATTTTGTAAGAATTTTTTTTGTAATGCCTTATCCTTCGCACTCAGCAGTCAATCAAAAATACTATTTTAACGGGAGAGAAGCACGGAAATCAGAGTTGTTAGCCTCATCCCCACTAGATTTGCACTCCCCGTTTGACAACCAACAGGCACTAAAGGGAATCGACCTTCCCCGCGAGACCTGGGCTGCTCTCAACAGATTTAGGTCTGGACCTGGCAGATCTGCTTCATCTCTTTACACATGGGGAATGAGAGATTCACTGAATTGCGACTGTGGTGAGGTAGAACAAACCATCTGTCACGTGACATTTGATTTTCCACTTCGTGCCTTCAGGGTATCCCCGAAAGACTTCATAGATACTTCAAATGAAGCATTGGCTGCGCTATATCGATTTTGAATTTTTAACTATAATTTACTGTAAAATTTTATTAGTGTGAAACAATTGTATATAATTGTATTATTGATTATGTGCTATGGCCATAAGATAAATAAATAAATCAGACATTAATGGTTACATAACGGCTGAAGTGGGTTAGAATTAGTTTCCGCACATCTGCCAGCAACATCAGTTATTTACCTCAGAGGGGCTTAATTTAAATTTCATTTTAAAACTGAATGACAATCGTATTATAATTGCTCCTACAACTATGTTTTTTGTTCAATCACTATAGCTTCTTTATCAGTAATATTTAAACACGTTAAGTAATCTGAAAACTCACAAACAAGAATCACGGAATACATTTCAGAAGTACTTAAATGTTTATTCTGAAACTCGATGTCCACGAATTCGTTAAAGTAAGATTTGTGCTGAAATCTTGAAGTGGTTTGGGCTAGTTAGAAATCAGAGGAGCGACTATTTTTTTCCACCAGTTTCTTGGTACTTTTCTTTCCTTCGCGATTTAGGTCGTATGTAAATGTGTTATACATACACTGGTAATCAAAAAAGTGAATCACCCAGAAGGGCAGGAGGAAGCGAAATGAAACATCTTGGCAGTATGAGCTCATTTGTCATTATGACGTTACACCCCCTCTAGCTTGGACGAATGCACTGATTCGGTTGGAAAGCCATTGCATCTTCTACTGAGGTAAGCTGACCCACTTGATATCGTCGACAATAAATATGGAACGGAGTTGACGTCAAGCTGGTACCAATTGGTCACCATTGTATCTTTTATACCCACGATCCAAAGGATCAGAGAATTTGCTATGTCGAATCACGTCACGTATGCTAGAGAGGGCAGCTTGCTATTTTGATTTCGTTTTGCCACATTTAGATAGTTAAGCCCAGTATAACCTCTGTCTTGTAAAACTACAACACTAGCTGTTCGTAGTTGAAAGTTTGCTTCAAGATCTAGCGATTCGTATGTAAAATATTATTGTCACTTGATTATAGCGAAGTTCTATAGGGCTAAAAATGGAAATTAACAAAAAAAAAACTGTCTAATGTCTCCTGTAGCTAGATGGGTAGTTAAGCATGGAATAAAAATAAACGCCAAAAAGAGTCAGTTTATTAGGTACACAGATAAAAACTAAAAAGTGTTCATGAGTATAGGGCGGGGAAGGAATTTCTTGTTGAAGTCCTGAAGTCTAAATATCTCATCATAATATTTGATAAAAAATTCAACAGAGTCGGACACATTGGTCAGCTTGGAGGAAGAGGTTTAAAAACCCTACTTTTATTGGAAGGGGAGATGAGAGGTTGTATCAGAGAAATGGAAGAACTGAGTTAGACCACTGCTTCAGTACTGTAATGTAGCATGGGACCCGCATTTTGGGTATCAAATATGGGAGTTGGGGGGGGGGGGTGCAGAGAAGGTCTGCTATAGTTGTCTTTGAAAATTACAGCAGAACATAATCGGTAACAAATATAATAAAGGCACTGGAGTTGAATTCAGTGGAAGACTGGAAGAATGGGATTGTACAACGCGTAGATTGATGATGAGGCTTGAAAAGATCTTTGTAGAACGATAAAGAGTAGTGCATGGAAGGAAAACAATGACTATGACCATAAGATGGTATTCGATTTCAGCATAAAGAAGTGGGAAAATTTTCTTTTGTATGTAAGGTTGTCAGGGGTACGAATAAACTACCAAGGGACGTAATACCAGAAACAATGAAAGTATTTAAAATGAAAATTCGTAAAGGGCAAAAATAATTAGATGTGGAAGTTACACTCGAAGAATTTAAGATTAAAATACCAAGAAAGAAGAAAAAGGAGTGTGTAGGGTGATTGTCATCGAAGATGCGCTCCGTTACAATTAAGTTAACTCATATTCGTCAGAATTTTAACCCTAGTTACAGAAATTCATATGTTCAAAAATGTGGTGTGGTTGGATAATATTATGAGGTATCCTTTCTAGTGATTAATTAATCGGCCTCATTAAAGCTAACACGGACCCACGTAGAGTTGGCGTGCTATTACAGTTTCTGTCGTATTTCACTCCGAAAGAACAATTGGTGATAAAGATATTGATTTATTTTATCACAAACGGATAATTGCTGCAGTCGTCTAATTATAAAGTTGTTACTTGAGTTTATTGATACTATTTGGATGGAATCATTGTCGCTATACAATGCTATGGTGCAACTCCATTTTTCATGAGAAACACAACGTTTAAAATAACAGTTCACAACTATACAACACTGAATAATCTTGGAAACAAGTCCATCAGCAAGCCACACAGTGCCTGGTGACCGAATTTCAATTTGTCGTGCATTCTACCTCTGTTTTGGTTGGACCTACAGTTTACCATAGAATCCGAAACATAAGATGGCGTATCCGATATCTTAAACATCCCTAGCTACATTGGAGAACTAACTCAGGACAACGATTTTGGGAGCAATCACTTTAACCACTGAGCTACCAGAATACACTTTAAAATCAATAGATGGCCGTAGTGTAGAAAAGGGTAAGTGAACAGGAACTGTATAAGGGGAAAATACGTAAATTCGTTATAAGTCGCTGGTTTTCTGGAAAAAAAAATTCTCTGGTACTCGTAGATGAACTGCAGAAAACAATCTGTAACTTATATGATAAAGAAGCTTAAATGGGATTCATTGGAAAATAGGAGGAAAGTGAAGGGAGTTGTGGGAGTGTACAAGGCGTGTATTGGTGATAAGGAGTGGGAAGACATTAGTGAAAGAATTAAGAGAGGTGCATTGAAGGTAAATGATGACCATGACTACAAGCTGGCACTTGGTTTCAGGCATAAGAGAATGGGAAAACTTTCTTTCGTAAGTAATGGATGAAGAATTGGAATAAATTACCAAATTTACCAAAAACGCCGAAAGTATTTAAAATTAGCATTCGTAGAGGGTGAGTACAAGAAAGGGGAAAAGCACGTGTGTAGGGAAATTGCCAACGGGCCGTGCAGTTAAATAAATTAAATCTTTATCAGTAAATCATGTTAAACGTTATGCATCCAATGATTTCCCTCAAAGTTTCGAAAGAATTAGCTGTGAGAAAGTTTTCATCCAATAATTAGACGGCTGTTGTTTCTAAGAACTCGATTGATTCATTTTATAAACTTTATGTCTCGTTTCTCATTTACTTTATAATACTAACGACATCCCAAGTAACGTCACTGTTCTGTTTCACATTGAACCTTTAAAAGCAGCTTATTGACGGAGTAGTGAGTCACCGCGACCTTCCATCGATCGCTTCTAACAAACTGGTTATGATGCTGCAATTTTCATGATGCAGGATTATCTCCTCCATATCATATTGCAGTTGCTTGTCGTTTCCCCTTATTCGTATCACTGTTTTGAAATCACCTTTCACCATAAAAGTATAAACCTAGTTATATGAAACGCGTGAGTCGTCTAATGAAATTAAGTATGAATGTGAATTAAGAAAATTTAAAGATAACTGAGGAAGTACTAAAATTTTCAGTACCTTTTAACCACGTTTTTGTCTTTCTATTAGTTTCTCATTCGAGCTTCCTTTTACAGTAACATGACGTTTTTAAATAATGTTAAAAGCTAATTTGCTTCAGCATGGTTGCTGTTTAGCAAGTTCATTGTAATTTTTAAATTAATTGCTATATAATGACGTTTATATCATTCGTGTTTATGTTTGGACTATCCATGCATTTGGCCAAGAAAAGCTTGGTAGGTGTGCGGTAATGCTCTGGCGTTCGTGAGGTCACGGGCTCAATTCCCCGCGCAACCATCCACATTTCGATTTCGCATGGTTACCTGAAATCATACCAGGCGAATGCCGGAACGTCTATTTCAAAAGAATATGGTAACCAAGCGTATGAGTGACACATCCGCGGCCGAACACTACTGTGGGATAGCCATTGCGTCGAGTGAATCAATATAGGAATTCCGTGGTTAGAATTCCACGTTAAACGATAGAGGTGGAATGCGAGGCAAATGGAAACACTGGTGGCCGAACCCTTCGGGGATATATAGGCCAATAACGCCGTGCCCATTTACTGTTACAGTCCATCCCACAGATTTTCTTCCGGTGACAGTTAGTTCATTTTGCCCTCCGACAACCATTTAAGAGAGACAAGTCTATTTTAGGATAGCTGCAAAAAAATAATTCACTACCAGAAACATTCATATCCAGGAATTATCAAGAGAAATTTTCCAACGAGCGATTAGGGAATGGACGGAAGTAGGTCTCGTGAAACGGCTCCGGCCACCCTGACCTGGATTTTTGATGGTTTTCCCAGATCCCTTCAGGTGAATGCTGGTATGGTCCATCAGGATAGCTAATGGGTGCCTCCTGGCACGTGCACAACAACTTTATGCATCTTAATCACTTATTGTTCTACACGACCTCCGATTTTGGAATGATTCAGACCATTCCTTCTGGATGCTGCAATTTTCACAGACAGTAACATGGTAATATTAATAGACTAATAAATTAATAGTAGTAGCGTTAGTATTAGTGCATCATATTTTAGTAACAGTCCTTAGCGGCATGTCTAAAACGAACATTTGGAGAGAGCTTCCATCCAGTAGCATAGTTTCGAGGCAGGTATCAAGCTTTCTCTTTCAATCCAAAGTCATTTCTTCAATTCTTCCTGTTTCCGACGCTCGTTTCAGTTTTGAGGAATCATTTGTGACGCATCGCTAGTGTCAGATGAGCTATTTTATCTGGCTATATTGATCGGAACCAAGAAAGTACGCTTCGTAGTTTAGTCTAATGGATCACGAATTCAAACTTTGTTCATACGACATAGCGTGTAGTCTTGAATCATATCATAAAATAAATTTTGATTCTTTACAAGTTGTTCCTCTTTTTTTAGTCAGAATCCTTATTTCTATTACTTTGTTCTGAAAATGGGTTCTAATCAAATCTCCATTAAAGTACAACAATTTAGAGATAAAGTGAATTTGGGTAAAAGCGGACGTGAACTGAATAGAACGAAGTATATCAATCTGAACATAATACATTCAGCTTTGATCCGCACATCCAAATGCTGCAGCGTTGTTGAAGCGAAACATATTCAGATAACAAAATCATGTCATCTTTAAACCTTAATCTTATGTCAGGAACAACCAAGATGCAAATTTCACAGCTCCCTGCCTCCCACCTAGAAGAGAATGTAAATGCAAGGCAAATAGGAAAGGCAACCAGAAGGTAACACATGTTAAAATTACATTTTTGTGACGATTGTCGATCTTTTTCCACTGGCGCATAATATTAAAATTAGGTACGAAACTGATGGGGAAAATTAGGACCCAATTTTCTCATACAACTTTCGTGAGCGGTATTTAGTGGCGTACCACCGCGCACTTCAAAGGTGTCTAAACTTGACAACTGCCAGTTGGAGTCTGCGAGTTGCGCGTTGAAGGATTCTGGTGAAGATGGCGACAGTGAATTGTGATCGCTCAAATATCGTGAGATAACACTTCTTTAACTCGGCTAGTCACCCGAGAACATTTCATAAATTCTCAACGCCCACAGACATTTCGTTCTTATGTATTTCTAAGAATATTTGAAATGCTGAAAGGAAACACAGCCTGAAATATACTTCATTTATTTCGGTTTCGACACTCCTAAAACTTTAAGGATCGTGTCAACGTGTTGTTCTAACTAGTTGTATTCATGGTCCGAAAAAATCTGCCTTACTATCATACTGAGTATTTCTTACACAATTTTATTTTACCAGTTACCAGGAACTTTGGTTTTTACAAGTAGGTTGGTAGAGCGACTGACCGCAGACTGAACGACTGGAGTTATGACTGCGGACTGGACGAGTGGGGTTATAATTCCGTTCAAGCCGAGGATTTCGCTTCGAAGTTCGAAGTTGAACGTTCGATTTTACACCACCCACCTCCGAGGCCTCTCATCCCCCTAGCAGAAGGAATCTCCTCGGTGATAAAATCTACCTGAGCGTGGCGAGTGGTATTAAAATCCTGAAGCCTCGCTAAAGGAATAAGGAGCACTACAACCACGCTTGCCGCAAGGGAACTGCAGGCTACCTTAGTCTTAACGTCACAATTTCCAGTGTTTGCATATGATTCAGTAAGGCATCGCTTACCTATCCGATATGAACTTACAATCAGACCAGACCACAAGACATTTTTAATATCGATTTGGATCACTCTAAAATTTTTAATCTCTTGTAGACAACTTCCCAAAATTAGCCTCAGTTTACGAAGTGATCCCATCCAAAAATCCTTATGTAACGTAAGTGCTTATGTCACATATAGATAACTCCTTAATTAAAATAATACAATAAGTGTGCAAAAATAACACATGCCAAATAAAAACTGATTATAGATCATCACAAAAATTTAAAACAAGCAAAGGTCGGCTGCAAGGGTGCCCTATGTCACCAACCCTATTTAAAATTTATATAAATGTTAGTTTGAGAACATTATCTCGAAAGTGCAATAGAATGGGTTTAGAAATAATAGAAGGAAAGTATCAACGTCATTTATTATTTGCCGATGATCATGTCGTCATAGCACAAGATGGTGATTATGCAAATTACATATGTAATCAACTGTTAATAGAAGATAAAAAATGGGGCTTGAAGATTAACTATAAAAAAAACAGAATTTCTTACTAATGATCAGGATGAATTGTAAATTGGTGGAAAAAAATTAAAAAGGTAAATAATTTTTGCTATTTGGGATCAATTTTAGAAAGAGAATGAAAATCGAATATGGAAATTAATAAAAGAATTACTAACAGCCGGAAAGTAATCAGGATGCTCAATTCACTTGTATGGAGCAAGAATGTTATGAATAGAACATAATGAATTATATTTAAGTCATTATTGGAAAGTATAGTCCTATATGGATCACAAACCTGAACAATCAACTAAAAACATATTAAGAAGTTGAAAACATTAGAAATGGATTTCTAGAGAAGATCATCAAGAATGTCAAGAAAGGAAAAAGTAAGGAACACCGAAATAATAAGGCCAATGGAAGTGAAAGAAGAAATGTATGAAGATTCTAATGGTATGGCCATATAAGAAGGATGGAAGACACTAGGATAACAAAACTTATACAGGTATGGGAAGTTAAAGGCAGAAGGAAAAAAGACAGCTCATGTTTACCTAGCTCCAAAGTGTACAAACAACAATGAGAACATTTGGTGCAGAAGCGAAATATATTCAAGATCGAAATATCTTGGGAAATATTTTGAGGAGATGAAGTTGTGTGTTCCTAGTTTTTACTGCTATGTTGGAGTAAAACCTCTGTAGTGAGGAAAATCTGTCTTAATAATAATAACTTTAAACTGACAGCGTATTTTATTGTAGGTACCGTTGGCTGGCCTCGAAGTGGAGCCCGTGCGTTGTAGTGTCTGATGACAACCAGCTGCTGCAAGTCGGCTGCGGGGGTGGAGTGCAGCTGCGGACAGTATCCTGTGTAGCCATGCTCGGCTCACAACCAGTACCCTCAGAACTGTGCTCTTCCCTGGTGCCACTACCAACTGTGCAGAGGTAAGATTCAAACCGCATGCGATTTTACACAACTTGTGCGAACCGCTTGCTTTTTTAGCTGGTTGGTATTCGTCTATCATAACGCTTGTATAAATGTGAGCGTCATATTCACAATTTCCAAGAGCTAAACACATCTTTGAGAATTGTGTAAGGAAATCCAGTCAAAAAGGAACATTTCAGGATTCTTTTTGAATATGGAAGAGAAATTGGGTGAAGTATATGGTCCAGTTTTAAGTAATTTAAATAACCCCTGATTGTACCAGGAATTGTGTAATGTTTTTCCAGCTAACAGCTGAATATTTTCCGCCGTATATATGTAAAAGATCCCGCTAAAATGCAGTTAACCTTATGTCAACCAAATAAAATTGCTGATTTTTAGGGTTTCACACATTCTGATTGAAATATGGAACCCATATTCAGGTGTAATTCCTGTTGTTGGGAATTAAATTAGTTTTTGCTTTCATAAATTATTAATAAAATATCATTAATGATTAAAATTGCTGACATGAGGAATCGGCATGTTGCCTTGCACATTAACAACGCCTTCATAAAATGTTATTAAAATAGTATGACAATTAAAGCAACATCATGAAATCCAACAATGGGTTCATTTTACATCAGTTCTTACGGTTTCCGTTGTTAAAGCTTGGCGGCACAATGAGACTATCTCCTGGGCGACAGTATGTTGATTAATATGATAATGACACCAGCTGGTTTACAATTTAGCAAAAGGCGCTGAGTCTGCTGTCCGCAGTCGTAGGACGCAATGATTTCATTTTCTTCTTGCCGTCGGAGACATATGTCTACTCAGATAACGACATGGAACACAAGAGCAAACATACATCGCACCGGCGTTAGTCACCGCACATCTCTTTCTGCAGGCTGGCCACGCACCCACCACACAGCTCGCAATCCACAGCAGCATCCTCTCCACGTCACCCTAGCGGCACGCTGCTTTCCTTCACTTTGGGCTATTCGGTACAAGGTCACATTCCGGAACGTAGTTGGACAGTTACCGTTATTCTGTTGTTTGCACCGTCCATCTGTGGGAGCTACGGGCCCAGCTTCTTGAAAATATAATTCGATGTAGTGTGCCAATACACTGAAATATGTCAATCACTTGAACGTCTTTCTGTCTGTCCGTCTATCGCAGTGTCATATCTTTTGAACCCATTATCTTGGCAATTTTTAACTGAGCACTATTTTAATTCTTACCATATTGGAGAGAGCAGGCAGCATGTAGAAATAAATGAATTTGATACCATTGCTACTAGTAAAATAGAAAACTAATTAGATCGATCGACTTATACAAAAGAACAATAATCATGCGACATAAACTACGATGGTTGGGGATGACACTATGAAAGAACTTGCCCGCGAGCGGCATTTGGCGGAGTTATGCAACTGCACCATTTGGAAATGAATGACCTGGGTAGAGTTCCAAGAAGATCGAAAATCATCAGAACCAACAACAGAGGTAGACTACGAAAACAATGTCATCTTGTGGAATAAAGTGACGACTTCGAAGGTAACAAACAAATTAAGCGTCTTGCAGAAATTACTACAAATTTTCCCAGGTCCAGACCAATCGCATACGAATGGAAACTGGAAAGGTGGACGAAATATTGTCTGTTATTGTGAACTTGAGTTCTGGTGGATCGACCGACAAACGCGAATAACCGAGCGTGCTGAGTGGTAACGCTCTCGCCTCGCAATCGGGAGTACGCGAGTTCAAATCCCGTGAAAAAAATTCAAATAGTCCACATTTTCAATGAATCGGATAATCGTTATGTAAACATGCGTATTCGTACTTCGTGAAAGGGTAGTGATATTTACCGTGAAAAGGACTCAGCCGTTTTGTACCTATCTGAAAAAAACTCATGAGTTGTGATTTATACCAGGATCAAGAGACAATAAAGGGATTAAGATTTGAGGTTTCTTGTGTGTGGGATGATAAAATTACAGTGTCTAGAACGCGGCGGAGATAGTAAATACAAAAACTACGTCTTCTTTCATTGCTGAGATCAGAAAGCATGGGTTTTCTTGGTATATTTGGCTGTATTGCTCCATAATGCTTTCCTCTGTTCATGTACGATGCTAAGTTAACCATGAACGAACTCCAATCTAGCTTTGAAATCCTTCCACGGTGGATGGAAGTAGTGAGGAATCAGAGGCTGTTGACAAAAATCCATTCTGGTCATCAGAACGAGGCAGCCTGCTCAACGTCACTCGCCTATCTCACGTTTGGCAGCCAATACCGCTGGGGTTGCGCGATTCGATTCCAAATTATGTAAAACTGAAAATTTAGCATTTGCGTCCTAAAAACCTGCTGTTGGTCTCCTAAAATCGAAATTAACTATCCTTTTTGGATACTACTGTTATTTTCCGGTAATCCGCTTGGAAGTACCTTGTTCCAATCCCAATTTGTTATTTCAGGACTGTGATTTTTTTTTTTTTTTTTTTTTTTTTTTGAATCTATAACACTTGCAGCACATATGACGTAAGCTTATTTTAATCCTCAAATCCCATACATACTTCTAACCCATAAAAGGAATGTGTTACTAACTACTTTGTTTGAGGCCCAGTCAGGCGATCGTCGTATTACTAAAATAATCATTTTTGATCCTTTTGAGGTAATACCCTTATTTTACACATTTAAAGGTCCCTTGTTCGATTCTCGATATGTTTGGACGCACGCAGTCGTCATTAAGGTTGTTAGATTGTGTGTATTGCAACCTTTTGTGTTCTTTCAAATAAATCTTACAAAACATAGTCAATTACCTGCTTTTCCAGCCACTGAGACCTAAGGCTTGATTCTGATTCACATCTTTCTGAAATTTGGTGCTTAGATGTTAAGCTACAGGCTACGGATGTGATTACAATATACATTCACGGATCACAAAATTTCTTTACTTAGCGACACACATTTCTCGATAGTCAATTCTTTTTTATTTTTAATTCTTTTTTTTTAACTGCTTTACGTCTCTCAACAGCGCGGTCTTTAGAGACGAGAAAGGATGGCGGCAAGGAATGGGAAGTAATTCGGCCATGGCCTTTTGAAGGAAGCATCCCGTCATTTGCCTGGAGTGATTTGGGAAACCATGGAAAACCCAAATCTGGATGCCCGGACGGGGATTCGAACCGCCGTCCTCCCGAATGCGAGGCCAGAACGCTATCCGTTACACCACCACGCTCGGTAATCAATTCATGTTGTTTGGTTCAAGCCACCAATCATCTCACCATTAGAATGTGGTGTTGACGACTCACTAAATATCTTCTCAGGCTGTTGAAGTCGTTTCTTCTCCTTTCAATCCCACATCATCTTCAAAAAATCTACGCCGGCGAGTTGAATGAATGGAATGCTGTTGCAGGCCATTCTTTGCACAGTTATTTAGTTAATTAAGTGTTATTAAATAATGCCAATGCAACGGCTTTATATTTCTTTAATGCCGTACGCGTTTCACCTCTCATCGAGACATCATCAACGATGAATCCGTTTTGAAATTTATAATCAGTTTACAAACTTATTACATAATGTTTAGCATTAAAGAGTTAAAAGAATATTCAAAGCACATCACTCCGCCATTCTTGATTCGACTCCACACCTTTGAAGTGTATTTTTTCGTTCATCAACTATCTGCATTGAGAAGTTTCTCGATTATTTTTGTCTTGTTTGGTTTTTTTTTTTGCTTATGGCTTACCCCTCATCGACAACGCGATAATAAGAAGCTTAGAGGCGAGAAAGGACTGGAGCCAAGGAACAGGAAGGTATTCGGCCATGGCCCTTTCAATGAATCATCCCGGCATTCACCTGGAATATTTTCGGCAAATCATGGAAAACCGAAATCTGGATGGCCCGACGGGGATTCGAACCCGCGTCCTCCCAACGTAATGTTTGCAATATTCCATTCAATGTATCTTTTTTTAAAAAAATCTTCTGCGCACAGTGTCCGATGGTGAATAGGAAAACTTAAAAAAAAGAACACCAACAATGACAGTTTGTCTTATACAATTAACACCATTCTGAGACAATGCAAAACGGTAAACAATAAAGAAAATGTGAGCAGCATTTCAATTTTGTGCCAACTAGCAGAATCCATATGTTAGTGTCATTTTCAGGTGAGGAGCGGCGTGGTAGCTCAGTGGTTAAGGTGTCTGGAGATCGAAAGGTCCTAGGTTGGAATCCCCTGTCTCAGCGAGGGTTTTCATAGGCACTTAATCCGAAACTGCTTGCTGTGTAATATGAAGTACACCAGAACGCTTCCGTGGTTCGGATTCCTCGTTAAACTGTTGGTCCCCTGTGACCGGTATGATTGCTGAGTTAGGTTAAGGCGGCTACGACAGGGGCGGAATGCGCAGCCAATAGAAACCCTGTCACCAGGTCATTACGACCACACGGAATTATTATTATCTTCACTTGATCATAGTACACCACAGTAAGGACAAAATAAGCATCATCCAACGACTAAACAAGTAGAAACAAACTGCACCCTGAAATGTCTAGGTTCTTTATGACCAGAAACATTCACGTTTTCTACATGAAATGCAAGAACGTGTTGTAAAAACAAGTATATTTTTTTTTTTTTAGTTTGCATGGACAGGTTTAAATTTACATTACCCACCCTAATTACAAAAGAAAACAACGTTAATACAAAATAAAGAAATCAATTTATAAACAATACATCCCGTAGAAAAGTTACAGTGTTTAATGGTACAATTGAAATGTTAATCCTGAAATTTTCAAGTAGTATTATGAAAACAGCAAGGAACTCAGCCACACATAAATGATTCTGTCAGTGATAAACATTCCCGGCTAGGGAGAGCAAAAGATTCGATTTTTAGTCCATCAGTTCGATAATTGTTCATAGGGCGTGAACTGGGCGAATAAAAAAAGATGAAGTAAAGGAAAAGGTTTCACTTATCAGTTTTTCTTGTAGTAGGAGAAGACGGCGACAGCTCTCTGCACCGAAACAAAACTCTTGATGTTTTCTTCTCCACAGAAAACACAACACGTGTAAGAAAAATCCAACGACTTGCGTCAGACAAACACGTAAGGACGTGGTGTTCCGTACTGAAGCACGGGGGAATGCATCCACTTGCCGGACACTTCTCGTGTCTCACCCCCCAGTGTCCTGCCGACTCGACCCTCATTGGCCAAGCGTGCAAATCTCGGGTCGCGTTATCCACCTGCTACGCCGACAGAATTCCACCACCGCACACTATAGCGCGGCGTCAGCTAAAATGTCTTAAATATATCGAAAAAACTACGAAAATAAATTACAGTGGAGGCTGGCCCTTACAACAATAAATTAGAATGGCATGTATCGTATGGCTGACTCATCTGGTGCCCTTTAGAACGGGTGACCTGGCGCGCCTACCCCTCGGTTTTACCGAGTTAAGGACTGCTTCCGACGTTAGTGCCAATTTCCTGGTTAGAACGCGATGGTGGATGTTACTCTGTGGCTTCCGGCGTTTCTTCTACTAGGAGACACGAGAATAACTCAACTTGACGTATTTTGCCGGCCGGACAAAGCAAAAGGTTTATAACAGCTCGTATTACACGTGTAGCACATATTATACGAGTACAGGCTGCTCGGAAGAAACATTCCCACTTTTCAGCATAGCATCCAACCATTAGTGAGTTTGCGACAGTAAAATGCTGTCAGCCGGTCATTCGATCACATCGGTTTACTTTTACTTAATCGTTTGTGATCATCATTTCTCCCGATATTCGTTTCATATTTCCCAATTTTATCAGTTTAAACAATAAACATGTTTGGTAGTGATAAAAATAAATAGTAATTTTTCGCCAAACGCAGATTATTAAAAATATACCAAGGGATAAATACGAGGAATAATTGGTTGGCATTCAAATAGAGTAGATCTGAGATCAAGTACCAATCTAGTCACCCACATTTCATTTTAACTAAATGTGTTAAGAGGTGTTTTTTTTTTTTTCAGCATAGACCACAAATCCACTGAGATATAGACATAATCCCTTTGATATCGATGAGCCATACAGTAGTTTAACCATCTTCACGCAGGAATTGCGTACTTCAGAACAGTAGGTGTGAAAGCATATTACCTCTAATTACCTTTCTGTACCATTGTAACAAATACGTTCCGCACGAATATGAGAGATAGGAAGTAGAACCACTGACTGCGAAAAATACAATAACTCCCAGCGGGACTGGAACCATAATCCCTTTTGAACAGCTCTCCTTGAGGTTTTACACACTTCTCCAAATGGTACCACCATTACTTGAGTGGATGTCGTAGACCTTTTAGGGCACAAGTTAAGATGGAACATCACGAGCAGTGGTCAACAGAACTATGTTTTATTGAAAGTAATTATCAACTATCAAAAAACTGAAGGATCAGTTTCGGAAAGTAGAGGACATGAATAAACCGAGGAATATAGTATCTGGCCAAAATGCACCAAGTAGATACGAATCTAGGGGAAGATTCCGTCATCTAGTGGAAAATGAATATTCGAAGTAAAGTTACTACCATCATTCACTCACAGGTTGATCTCCAGAGATTCTATCCAAACAGGAAAAATTTACGTATGCCCCAGTGGTAACCTACAGGACCACGCGTCGTAAAACACCATAAACAACAATCAGTGGAAGTATACACATTCACTATAGTGTACTACACCAGGTTTCATTTGTTGTCTCAAGAAAAAAAGTGAATCACATTTTTTTTTTACTACAGAAATGATGAATCCGGTTTCATGATGCCTTTCGCTCATATCAAAGCCAACAACAAGCAACTTCAGCAGCAACTACGCTAGGCATCATTAGCGTAGGGAATAGTCCATTGTTTCGCCGGCTGCTATATCGCTGAACATACTGACTTAAAATATCTGTTACGGGTGCATCATAACGAAAATTGTGTCTGCAGTTGTGTCTGCAATTGTGTCTTGCACTAATTACCCTAAAATTACAAGTAATCTATGATCAATGAAACTGTTAGCTATAATCCCTGACTGACCACTAATATGCAGCACACCAGCTTAAAAGACGGATGTAAGAAACTCAGAGGATAGTTGTGAAGATGCCATTGAGACCATTCTTCAAAACATTGATAAGATTCGTTTCCAGGACCAGGATAGTAGAGTAGAGGTGGATGCACAAATCAATAATTTTTTCAACTCAGCTTTCAAGAATTTTCTGCCTCACAGTCTTAAATAGCGTTTAGAGGCAATGGTTACAAATATGTCCTGCTGACAGATTTCTTTCGTACTTGAAACCGAAGTTTCCTGGAATGGTTGACATTACTAAAGCCTAAAGTTTAATTAATAATTTGAAAATCAAACACCAAATGCAAACACTGACAAATCACTAACACATTTAAATAGAAACTTTATGTTGAATTAATTTCAATAAAAATTGTAACACTTACTTTAGAAAACAACATTGGTTAGTAAGGTTATATTTAATAATGAGAGATTCATAAAAGGAAAAAATTACTAAAAACATTAGAAGATAAGTATTTTATAATCAACGTAACTGATAATGGTTGCAACTAATTCAATAAATATGTGCTACCTCGAAACCAGATCGATTTTTGAACTAATGCATTGAACTCAGAAAATGGAGCATACTTCAGTGTTGAGTGAGGCGGCTGGGTCTATCGCTGGCAATATTTAATATTTCAGAGTGACGTGATGAGCGGCAGGCTGACACAACTCGTTAACGAAAGCTTGAATGTTACGAGGGCAGGATGCTCGCTGAAGCCCAAACCACAGCTTATACTAGACGTTCGAAAAGTTTTCAATATCACTGCTGCAATCGGCGACAGAGAAGTACAGTATATGTTAGCAACATGGTGGCAAGATCATTTACACTATTTCTCTGCCAACTATGTGACGTCAAAGTAGCGCTGCCTCAGGCTTAGAGTGTGACGACTATTTGTGAAACATAGTACACAGCTTTATTAAAGCTGCCACACACCTCTGGCATGTGGAAATTACTTTATAAAAAGTGGTGGCGAATTTAATTTTCTTATCTGTTTCTCTCAACATTTTAAAATTAGTCTCACCGCCCGTTAATCTAGTTAATGATTATAAAAAGTCACGTCTGGATAGAATAATCATATTAATAGCTCTAGTAGGACACTAAAAATACATTTTATGAATTTACTAATTGGGTTCTGATAATGACTAAAGCCAATCCACATTCATTCTACCCGAGTTTTTTTACCGATCGTGGTGGGTGAGCAGTAACGCTCTGGCCTCGTATTCGAGAGGATGCGGGTTCGAATCCCAGTCCGGGCATCCAGATTTGGGTTTCCATGGTTTCCCAAAAACACTCCAGGCGAATGCCGGGATGCTTCATTCAAAAGGCCATGGCCGAATACCTTATAGTTCCTTTTCTTAATCCCATCCCGTCTCTAATGACATCGACGTCGATGAGGCGTAAAGCCATAAGTAAAAAAAAGTGCCCTAGTTTTACGTACAAGGATGAACCGATTCTTTTTTTTTTTTTTTTTTTCCCTTAACGATTTGCGGTAATATTATCGTCCAGTTACGAAAAATTCAATTTTACGAAACTCTGGATCTAGTGTGGAGGCCAACACTTTTCTAAACAAATCACGCAGTTGATATTGCTGACGCAACAAGGCCTGTTCAAAAAATAATAGAGCTTACGTCACGAAAAAAGGGTACTTACTCCATATAATCCACTCTCTATATTTCTTCTATCCCGCTTGGATACAATTTAGCAATTGAACGAATACGAGATATAGAGGATATGAGTTCAAAGCTAAGGCAAGAAGTGGCTCTCAAAGTATCCAAAGAACTAGGTAATTAGGAAATAAATTAAAAGCAGAGCTCGCACCTGCAAATTACTTTTTTTGGACATTTATCGTACGGCATCCAGGTAGTGATTATAAGTCCATTGTATAATTTCTGTTGCCGCGATAGAAATAAGAGAAATTTAAGTGAAAAACCTTTAGAGTATCTTATATTCGTTGATAATACATTAATTGACTTTTATTAAAACGTTCACTTTAGTCAAATGGAAATGCTTGAATAAATTACGTTGTTATCAATAAGCGATCTGGGTTGATTATTCCTGTTATTGTGTATAATAATGATAAATTGTTCGTGTTACCAATTGTTGTCCCTGCAGTATAAGAAACAAAACAACGTTTCTTTTCTACTATTTACTGAGATTTTCTCACTCCATCTTCAACATGTTTAAGTCATTCCCAATTCAACAGAAATTCTTCAGATTTTGCAGAGCGGATCGTTACGGTCAAATCTAATTCTTTGTCACTTTTAGATTTTGCAATGCATTTTTCGCTGTCTTTTTATAACTATTTTGTATGTTACTAAATTCCTGGAATGGGAAATTTCTATATCCGTGGCCACACCCAAATCACAGTCTTTGGTCTACGCCTACTTATAAATAATAAGCGAAACGTGTCATATTTTTCAACGTGTATTCACAGTGAAACGTGATGTAATATTGAGTGATTGAATTTGTAACGTACAAGGAACCAATCACATGCCCATGAATTAACTGTGGTTAATTAACAAAGAAATAAAACGAAAATGATATGAACAGACTGCAACAAAAGTTGTCTTCCATCTCAAGTGAGGTCACTTGACAACGGTCTGTGCATTTACTGTAAATGTAAGCTTATGTGCATGGATCAGGGCTAAATCATGATTGAATTTCATTTGTAATCATTTGCGCGTCATACCTTCCGTGTGAACACTAGGATAAATTACCCATGAATGATGTACATTTTGAAATGTTTAAAACTCAAAAATCGGTTTTTTAAAATTGGCTATAATACATGGCAAACAATTTTATCTCCAAAAATGAGTGGCTGTGTTTGATTATTGCAATAATTTTACGCAACAGCAAGCGTGTTTAAAAATTGTATATAAAAGATCCCTCTTTAGCCCATGTACTAGTATCAGCGATGAACACCAAATCATCATTTGTGTCAACCCTTGTTCCTTTATCCACCTCTAACCAATTGCATGAGGTTTGAATCTTGATATGTCAGTCTAACACTTCAAGACTCAGTTGATCTTCATCCTGAGCTTGTTAGATGATGTTTGGCACTTGAGATATTTTTCAACAATATCAAATGAACACGCTATTGACAGTATCGAGAACCGTTAATTAGCTGTAAATGATAAACTCAGCGCTTGCAAATCGTAATTCGGACACTGCTGCCGAAATCTGTAGCCCATTGAAAAGACTCCAAAAGGCTGCCGTTCGTGTGTTATTTGAAGCTGTTTATTTATTTTGAATTGAATAAGGGCAGCAATTAGCTAAAGTTATTATAGATAGAGTTACAAGTCTAATTCTATATAGAAAGGTACAGCGCTCATGGAATTTAGCTTGTGGATATAACGCAATTAAAGGCTATAGAAATTATGTCAACTTCAAATGGCTCTTCTCAGAACCCCAACACTGACAGTGAGCTTAGGTGGAATTACTCGAATATAAAAAAAATGCTAAAGAAATAAATATATCAAGTAAACAAATGAATAAATAAAAATATATCAATCCTTTATGAGTGCTTGATAAAATATTTTTCGCTTAATTCTCAACAGAACTAATCGTAAAAAATAGTCTCACTAATTTTCCTATACTCAAATGATCGCCTTAGGTGCAAACAACTTTTAAGAATACTGTATCGGTTACATAAAATAACTAATGTCATCTTCTAAAACTCTGTGTCAGGTATTGAAATGTAAATTGGAAATTACTATTTCAACGAAACTGAAATATCACATACTTTTGTAGTAATCAATACTGTATATTCCCCAATGCTCGTACAGATCTCGACACAGCAATTTTAAAAGTTTAACGTTAAGATACAAACATATTACAACCACCTTCTTCTATAATATTTTGGTCTGAGATGTCCTTCACCTAAGCCATAGAGTACGCATTATTTAATGTTATAATGATAAATTAATTTATGGAATGAAGTAACTGGATTATATTTTAATTCATAAAATGACGCCAATGCAACTGTATTATGTAGGTTTATTGCCGTACGCGTTTCGCGTCTCCTCGAGGCATCATCAGCGACGAATCTATTTTAAAATTTACATTGGATTTACAAACTTATTTGACATAACGCTAAGTTGATACATTTTCTTATTATTTACACTTACTATTTACATTAGTGGATTTCAGGATAGTAACCACATCTTTGCTTTCACTCCAAAGCATGTTTCCATTACAGCCATTTGTCTTTGCTGTTGTGTACAGGATATAAACATTGCGTCTTCTACAATTCGCTTGTTTTCGGTGGTCATCTTATTTTCTTACTGTCAAAGGTGGTGATGCGCTGACGGCGCCAGATTTGAAATTGCGTGGGAGATTTTATATCTAATTTTATGTAAGTGTGTGAGTGCATGTATTTGATAGGTTTATTTCTTTACTGAAGGGTTATTGTATGTTTACCACTCACACACTTACATAAAATTAGATATAAAATCTCCCACGCAATTTCAAATCTGGCGCCGTCAGCGCATCACCACCTTTGACAGTAAGAAAATATGATGGCCACCGAAAACAAGCGAATTGTAGAAGACGCAATGTTTATATCCTGTACACAACAGCAAAGACAGATGGCTGTAATGGAAACATGCTTTGGAGAGAAAGCAAAGATGTGTGGTTACTATCCTGAAATCCACTAATGTAAATAGTAAGTGTAAATAATAAGAAAATGTATCAACTTAGCGATATGTCAAATAAGTTTGTAAATCCAATGTAAATTTTAAAATAGATTCGTCGCTGATGATGCCTCGAGGAGAGGCGAAACGCGTACGGCAATAAACCTACATAATACAGTTGCATTGGCGTCATTTTATGAATTAATTTACTGAGCAACTGCGGAAAAATGGCCTTCAACAACATTGCATTGGATTATATTTGTTTACATAGAGTCAAAACATCAAAAATGTTACTGAAATTTTATTTTCAGTGGTTCATTGATAACATCGCCCACTGAACTTTTCAGACCTCCATCGTATCACGCGTCTGTTATCAGTGGATATCAAGAGATATATACTTTCGCTACTGAAAAAAGTCACATTACGAAATTTCAAGACTTCGTCATGGAGGTTTAGAAACGGATGGTATAAGTAATTTTACAGATTCAAATGTATAATTATTCTGTCAATATCAACCAGAGATTTCTCCTCAGGAGATATTACGAGTATTAAAAGTTATTTGCAAGAGAAATGCAATGTAGGGTCCTGATAGCCTGTCCCTGGGGATATAATCTGATCTGCATCCGCTATCAGAGGTAATTATATCCCCCACCCGGTAATCGAAGCTGAATCCTCTAGAGAACGCACTGACCCCAACCAGTGGTCTGACGTCACAGACAACTGTATGCATATTAAAACATGGTCACTAAGAAATTCATAGCCCTGTTTCGTAAATATATCTGTGAGAGTAAAAGATAGGTCATGTAAGTTTCTCAATAATCGGTACATTTTCAGCATAGCCCTTTGACGTAATAAGCTTTCAGTTCGAATCACACAGCGAGGGGAACACTCTTAATGATGTAAGGCGTGGAACCAGGTATTACAGGTTCTCTGTTCCCTGAGACAATTCAGTGTCCTTAGTACTGTGTACAAATGCTGTTCCCTCCGTAATCGGACCTGGTTGACAAGTTAGTGAAATCTAATAAACTGACAAACGGTGCGCGATGCAATACAAATTATATTATTCAAATAGAAAATCACAATGATCACAAGAGGATGAACTTCTTTCCCTTCTTCTTTTCGAGACACAGATTCATGATCGTTAATGATTTACGTGTAAAACTCTGTTTGGCACTCATGGTTAATCTTCTTCGGGTGAAAAGTTGTAGTATCTTTACAGGTCTTGGTACAAAATATTTTTTTTAATAAATTCACAGATGTAAATGTCAGCTTTTCTCTCATCAGGAGCAGCGTCTTTGACTATAAGGAATTACGTGTTGTAATATAAGGAAAGACATGATCAATTATAATGCACCCCATATGTCTTGTATGGATTATGTTTTAATTTCTAAAAATATAGTAAATGATAACTCTTTACGGGGGTATTATTTTTCCAAATATTATGAAATATTCTCGTTTGGCATATACGGAAATATTGTCCGCATGTTTACATTTTTAATGAATCATGCCTGTTGTTATGTACGCTCGACGTTGGTTGCCATGTAAAAGTACAATGTCTGCCTTGTTTTGGTTTTTCGTTTCTACAACTCACATTTATTGTGAAGGTTCGTGACATACGCTGAAAATAATTTAAGTAATGTAATAAATCTGTTGTGCTATAGAAGAAATGATTAAAAATATCGATCTATATGAGTGTACACATGTTTAAGATGATACATATGGAAACTGACTTAACACATTTCGCAGAGGTATTCTTTACATTACGAAAACTGCTTTCTTAGTGTTTAATAGTATAAAAGAATTATTGTTATCATTTACTATTTTGTTTCCGAAATAAAGTTATTATTCTTAATTCTAACCAGAATCAACTTTTTAGTTGCTGGTTGTTAGAAGATTTACGATGCATTTTACAACCATGAAGTTAGTATATGCCAGACAAGATATGTAATTTTCTCTAGTGACCTGCTTTATGATGTTAATTACTCCTTCTGTTGAAGGTATCCATTTATGAAAGTAATTAGTAGTACGCGGACAACTGTAAACTCTGCTGATTTTTCTGAAAGAAATAAACTGTTCTATATTGGACTTCGAACCACTGACTAACAAGGAAATACTGGTTCTTTGTCTTGGTTTATTTAAACTAACAATGACACCATTTACAGTTGCTCAGCTTTTAACTACGACTTGTCCGCAACTTCGTTCGCGTAACTGTTATTATGCCCCCCCCCCTCTTTTTCCGTCAACAGTCTCTCGACTAGTTGGTGCAATCCTCCAATCCTTCCAATCTTGCGCTAACCTCTTCATCTCACATACCCCTTATAACCTTCATCTTCAGTTATCTGCTTCATATATTCTACCCTTTTTCTACACCTACAGTTCTTTCCTTCGACTGTTCCCTCCACTAAAAAATTAACCAATACTTCATGACTTAAAAAATGACCCACCATCCTATCTGTTCTTTCTGTAAAACCATCACACAAACTTCTTTCCTCATCCATTATTTCCAAATTCGTTCATTTCGTACTTTATCTGGCAACTTAATTTTCAGCATCTTTCTGTAGCACCACACTCAAATGCTTCAATTTTCCATCTTTCCGGTATACCTTAAGTCAATGCCCCACACATAGAGTTTTAAAAAGTTCTTTCTAAGTCCTATGTCAATATTTGAAACTAAAACATTTCTCTTTTTCATGAAGGGTCTTTTTTCTAGTTCTATTCTACTTTTAACATCATACCTATTTCGGCCATCAATTGAAGGGTTTGAGAGAGACTACATTACCCAACCAAATGTCAACCTCTCCTTCACGTGGTGCTCCCCGTATGCACGGACGAGGCTCTGGCGACTGAAAGATTCCCAGTATAAGGAGCCACCCACTGCTTGCCAACGGTTTCCTCAATGATGACGGAAGAGCGGGGTGTGGTCCAGGGCACCCTCTTTCCCTTGTGGTTGGAAACGGCCCCTAAAGGCGGATGAATCAGAAATGATCAACGGCATGGGGATGCAGAAGCCAACGGGAAACCACTGCATTAAAGACCCAATCCTCTCAAATTACATATATCATGATGGCTTCTTCCTGGGTAAAATATTCCGGAGGTAAAATAGTCCCCGAATTGGATCTCCGGGTGGAGACTGCTCAGGGAGGAGTCATCAGAATCGACAGAAACATTCTACGATTCGGAGCGTGGAATGTTAGAAGTCTGAATAGGGCAGGTAGATTAGAAAACTTAAAAGGGAAGATGGAACAGCTTAAGTTAGATGTCGCTGGGTTTGGTGAGATTAAGTGGACGGATGCACAGGATTTCTGGTCATGGGGATGCAGGATAATTAGCACACAAGCTGTCCGTGGAGTTACAGGTGTAGGATTTGTAATGAGAGTAGGGAAATGGCTGAGTTATTGTAAACAGTTTAGTAACAGGATTATTTTGGTGAGGTTAGAAACTAAACCCGCCCCAGCAACGTTAGTACAAGTGTATGTACCAACGTCACAGGAAGAGGATTGAGAAATAGAGAAAATATACACTGAAGATTTATTCCAATATGTGAAGGGGGAGGAAAATCTAATAATAAGGGTGATTGGAATGCGGTAGTGGGAGAAGGGAAGAGGGGAATACCATAGGAAGTTTTGGGCTAGGGGAATCAAATGAGCGAGGATGCAGGTTGTTAGAATTTTGTGAAAGATATAAACTGGTAGTCGCGAATACACTACTGTGCATACCACCCTCTTAAATATGATCAAAAACAACGTGATCCAGGACGCTTGAACACTGAACACAAATTCTTTTTGCATGAAGGGACTTTACCACATACTGAAACTTCATTCCACTGAATAATACGTACGATGTCGTTCATATACTGAAATCGCAATTAACTTTTCGAATGCGAGAAGTTGCTTACTTTTAAGTAGATATTAATTTGAGGACATTTTTATTTTTATTACTTACCTTTTCGTCATCAAATAGAAATAAAACATACCTTACTCTGCTCATTGGAGCACGGACTGTACATTAATCGAAACCCCGTTAAAATTCAATCAGTAGTTTAGCGCGTGAATCGCGTTCTACGCTGAATTGATAATAATTTGAAAAATGTTTAGCTTTTCGACGTCACTTCAAAATGAAATATACCTTGTTTTACCCACGTGACCACGTACTGCACATTGAACAAAACCTCTTGAAAATCCAATCGCAGTGTTTTTAGTAACTCCCGTTCACACCAACAAGCAGACAAACACAATTTTTCTAAAAAAAAAAAAAAAATTAAAAAAAAATAATTACTCTGTAGCTTATTAATAGTACCCTCAACTCATTTTTTTAAAAATATCTTAAATGTAAAGACCTTTTTTTATCGTTTACAGTTTTATTGCATGTATAGATGAACAGTTTTTATTTACTGCATTACACTTTCCAACACATCATGGTGCAACAGTTCACACGAGCTACCGATTCATTTCAGATTATTTAGTTCACTAGCAGCCACACTAGAACTGTTAGGTGCCCACACTGTTAGGTGTGCTTGCATTGCAGCAACCAGCGATAATCTTGCTAATAGAGAAACCCTAAATAACAGACAACTTAAATTCTAGCTTGTCAAAGACGAAAAATACTCCTATGCCTGAAACTTTGTAATGTTTTTTCAAAAATTAAACAAACAGAATTACATAAATATAAACAAACATGGTAACTATATGATACCTCAGACAGTAAAACTAGATTTTATGGTCAGATATATTTCTTTTATAAACTTACGTATTTCTTTTACAGTATTAATGCCCTTCATAGCTGTAATTCGACGAAGGCTTATTCGTTCCAAGTATCTGGGAAAGATTCCATGGCCGTTAAACACATATTTAGTTCCGTTTTGGGGGGTTATAGAAGCTACTGGCCTTGAATTTCTCAATTACACGGATGTAGTTCAGTGGAACTAATATTCATAATTTTGATAATACACAAAAATGTACGATGTGTTTAACCAAATTAAATTTATGCCACCGAAATCAGTTGGTATTTTGAATCTCAGACTTCTGACGGAATATTGGATTTATCAATCATGAAGACGATGCTACTTTTATAAAAAATGGTTGTCTACCTTCCCTTCTAAGTTATTTGTCATTGTACAAAAGATTAGTTCTGTAACCTCTTTCTTAAATCTTCCCCGTCCAAAGAGTCCGATGGGAGTGTCAATCAATTCTCCAGGAATATTTTAACCTGAATATGTTATTCTTCAATACTATTTCGTAGATGTTACCGATTTCGTTATATTTTCCCGAATGTTCAATCTTCTGATAATAATAAGATCTCAGACAAATGAGAAATTACACCATTCCGTACTTCGCAATCGTAGACATGCCTTGCAGAATAACTCTATGAAAATCTTTTACCAAAACAACTCCTTCGGTTAGCCTAACTTTTAACACATGACCACAAAATTCCTCTCTCCATTTTTACTTTTGTTGTTTTCCCTACATATATTTGAGTATTTGTAAATTGATGGTATAATTACTATCAAATATTTATTCCTGAGTTATTTTCATGTGAAATAGTTAAATAATCAACACCCTTTTACCTGGTATTGTATTAACTTATTGTGTAATATCTTCTCGTTTGAAGAAAATATTTAGTTATTAAGGTAAAATCTAATTTTATAAGAGATCAGAATTAAATAATTGTAGGGTCTACACACTCCAGCATAAAATGAAGTTACTCAGTATTTTGTATCCCCTTATATATATTACGTTTCAGTTTTCCAAATTGTTAAGAGGAATGCGAAATTATTCCCCTGTAATCGCTTCCCCTAACAAGTCGTAAATACTTTTTAGTTTAGATGATGGTAATATCAACGTTTCGTTCTGCAAATAGTGTTTGTCGGGTGGACTGTAGCTTTGACCATGGCTACATTCGTCTTGCTATATCTCACGTTCGTGGAAATAATAACAGGATCTAGGTTCGCGGATAAACACTAATTTTTTTAAAGTGTGTAGGATGTTGAGAAATAATTAACCAACTTTTAATTTTCGTTTTTCTGTTAATGAGTTTGGTTTCATTGATGCTCCTGACCCGTAAATATGATTTCACTAGTCCGCCGGGAAGGAAGAACGATTCCTCGTACAGAATATTGTTTGTCTTTCCGTGCGTGCTCAAGAACACTCGGGCAATATACTGCTGAGCATCTGGCTGCCTGGTCGCACACCCTCAACAAATATTTGCTTGTGCCTCACATGTTTGCAACTTATCGTGTCCATGTTAGTAACATCTGCCTTCTGATATTCGAACTTTCTTCCGAAGTCGTCTTGCATATTACATGGCTGGCGATGTTGATCTGCGCACCTATCCCTTTTTTTTTTTTTTTTTTTTTTAATGGCATTCGGCTACTGGGCCATACAGCCAGCTCAATGTGTTGCTATCAAGTATTGACTACATCACGGAAAAGACATTCGCAGACACAACACTAAACACCCATGCCCTCGGCCGGACTCGAACCGGCGACCTTAATACTCTAGCCCCTACGCTACCTAGGCCGGCCACATATCCCTTCACTGGCTTCCGATAGACTTCGACTCCAACTTCCTTCATTCCGAACATTCCAGAGCCTAGTGATAAATGAATGAAATTTTTCCTTACGTATCACCATATGAAGAGTATTAAATGATTTAAAATTAAAAGTTTTACATGTAATAGTATGAGAATTACGGGGCTATTTACTATGGAAAAATTACTTTGTTTTTTAGCGTATAAGTGTTGAACAGTGTGGTGTAACAAGACACTTTTTGTGCACAAGTTCTTGTTGAACAAGTATGCCAAGGCAAAGAGTGACTCAAATGTCTAACTGTGAGAGAGGTCGGAAAATTGGAGTGATTGAAATGGATGCATCATATCGTGAAATCTCCAGAAGGATTGACCGTAGTGCAATGTCAGTAAACAGACTTGCTAAACAGTGGATGAAAGAAGGCTACAATATTCCTAGAGCAGGCACAGTTCCATACAGATAGACAACAGAAAGTGAAGGCCGCCAAATTGTGTGGGTGGCTGTTGCTGGCAGACGGATGACTGCATATCAGATCCAAGCAGTGGTTACAGAGAGAGTCACTCCACGGACGATTTTAAACCAATTTCTTGCAGCTAGGTTAACCTCTCTGACCCCTATGCAACGTATTCCATTAACCTGATTTCATTGTCAGCATTGTCTAACGCAAATGAACACGTGAATGGAGTAAATTTGTTATTAGCGACTATTCTCGATTCTGTCTGCGGCAAAGTGATAATCTAAAACATTTACGCAGGCGTAGTGGAGAAACGGCTTACCCGTGATTTCAGAACGTCACACAGGTCCAACTCCTGGTGTCAAGCTTTGGGGGCAATCAGTTTCGACAGCACGACTGAGTTGGTTGTTGTTGAAGACACAATACAGCCCACCACTATGTGGACGGGGTGGTGCACTGTATTTGTGATACCCTTCATGCTCACAATCCAAATCACTTCTTCCAACAGGATAATGTCTGTCTTCACACTGTAACCATCGGAACACAATCATTGCAAGGGGTTTACGATCACAAATTGGACCGCACGGTCCCCAGATTTGTCCCCAATAGAGCATGTCTGGGATGCCATGAGTAGACACATTAGATCACATGGTCACCCAACACAAACTGTGCAACATTTGACTGAACAAGAATTTTAGGTGTAGAGAGAAATACCCCAAGAAAACATCCGAACACTTATTGATTCAATGCCGGCAAGGATACACAAACGTACAGGTGCTCAAGGTGGGCTCACTTCTTACTGACAACTGTATCTGAAAATAATAAATTTAGCCTGATCCATTTCAATTTGCTATCATTAATTCTGGGTATGACCCTGGATATATCTACAAGGTTTCCTAAAATTCCACCGTTCCTATCCGGGTGCTGGGATTTTAATTTCCGCCAGTGTAATAATGGCGCTGTACAAAGAAATTCTACATCTGTATTCCGTGACACAGCGAAATCCATATCTAGATTTGGAGACTAATGAAATGATGGTATTGGCTCCAATTTTTTTTTTTAACTGCTTTACGTCTCTTAACAGCGAGGTCTTTAGAGACGGGAAAGGATGGGGGGCAAGGATGGGAGCAAGGAATCGGAAGGACTTCGGCCATGGCCTTTTGAATGAAGCATCCAGGAATTTGCCTGGAGTGATTTGGGAAACCATGTATTGGCTCCATATTGACCGTTTGGATCCACTTTTAGACCGCGGGAAATGACTGTTCACCTAACTGCCGCGTTTTTTAAATGCGGTATGCGGCACGCGGCCACCCGGAATATTGCTGGGCCCCACGTGGATCGACCACAGAGACGTTGTTCCATATCCTATATTTCAAATCGTAACTAATGAAGCGGTCCGCTATTGCGAACTTACGTCGAACAGTGCTTTGTTTCGTTGGTCGGTGTAAGTGGCACCCGCATGCGGAATGCAAGGTCGCGGCACCCTCTATAGTGAAGTGCAGGTGTTTGCAGACGGGGCGAGAGATAACTGAACCAGACATTAGTTCGGTGTGAGGGTCAGCCCGCCAGTGAGGGGCCCAGTGATATGCTGGGCGCCAATGTGTGTTGTAAGAGTGAATCAAACACATCGTTATGAGTTAAAACATGTGCTCTTCTGCCTGTATTTGTGGATCTGGGATTGAGGAGAGCAAGTGGAACTTTCGAGGTAGAAAAACTGGGCATGGAACGAGTGGGGCTGGATCACGGAGTCGGTCACTCGTAAGGATTCTGATATCACCGTCTGACCTCCGACCCGATACTTGAAGAATCACTCATCCTGTCTGATGAGACCATGTGAATTCAGTGTTTAAGCGGACCAGGTGTTGATCCAATTTGTTTGACACAGTGCGTCGAATACAAAATTGTGAGGTACGGATACTACGCAAGAAGCTCCAAGGCCGCGGATACGCTTTCCTGCGACGACTGTGATCATATGGTAAAATAAAGAATCTTTTATCCGCAAGGACAAACTAACTCTGAATGAGGTGCATTTAGAAACCCGTAAACGATAACCACATTTGTCAATTGAGCTAGACGCTATTTCTTGTAAATGGTATTTTATATTTAGTCCGAGGATCGCATAAATTTGTGATTTTCTTTATTTCGTAATTTGCCGATAGCGACGCTATCTAGAGGCTAGGCGGAAAACTTTTCAGCCCCACATATTCTGGGTGTATTTTCCCACTTCTACACATTGCTTTATATTTTGTGATTTGCCATCGTTTTATAGTAAGATTTTTCAAATGTGGTAAGCGTTCCATTATTATCTTATCATATCTCTAGGTAATATTAGGGACAGCGTTGAAGATCGACCATATATTTCAACTGAGTGTCTTCGAGATAGTTGGAAATGATCGGAAAAAGTTCCTGAGGCAGTAAGTTCCCTGGATCTTGCTGATCCTCTCAGACGTCCGTAAGCCAAACGTTAATCACACGATCCAACTACGTCTGCAGTGGACCTGACAGCATCGGCCCAGTTATGAAGTTATAACTCCCATTACATTATTTACAGCTGAGTACAACATTTAGAGACTCTTAAAGGCGTTATTCATATTTACAACGACAAAGTTAACGCAAGTTAAGATTAAAAATTTTTGATCGTAGCATTAGCGAAACCTGTGTAGATCATTTATCTCAGACACAGCTGATGATTAAAAGGAGGGCACCACTTGAACAAATATTTTAGTGGCTATTCTTTTGTGTAATTAGAATAACTAATTATTTGTAAGGTTCGATTATATGTTGTTGTCATTTTAGTTTTAATCTCTTTTAATAATACGGAAAAAATATTTCAAGCTCTCCCATCAAAACTAAAAGAAAAAACTGAAGTGAAAAAAATTTCATCATAACTTTAAGATACTGAAATTTATTCTGATCAGTCACGTTAACATCACTTAATTACGGTAAATTATCATCAAATACGGCTCAGCGAGTCCATAGATTCGTAAATACCAACGCTTTTAATATATTAGAGCGATATACAGTATAGCCAAGGTGGGCTTAAGATACAATACGACTAGACGACGAAATTGATAAACACGCATTCCGGTTTTGACGAAGTTATACACTGATCAGCAAGAACAGTATGATTACCTACCTACTATCGATATAAATCCATCCAGGCGATAGCAGCGTCACCTGACGAGGAATGACTGCTAGTCAGACACACGCACGATGTATGTAGTATCAGTGAGCATACTATCCGTGTTTAGAATGGGGAAGGCGCGCGATATATCTGAGTTTGACCAAGGGCAGATTGTGACGGCCCGAAGGCTCGGCGCGAGCATTTCTGAAAATACACGACTTGTCGGGTGTTCGAGGAGTACTGCGGTGAGTATCTTCAAAAAGTGGCGAAACCAAAGTGAAACCTCGTCCAAACGTCGAGGGGTTTGGCGGCCACCCCTCATTACAGATGTCGGACGTCGTAGGCTGGGCAGATTGGTAAAACAGAGCAGGTGGTGAACTGTGGCGGAACTAACTTCAGACTTTAATGCTGGGCAGATTGCAAGTGTGTCTGAACACAAAATGCACCGAACACTCTTAACGACTGGCCTCCGCAGCAGACGATCCATGCGTGTGTCTATGTTAACACCACGACATCGGCAACTACGACTGAAATGGGCATGTGACCATCGTCACTGGACGTCAACGCAGTGGCAGAGCGTTGCATACTCTGATGAATACCGATACCTTCTTAATCATGCCGATGGTAGGGTGCGAATCCGTCCTTTTCCAGGGAAACAGCTTCTTGACACCTGTACTGCTGGACTGAGACACGCTGGCTGTTGCTCCTCTGGGAAACATTCACGTGGGCATCCATGGGTCCAGTGGAATTAGTGCAAGGCATCATGACGGTCAATAAGTATCGTACACTGGTTGCAGACCACGTACACCCCTTCATGACGACCTTGTTTCCCAAAGTCAGAGGCATTTTTCAACAAGATAATGCGCCACGTTATAATGCCAGGAGTGTGATGGAGTGGTTGGAAGAACACAGTGTCGAGTTGCAATTGATGTGCTGGCCCTCCAACTCGCCATATCTGAACCCGATCGAACACATCTGGGATGTGATTGAACGTGGCGTCTCCCCGGAATTAGGTGACTTGTGTGTGCAGATGTAGTGTCAGCTCCCTCCAGCGACCTACCAAGGCCTCATTGCTTCCATGCCAAGACGCATTGCCGCTGTTATACCGTCTAGTAGGCAGCTGTTCGTAATGTTCTCGCTGATCAGTGTAATTACCGTCTGACACTTCAGTAGGTATATAAAAAGAAAATTAGCAACAAATATTATATCCACCCTTGGATATTACTTGTAAGCGAGAAAGAATTCCACCTACATTCTAGGTGGTATGCAATTGCTGTATTTTCTAATAATTCTTTCTTGATGTTATCACTAAAATTTCTTCTAGTTCCGTACACTCTTAAATGTGAGTAATTTTATTACCTCTGCTTTTTAAAACTGAGGCTCAAAAGGAACAAGGATTTTTACCTGTGACGGGAATCAGTTAATATCTTCCATTAATTGTTTCCTCTGGTAAAAAGCGCTCTAAAGGCCCGTTCCACGAAAGTAAACCAAGCAGCTGGGTAATGACATTTTACCGTCATATAAAAAACTCTTTATATAACCACCACTAACTGATTCGTTGACCAGTAAAGGATACTGAGACCGTTATAAACTATAAAACATTTTCTCACCCGGTAGACTCAAGTCTTAATCGCCTCTATTTCAGTTCTCCTATAAATCTCGCTAGTGTTTGAAACAAAATAAACGTGTCGGTCCCGGATATTGATTATATTTATTCTAGTTCTTAGGCAGTTTTCCAATGTAGCCACAAAAAAAAAGGAACACCTCTTTACAAATTGAGCATAATATATTCTTCTTAGTTAAATCTTTACCTTTCAACCACATTTTCTCTCATCACCAGAGATAACTGTGCTTACGAAGTCAGAATAGCCGTGTGCACAACCAAGCTTCTCTTATTATACCTCGTGATTACAAAATAACGCCGCAGCCAATTAAGCAGTTAGAGCCCCTTTCTACAAATCATTGTGGTGCGAATATTCCTAGTTTCATTTTTTGCGCTAGAGTCTCTAGAAGCGTTCTTCACTGCACCACTTGAGGGTTTTTTTATATATAGTTTTCATCTAGATGATTGGTCGCAGTTCTTCATAGCTGACCCCCAAGAAGCCCTGATCGAAGCCCGTTCAATTGGCATTGGCATACATAAAAGATCTAGTGTTTCCTCCACCACTGCCTATTAACATTGAAGAATAGAAAACGAACATAATTGCAGTAATCTAAACCGTAACACCGGACGTGCTGCAAAAAGTGTGAAATTAATTTGAATACCTAGTTTGTTTCGTTGAGATTTCTTGTGGCTGTCACATTGAAAATTTATGATTTTGTGGTGTTTATAGCTTTATAATGCTATATTTGAAGTGTTGTTCAGCCAAATTTTCAACTTTTGACGTTTCTTAAATATAATATTTCAAAAGGGAGGTATTATTTTACAGTTATCCTGAATTCTACTTTAATACCATAATGATTATCAGTTATATCTAAATTTTGGTCGTTACAAAAATCTTACGTTGAATATCGGCTTACCACGTAAGACTAGAGGATTTCTTTGCTTTGCATATAAATAAAATCCTCACGGGTAACTAGCCGAGAGGATTTTATTTATCGGCTTGCCATGTTTCAGATGAATAGTATCACCTTAAATGTATTCATGATAACCCGACAGCTTTTATGTGTAGTTTATTTACAACATACCTACAATTACGAAAAACTTGCTAAAGCTCTGTAAAAGTCAGCATTATATAAGCGCTACTTACGTAAACAACGTTATTACTACTGTCCATTAAAATGACAGAATGCAGGGTGGTTTATTTCACCTATAAACTTGATCTGTATTAACATGCGATAATTCTCGGCTAAAAACATAAACTGCAATGCTATCTGCAAACTGTGAAAAATAAAATGTCACCAAAATATAATTATCAGTACTCTGTATCGATCAGTATTAATTTTATGCGGCATGCTGTTAGCTTCATAATTATTTAGACGTAGAATGATGTAGTTTCCTGCAGTAAAGTCCGACATTTTATGATATCTTAATATTATTTTTATTCCCATGTTTTTAGTAAAATTAAATTGAGCTTGCTGAAAAAACAATAGCGTATTCCTGGTTTATATTTAAATTTTTGAAGATTACTGATAAGTAGAATTACCTGTAGCGTTGTATGAACAGTCATTCAGCTGTATTTCCGTTTAAAGTTTTCATTAATTTGAAAGAGAATGAGTAATCGCCTTTCTAAATCCAGCAGAACGTATATTTGTGCGTATTACCTTTCTGAAGTCGGAAATTACTACACAATTTGTGACATATTTGTCAAGTTGTCATTATTTTCGACCTACCTAACTAGTTAAATTCAATGAAGCTATTTCAAAATCTGGTTAGAGCATTTCGGTAAATTTACGTAATGCGACGTTTTCGTTATTACGCAGTATTTTGGCCATTTATTTCATTCGCAGCACTTATCATCAGTATTCAGTAACATATTGTATGAATTAAGTTTATTTCGAGCTTATTTTTATTAACCTTTGACATTACAAGTTTATTGTTTAAGAAACTGACAGTGATATATTATTGAAAATGGCGAGCTATTAATTGTCGAGGTAGCGCGTGATTTAATGGAACGTTCAATTTTTCGGAGCAGTACGGTACAGTTACCATCATGTAGGCAATATGTAATCTCGTTTGGCGTGTGGGGGAATGGACAAAAATCATCCACAATAGACAGTTTTAAATAGCAGCATGCATCACATTCACTAACAATAAACATCATTTCTTGTATTAAGCGGATCAGATGCATTATGTATGGTGTTTGGAAGTACCAACGAACATTTTCAAATAAAAGAAGAAGTTAAATTTAATTGTGTGAATCCTCGCTTGTACGGTAGCAACCTGAAATGTAATTAAAAATTTCAAGAAGTTTTAAATTAATTATTGTAACGTTATGCTATCAACAGCAGTTGATGGCAAATATTCAGCATACGTGGTGGGATATCGAGAGAATTAATTGACAGTACTCAATTAATTAATACCGTATAAACTGAAAACTATTATTGAAGATCCGCAATACTGCAAAAAGAAAAATAACGTATATGTATAAACTGTAACGTTTATTAGACCTGGTCCCTAACGGTAATTCAGATAGTAAGCACTCATTTCTAGTAAACTCTAAAATTTAGTATTTCCTCTCAATTGTTCGACAATTTAAAATTTATTATTATTCTTGCGTTTGTACCTAAAATAATTAGTTACTTACTTATTTCTTTCTGTCTTCCAATTTCCTTTTAACATGCTAAGAGAAGTGAGCAATTATTCATGCACAGAAAAATTGTGTGTGGTAGTACTGTCCGCGTTAAGCAGGCGTCAATTTATTACGTGAATGAAGTGTTTTTCCAGAAATCTGAAACCTCCCCCCCCCCCTCCCCCTGATGACCTAGTAATTATTTGAGACCTTTTATTTTAACTCTCGTCAGTTCTCAAGGGCAGTTAGACCCCCGCAACGTTGTGATCGACTTCGTTTGCAGACTACTTTTATTTTTAGCTCTACGGTACGTGTGATTACTATCAAACAACCCCCCCCCCCTATATTTCACCTCAAGTAATTAATCGACGCCCCCTAATGTGGCGGAAAGGAGAGTTTGGACTGCTGTCATAGGTGAGTATCGTGATTTCGTTATGAGATTTTTGCCGTGATTATTGTAATCCAAACTGAGTTTTCGTAATCCCGCGCCGGATAAGCAGTGGTGACTGTGGTTTGTGTGTGCCGCAGGTGTGAGGTGGCGTGCCCACGTGACTGCGAGGTGGGTCCCTGGGGACCATGGGGCCCTTGTCGAGCCCTCGACTGCTCTACCTCGGACGACCCTCCACAAGGTACGCGATCATGAGCACTGCATACCATGACTCCTACAAAGGTACAGCCGTCCAGATCAGTCAATAAAGTTAGAAGGGATAAAATTTGAAGTTTGAACAGTAAAAATTTAATTTTTTTTACGCAAATCTTTTTATGGTCCCAGCACCAAAACTTACAAGACATTGAGTACATTCATAATATCTATAATCAAAGATTCAAGTGAAGCCTCTAGAGGTTATTTTTATTTCGCGTGGCACAAGGATACAAAAATAGTTACTATATTGAAATTATGAAATGAGACATAGCTGTTTCTACAGACTAACGTCGAGAGATTACAGCCATTCAGTTGTCTCTGTGGTTGCTTCACAAAGTTGCTTGATCGTACCACTGAATCCATGGTGAAGTGGTGGATAGTTTTCTGACGGTTATCACTGTCGCAAGAAGGATTCTGTTTTATTTACCGCTTGTGCATGCTTTAGTTGCATCTTCCGTAGCCTGTTCTCACACCGTTCCGTCTCTTCCAGATTTTCTTAAGTAGATTTAATCCAGGAGGCTGCCTCGGATTAGTGTTAATTTGTCAGGATTCGAATTTCTAATAGAGCTGATGACATTTCTAATAGAGACAATACTTGTTACCTTTTTTAGATAAGGTGCCTAGTAACCTGTCAAATACTGTCTACAGTTATTGTTGACAGAGTTAAAATACAGGAACTGCGCGCATGAAGGTTTGCTGTTTGCATGGTTACCGCTGTTCTTCCTTTCATCCAGTCATAGGATCCACGAGGAACTTGGTTCTCATTCAACGTTTGTTGTAACGTCAGTTGACATATGAAGTAAAGTTAATCCTGATACCGGATTTTTTTTTACATTCCAGCGTTCTGCGAAAAAATACTACGGCATTTTGTATCAAGTATTCTCTCTTTTTACTTAGTTTAGATTAGTTACTACCGCAAGAATTTATTTTATTTGTGTGTGGGAGTCCAAAAAACGTAAACGTGGAACCTTCTACGCATTTTCAAACTCTAGAATCCCCTATTATCTGTGTGTATGTCAGCCTGAGATAGATTTATTTTAAACTCGTAATCGGATGTCTAGAAAATTTCATGCGTAGTTTCTCAATAACTGGGTCACTACATTCTCAAAACAGATATTTGAATTTCCATTCTGAGTACTCCTAAGAGAATTTGTGCTTGATGACACCCAAGGGCCAAACTTTTTAATATTATTTCTTCTTTATAATACACAGTATTCCTCAGATTTGATTGAGCTTCTGTGTATTAATTATTGTCGTATTGTTGCTACAGATATGTTACTATAATACGTAATGTGACGTTAAATCAATTATAGTCACCCTTTGGCTCCTTCACTCTGACTATGACGATTAATCTAAGCATATTGAAGGAGATATGAGCAAGTCATGCATAAAAAGCTTACATCATTTTGCAGTATCAATCTGCAGTAAGCTTGTACAACAGATTGTAGCGCGTATCATAAAGTTGATTCTATGCCGGACAAGCTTATTCTTCTCTTTTTCAACGAATTCTATGAAAAGTGAGTGCCTTATATCTGTGAAAGTGCTTTTAACCTTAATCAGACTCCGCAGAATCCATTTATCAGCGAGTTTGTTGATTTATCCCAGAGTAGTCACCGCATGAACTTTGGCAGCCAGTCTCGAAAACGTAAATCATTTTTAGAAGTTCTTCGATCATTTATTCCTGACAGACACGCAGTAAATTTCTGGGTACTTCTCATGTAGCATCGTACCTGCTTAATTTCTTTCTTTTTTTCAATTTTTCAAAAATTCTTACCAATAAGCAGAACCTTGCGTTCCGATGTTTTTTCGTATACTGATTATTCCTCATACTTTCCTATTCTATCGCACTTAATTATTATTTGTAAGCACTAGACCATTAACGTCAGACAAAAATTAATTATTTACTACTTGTTCCTTACAGCTCGTGCTGTTCAGCAATAGTTCACACCCTTTGGGAGCGTTCATAAACCACGTAGCTCCATTTTGGCCTCCTGTGAATTCCCCTCCTCCCCAACCACGTAGCCCGACGTGGCTTTGCCTCAACCCCTCCCCCCCCACCCCCACGTAGCTTTTTCCCTTTTTGATTCCAGAAGACTATAGTAAATTACATATGGGAAAAATTAAATGAAGGAAATAAATATTCACATTTTGTTGTGTGTTCTGTACCTCATTTTAATTGTGAAAAATGATAGGAATGGCAAGCTACGTGGCTTGGCTTGGAACCCCCCCCCCCAGACCGATCCACGAAGTTTATGTACGCTCCCTTTGTACTGTGGATCACAGAAACCCAACATAACAAAAGAAACCATTCCAGGAAATCATAACGATGATACAAGATAAGCAATGATACTTAAAGCAACTGTAACAAAATAAAGGTTCTTTCGAGAATGCTGTAATTATGGACTATTTTCTACAAAGGACTAAAGAATTAAATACAATTTTCGTAAGGCTATATGATATGGTTTTCCTTTTGGAACAACCATCGTGTCGTTGGATTTTCTATTCAATTCTGGTAGATACGTCAGAATATAAAATTCATCAACGAAATGATTTGTTTTATTATCTAGTATCGAAACGGCGTTCCTCCGAATATTAATTCTAACTAATAAAGTATTGTGTAACGGTGGTATGTTGTGCGGGTGAAAACATTCCCATTGTCTTTTTCTTACATTGAAATATTATGTGGCTTCTCAGATTAATGCCACTGACTGCAGGTTACCGCGAAAGACGTCGCAGCATTGAAGTGATGGCCAGCGAGAAAGGCGTGGAGTGCCCCAGCGTGAAGGAGGTGCAGGCGTGTCCGCAGCCGGCATGCTACGAGTGGGTGGCTGGTCAGTGGAGTCCCTGTCAGCTCGACGCTGGCTTGCGGCACTGCGGGGAGGGCAGGCGCAGTCGCAGCGTCACTTGCCGCACACCAGGCGGGGTGAGTGCACAGCATCACCACATGTAAGCTATCTGTTAAATTTTGTAACTGCCTAACAAAATTTTGTTATTAGAACCACGAGTTGGATAGAATATTATTGCATTTCAATTTTATAGTTAGTTTTTATGTTTGTTCAAGTTAGAAAGCAGATTTACAGTTTTTAAGATAGTATTTTCAATTTCAACATTCTTCAGCATTCACCTGGAGTGGGATTGCGAAAGTTCATATCTAAAGTATTTATTTTTGGCTAAAGTATTAAAGTTACGATATTTAGTATAATAACTAAAGTTAACGTTTATTTAAAGATTTAGCGATTGGAAAAATTTCAGAAAGATAGAATTATTTTTATTGTCAAGGTCAGATTAGCCAATGTTAGGACTTCAGATGTGCGATTTGATATCTGACGAGCTTCCCATCAGCCACCCTTGTGAAAGAGGAAAAAGATTTGTTCCCACGCTTCGAGTGAGAATAGTTGCTAGGAATATTCGAGAAGCAGGAAGTGCTATGTGAATATAGAACCGTGCGTGCAGTTGTTCGGCCCAGTCTGCCAGGAACCGCGAACGCGATAACATGTAGCTCAGTAGGCCGGAAAGTTTTATTTTGGAATAATACTGCTTGTTTTATTCAAGTTAACCATAATGTTGTGTTAAAATAGTATTTCTCCAAGTGAGACCTCGGGATTGTTTGGTTTTACTAAACTGTTGAACAATGGGAGCGTGTGATTCTCTTTCGTTTAATTATTACAACTAGAAGTTTGAACTTTGAACTATTGGGGTATGGTCTGGCTTGCCCGGTTAATCGAACTTGTAAAACATTACTTTGGAAAAGTCGTCTGATTGCCTGTACAGTTTTTGTTTTTGTGAAATTTGGAAGAATATACTTATTTAAATGGCAATGAACTATTTATCATTATTGAACTTTACCTTTTCATAGTTTTCTGGTTAAAAACCTATGTGGCGGCCGTATTATTCTATTTAAGCCAATACTTTTACATCCAAGGCTACACACGGTCAGAGTTAAGATTCAAGCTATATGCACCACCCCAAGCATAAGCTTTTCGTCTTACACACATTCACAAGAATAATAACTGGGCGTTCCGGAATGCCGCGTTATTCATTGGCGTTTCTGCTGACATGCTGCAGCCTTCGTCAAAGATACTACATTTATTTATTTGGCAACGAATGCGAAGAGTCATAGACTACAAGCCACTGTCTTCGTTGAAGCTGTTCGTTTTCTTCAAAATTTCTACTGCCTCCTTCACCCGTCGAGTCCGCCACTGATCTTCTCGTATCTTCAAATTTTATCTCATGCCCGGTGTTGATTGTATGAGGAACTACGGCAGATTTGAGGTTATTGTTTTGTTTATAGTGGCTTAGAAATGCAAGTAATTAACCTGGCATTCCCGGAATCCAGTTACTATTAACAGAGGTGGTGATGAAATCATAAGAAATCAGTTCAGAATAATCTTTGTAAGACATACAACAATATGAAATTGGAGTAAACTTGGAGTATACGCATTGTTATGTGCACATACAATAATCAGCCAAAACATTATGACCACATACTTACTATCATATTGGTGCACCTTTCGAACGCAATACAGCAGTGGTTCAGCGTAGCACGGATTCTACAAGTCCTTCATAGGCTTCCAGAGGTATGTGACAACAGAGTTCTACGCACAGATCACGAAATTCTCTTAAATTACGGTCCAGCGGTTTGTGGGCACGGCACCTGGAAACGAGCATCTTGGAAATGGAGAAGCTGGTCGGCTGTTCGCGTACTACTATAAGTGAGCATCTATGGAAAGTGTCTGAAGGCGACAATATGGTTGACACCTACGCCACATCACAGAACGCGGAGGTCGGAGGATTTCCCGATCTATAAAGCTGTATAGGTGGTGATCTGTGGCAGATCTGACGGAAGAGTACAATTCCAGAAGTGTTTCAGAGCACAAGAACCCTATCCTGCTTTACAGAGCGGGTAAGCCTCCGACCTCCATATCTGTGATATGTCGTGGGTGTCCACCACATTGTCGCCTACTCGTGGTTTCACCGTCCTTCAAACACCTACCACAGATGTTCGCTACAGTAGCACACGAACATTCGAACAGCCTCTCCATTTCCGAGATGCTCGTTCCCAGGTGCCGCGCCCACAAACCGCAGGCCCATAATTTAAGGGAATTTTGTGACCTATTCGTAGAAATCTGGTGTCAGATACCTCTGAAGGCCTACGAAGGACTTGTAGAATCCATGCTACGCCGAATTGCTGCTGTATTTCGTTCGGAAGGTGGACCAATATACTAGCAAGTAGGTGGTCATAATATTTTGGCTGATCAGTGTATGTTAGTCTGAACTGTCTCGAACAAAAATAAATTGTGTTACTTTTGAGTTACTGTTAATAGTGGCTGTTAGGAATTTCGACTTCATGTTGGATTTGGCGAGAAACTTCGGGATTTCACATGCAGCACGCCGAAAATTCAAACGTTGTGACGTCAGACCACTCAGGAAATTAAAACGGATTTTGGCGTGACATCTAAATATTCTGACGTCACATTACAAATTCAAATAAAAGAAATTAGTGTTCCACCACCATCGAGGAATTTTTATTCCTAATTATTATGATTATTATGATTCCCCTCGCAGACTTCGACTCCCGGCCAGAGGGTATAAAATCGACCTGGTTTAGTTTCCTTGACCAGAATTACCTTTGTCGAGGTTCATTTTCGTGTTTCGGACTCATTATTTTTTCGTGTGGTTATAATATCCAACGAGTGGTGTAGACTTAGGACAAGACATGTCCCTAACAGTACTTTTATTTGCTGACAACCTGCTGGTAGTATACTGGAAATGGATATCAAAAAGCCCTCCATAAATTAAAAATTATGTCAGAAATTCTTGAATATAAGATTGGTATGAAGGAAATAAAATGAAGGGTCGCGGAAAAAATGGTAAACAAAATATAAGAAAGAAGGAAGAATGTTAAAACTTTACAAGTGGAAAGAATCAATATCAACATTGACAAGAGAAACGGAAAAGGTTAGAGAAAGATCGTTAAGAGCGGAGATAGCAACGTATGGAAATGGAAAAAACAGAAAGAGAGGGGAAGCGTGAAGTGATGTACAAGATTACTGAGGGTATAGTTTTTCACTGTAGGAAAAATAATAAAACTAAAAGAGGGAAAATTATTACAATTTGTTTGAAGTATGCAAGATCAGGATAAAGTTAATAGAAAAACTGTATGGAACAGATATACATGGAAATTAACTTCATTTTTTTAACGAATTAGTTGTAGCATATAATGAGAAAAGGGTTTCCATTAGAACAGCGTTATTCAACCATTTTTATTCAGAGTACCAGTAAAATGACAAATATAATTCAATGGACCTCTATCTTACTTATATGGGCTTCATATTTTACCTATGGGTACATTATTACCAACCCTACCATTCGTTATCGGCACATACGGTGGTCCTTAAGAACTACAATAAGACCCTCATAAAAATCAATCCTCAAAGGAACGCTGCTCTGTTTTATGACAACTGGAATCGAATTTTATTATAGTACCAATGTAGTCATATCCTGGAACTAGCAGATTTTTTTCTGGTCATTGAAATATATGGCTTTAGGAAAGTTTGGTTTAATCTGTTATAGCCTTATACAGTACGACTTCTGTATCCACTTTATGTGAAAATATTCTGCCTGTGAACCACCTGTGCCAATTATGCTGCAAATCACTGCTATAAAAGGAGGAGCGATTTTATTCGCTCTGAAGGTAGTGAAAAGCAAAGAAGTTAACGAGAGAGATGGAGTTGTCACTAGAGACACTGCAGAGCTTTGGAATGACAGGAATTTCGTAATTTAGTAAATGATGAATGCGTATAACCAGACGACTTTCTAGAGACCGTCGTGATTCCAAAAGAAAAGCAACCTAGAACTAAGAAGTGCGAATAATATAGAACCATCAGTTTGATACCTAATGCAGCGAAAGTGATGATATCAAAACAAAAGGCTTTGTACGAAGTTGGGCGTTTCAGTTGATCAAGAACAGTCTGACTTCTGGAAAGAAGCAAGAGATACCATGGAGTTATAGGAAGTCTAGGTTAATGCTACGGAAGAACGGAGCAGTGTTCGCTGTTTCTATTATCCTGGAAAAGACCTTCGGTAGATTGAGTCGAGACAAGCTGATGAATATTATTGAAACGAGTGAACTGGAAAGAAGGAATACTAACAAGGAGCCTTTATTAGAATCGAAAATATATGCAAGAATGGTTGAATTAAAAATTTTAAGAGCGGTTAGAAAGGTTATTGATGTCTGTGTGGTAAAATAGGAGTGAGAATTGGTAGAAAGAGGCTATAATGTGTAGTTATTTTCTGATGACACGCTTATTTATCTGAGAGTCAAAAGAATGTAACAGCAATGATTCTTAAGTTTAACAATGTCCGTGAAGAATACGAAACGTAAATTAATATTCTGAAGACAAAGTGTGTTGTGATAAATTCAAAAGGTAAAAAAATGCACCTACAGATATGTAATGAAGTAATAGAACAGTTCTACAGATATATTGTGTTCCTAGTGAAGGAATATATGTATCGTGGGAAAGAAATAAAATGCTGAATGGCAATGGCTAAAGAAGCTTCTAACAAGAAAAGATTACTATTTGGCACTCTGGTGAAAAAGTTAAGAAAAATATTGTTTAAATGCTCCATTTTCAGCGTGTAATTACATGGTGCAGATACTAAGGCTTTGAGAAAAGAAGGTAAAAAGAGGCTAGAATCTTTAAGACGTGCATATAGATGCAATAGATCACTTGTATGGATAGTGTAATTAAGATAGTTACTTTAAATCCTATGTTTCTTGGTCCAAATTCATCAGTTAATTTGAGTTAAATGCAATTACTCAACAATCTTCCCTCAGTATGTTTTCTTACCCAAATATTAGCCACCTATAATATTTTAATTATAAATGGAAAATACTGAGTAAATTTGGAGGTGCATGTAATATAAAATTTATTTACGATTTTATATTCACGTTTATTAGTAACACCAGTAACAAATTAACTAACAATCAGTGTACTCTTAGAATCATTACAAAATCATTTCCTCCTTATTACACTCAGTGCAACGTCAATCGAAAACTTTTCGTCAAAATAAATTGTTGGAGTATTCAGGGAAAGCGTATTTCATTACAGCTTCTGAACTAAACATTACACTAAAATAACTGTTCCTAACATGGAACACCCTCCGTATAGTTCCCAGCAAGGGTAGGTAACCATAGAGAAAGGAGGAAAAGAAATTGAATTTGGTAATCATCTCGATAAGTATCTCATTAATCACTTTTTCATGATGTTTAGTCCTATCGTGGAAGTCATGATAAGCAACTGGTTGCATCAAATAAATTTTCACTTAAGTTGATTCTCATCGCCTGCTCTACAATAACTTTAAACAGCACGCACAAAACAGGCATCAACTCGACCGAAGATACTAAGCACAATCATACAAATATTCCAGCGATTCTAACTATCAATTAAGCCGGCCTCGGTAGCGTAGAGTGCTGGCTCCACGTGCCGATGGTCGCCGGTTCGAGTCAGGCCGAGGGCGTGGGTGTTTAGTGTAGGTGTTGTGTTGTGTGTGTGTACGTGTCGTGTCCGTCCTGTGGTGTCTAGAGTTACACGCAATATAATATACAATGGGAAACTAAAAACACTGGATGATCTTAAATCACACTTGAGCTGGCTGTATAGCATGAGAGAAGCCAAATGACATTTTAAAAAAAAAAACTTTCAATTTACTTGCAAATTACTGTTCAGCTGAATTACTCACTCATCTATGCCGCTTATTTATATAGACGCTACAGGAAGATCCAGAATAATTCAAATAGTTCCAACCAATGTTTTTCGAATTCTAACAATACTTTAACAATTAAATCCATTCAAAAGTAATTAAAAATTGTTCAAAATCACTCACAAACAGTAGAAAACTTTTTGAAATGAATGTTAATACTGTTTATATGCATTTAAACACAATATTATCAACATAAACCATTCCAAACCATCGCAAATTATCCACAAAAGATCTTAGCTCAAATCAATACCCACAATTATAAACTTTTAATTAAACATAATACTGTCCTTGAACACATTACATAACACTTACATAGTTTCTCTCCGTAAAAACAATGTTCATTTACTTGATACACAAATTTACAACTAATCACAAGAAAAATATACAAATCCACAATTAACCAACTCCCCTTTTGCTATACATAATTCTTAAAAATAACATTTCATTAAAGAGCTGAGTCTGAGGGCTGTTATAATGTCTTGATGTGATTACTTTCTACAGTATACCAGGTCCTCTCCACGTGCATGTCACTTGAACGGACTGTAACGATGTAACCGAATATAGCGTCTTGTCCAAGGTGGGGTTTTTATACTCGCCAAATAAAGGTACCTGTCAACGGTTTCCCAATTAACTTCCTTCTCCCAGACTTGTTTCACCACGAGCTTTAACATCCTCTCTAATGACTCGCAATTTAATATCCTAAGGTTAAGGTTTGAGTCTCCAGTAGGGATCCTAAAGACGAATATCCTATAAGCGTCCCTTCATCTGGTATTTCCTGCTAGCCAACCACCAACTGATATTACTTACGTTGCCACGTAACTTAATTCTCAATAATCACCTTTATCCCACTCTGTTAATTTCACCGGGAATTATCGAATTATTAACTCCGTATGTCGTGTCACAGAGAAATAAAGAAAGAGGATAAAAAGGATGAATAGTAAGTTATGACATTCGACGAGAAATCAAAGCATTATTGTGGAAGATACTGGAAGATAACTTAAATGGAAAATGAAAGATACGACGCCGAATGTTTCAGATAGAGACAGATATTAATATGATACACTGGGAAAAAGAAAATGGCGGAAAGTAAAGAAGATTGGAAAAGATATAGAGAAAGCATCCCATATGAATCGTTAGAGCAGAACATTTATTATTGTCCAATTAACGCTTAAATTTGTCAACAGTTTCCTGATCATTCTGTTATTGGCTGGCTTCATTTTGAAATTTCCTCTTTCAACACCGGATCAGAAAAACATTTTTAGGGCATAATAATAGGTCACATTGCGCCTCGATCTACTGTGTGCTCAAGAAGTTGGAATGATACGGTAGACACAATAATAACAGAATTTCTTCCAACACTAATTTCAGTGCTACAGAAAGAGCACACAAATATCTTAATAAAATCAGAATCTTTGCTGAGTTGTATCTAGATATTTATTATAATATTAAATGCTATATTTTTCCCTCAAAAATCAACTCTCAGTATCTAGTTTTCTCTTAATATGACATGAATTATGTTTAGCTTTACGTTAATCGAATACTAAGTAAAAAGTAACGCATAGAAGCGCTCTTTGGATACGGTTGCAATCACTGTGGTAAAGAATAAAAATTATGAATGAAGTTAATGGAGTATGCCCGAATTTTATAGAATCAGGCTTACGAGTATAACGACTTTGTTCGCAAGGAAATCCCGGATCGAGCATAAAATTCCCTCAACTTGTCGGTATTAGAAAGGCAACTAACATACTGTTTGGTATTGAAAGGGACTGAATGTAACGAACGTGCCCGCTAAACATTACGGACGCGTGATGTTACTACTTTGCGCTGTAGAAAACAAGTTAAATATAGTTCGAATACACAGCTAATGACTTCAGTGTGGTCAATAAATAGACTTTTAATTATTATCAAACCCTGGGTAATTCATGCACTTCTGATTTTGTGGAGTTCTGCGATGTCTGTATGTCAATACTGATACGGGAATACACTCACTAACTCTTAAATTTAAAAAAAAAAAAACAAGCAGTCCAAAAGACATATAACATACTGCGATTCTTTTTTTTGTAAGACTATTCCAACCATCATTTCCAGAACATGTTCGTTTTATAATATATTGTTCCGCTTGAATATCAATGTCAGTCAAAGCTGTAATAGCAACAATCCATTGAGATTTTGACACAGGTTTCGGAACAGTAAATGTTTGAGACACTATAGGAGACCAATTTATTTTCAGTTCGCATAAACTTGATCTTAAGACTGCAGTGAACCTTGAGCAAACAACAACTTTCTTCTGTAAGATTGCGTCCGACATATTTTGACATTCTTGATAGCAAAATATTTTTTCCGTCAGTTTCACTTTCAGATGTACAACTTCCCCAAATTGTAATTCGTCGACAAGCATTGAAAATGATTTAAAATTTTGTTTTGGTTTTTAAGTGATTGCACGGTATTCAACTGATATGCCCTGCGACGGGACAAATTTCTCAGTGGAAAGGCAGGTAATTATGTATAACTTAGAACTAAAAGTTTCGTTTTTTTTTATCTCTTTTTTTTCAGCGTTCGTCAGCCTGATATATTAATGAAAGGCTATCTTTTCTCCATAATGTGCTAAGCAGAACGAATAAGCACTATTGTAATTTTAGAGGAGTATAGTGTACTTTGCCTTCTTCCTCCAGATGCCGTTGATTCCTTCCGATCCATCAGCTTAGCATGGCCATTTTACTCCAGGGGAAAGAGAATGTTACTCGAAAACACCAGCGTCTCTTACCAAGAATCTGCGGAGAAGCAGTGATTAACTCATAATGCTGGGAGTCGTTCAGTCACTGCAATTCGCTGCCTGAAACAGGTTCCACCATGCTTATAAGGGATCGATATCTGGTTGCTACCATCACTGCACCACAACATTTTCTTTACTGATGATTACTCAGATTGAAAACCAATCCCCTGATGCGATCCAGTAGAACGATGACTTCCCTTTCATAACATTTTAGAGGAATTGTCAAAAATAATCTGTGAAAAAAATACTCAATATAAGCATTGTATCTTCGCTTTCTTAATGATTCCGAAAAAGAAACTTAAGGATGAGTTTGGCAGCCATTTAGCACGGAAAACAAAAATAATTTATGGTAGCGAAAGATAAGGTGGCTTCCAGAATACTGAAACAAAATTTTATTACTTTACGACTCGTTAGCGTTGTGAGAGGTGGGAAAGCACTCGGTACAAGGAACGGGTAGGAATTCGGCCATGGCCTCTTGAAGGACGCATCCCGGCATTCGTCTGGAGAGATCTGGGGAAATCATGGAAAACACAAATCCGGATGACTGGACGGGGATTCGAACCCGCGTCCTCCAGAATGCGAGGCCAGGGTGTTACCGCTCACCTACCACGCTTGGCATGAAATGATATCTTTAGCTTCTAGTAGACGAATATTTTTATCGCTATGATGAAATGCAAGAAAAAGGTGCACCCAAAACTTCGATTTTTTTTAAAAAAAAAAATTGTTCTTTAAGCAGCATATTATTATAGACTTTCGGAGGAAGCGCTCTTAGGAGCAGAGGAGGTAAGAAAACCGCCAGTGAAATATGTGGTTTGTGAAACTGGGGAATTTCCCAATATTAACCTAAATTATTACTGAAAACCGTCTAAAAACCGTGATCGGGACAGCTGATACGTAAGTGATGACTTTTGAAGTGAAGGCCATCATACCTTTCTCTGAACAGTACGGTGGCTCATTAACAAAGCTGATTGTTCTGCTGCGGAGATACTATAGGTAGCTGCAGTTAGCTAATTTCATCTTTGTTACGAATAAATACTTTCCATAGATAATTTCAGCCAACAGATGACATTATCGAGTTAATGGTGGGTATTTTATTTATATATAAACGATAACAACTTGGAATCTGACTTTTTTTCATCTAAATATAATTATTCGGTTTTGGTATGCAGTTACAAATACATGAAAACGTGACAGAAGATTGTTAACCTATGTGTTTATATGCATAAATACTTTTACGTAAGAATATTTATTTATTTGAAACTTCTTTCTACGCCATCTGTATATTGCACTGAGTTACTTGTATTTTTTAGTAGTCTCACGGCTTTGCACGATACAATATGCACCCTAGGAATGATTGGACAAAACACGACCAACCTTTCTTCTTCACTACCCATTCGGGAGGACGCGGATTCGAATCCCCGTCCGGCCATCCAGATATATTGGGTTTTACATGGTTTCCCAAAATCACTCCAGGTAAATGCAGGGATGCTACGTATAAAAGGCCATGGACGAATTCTTTCCCATTCCTTGCACCAAGTCTTTTCTTGCCTCTAATGATCTCGACGTAAAAAGAAACAAGCTTTCTTCTTGGATCACGAATAGAATTAACCAGTGCCAAGGGTTGTTTCGTATCACATAGTACACCCACCTACATAAGGAGAGTAAACAATGTTCAGAGGCGATAGAGGAGCACAGTGACATAGAGTAGAACAGGATAGAGCAAACAAAAATTATTTGGATAAGAAAATTCAATTAAATTCTGTTGTTTTACAGCCTTCAATTTGATTTCAATCAGGAATAGTCTTTCTGTGCCCAAACACTAGCACTATGGTAAATCGCATTTACATAAAAACAGCGAATATGTACTCGCCTTAAAAACTGATAAATTATTTTAGTTTGTACTGTAATTTTCACCTATCTCTCCAAGCTGACCACTGTGACCATGTAGGCCTTGGTAAATTTCCCCTTCGCATGTATGGGAAAAGGTAGCGGAGTGGGGATAGAGCAGACTGACCTTGAGCCGCCTCTTATAACTGACCGAGCTATAGTCAAACTTAGAGAGTGGAGAAATAATTTTGCCATCTTTCGTAAGAAGCAAAGTTAGACTCAGTAAAATCAGAGGAATTAGATGACACAATAATTTATACAAATATTTTTGTTCTGCGATCAGAATTGAAAGGAAAGTGATGTCAGATATAATAGTATTTTCATCGGACATTACTGTGAAAGTCGTTAAGTAGTCATAAATCTAGACGTAACCACACATACACGTGTATCTATGCGTTCAGTTGATGGCATAACTAAGCCGCTACCCACATGAGCAGCGAGGAAAGTACAGCAGTGTGTGCAGATCTGAGGAGGTGTTAGCCCTGAGCTCATCGACACTAACAGTTCACCACCTTAAGAAATAAAAAAATAGTGTGAATTAGTCGGATTAATTACCAGCGCTTACAACCAAACCCCTAACATCTCATTGCCCAGAGCGGGACTACACTATTTGCGTTGCTGGTCCATTGAGCCAGACTTACAGGCTGGTGATGCGGGTAATCGATGCCTAACGCTTGTCTGTGTCAGGGAATTAAATCATTGTTGAGTTACAATACTGTTGTCCAACTTTTGTTACGATTTTTGAATCTTTACAGTTTCGCTCTGCGTGAAATCCTGTTTTGTTACGTTCAGTTCAATTTATAATTAGAGAAACAAAATAAATTCATTTTTCTTAATGCATACAATTTTTTTTTTTTTTTTAGAAATAACTGACATTTTTTTATTCATTTATTGAATCATTTCACGGAAAAAAATGCTACTAGTTTTAAACCAACTGAGGCAAGAAAGGAATGAAAGCATTTTTTTTTTAAACTGTGCCTTTGTTTCTTAGCTTTTCTCCAAAATATGGTGGCTACTTATATAAATTCTTGTGATGTGATTGCGAGGCCGTATTTTCGTGAATGTTGCAGATTGTCGTTAGTGAATCACGGTGTGCGCGTATTTCTAAGAAGCCGTCGATGGATGAACCGTGCTTGCTGCCGTGCCCATTTGACTGTGTGCTGTCTCCCTGGTCTGATTGGTCTCCTTGCAGTCACAGCTGCTCATCACACCAACAGATTGCTCTCCGTCAACGCAACCGCACTGTCATCGCTCCTCCCGGAGCAGGTAACACACAAACTTTTTTTAAGGTTTTCGTTGAGCCTAAAATAGTGTTATAGGTTTCTAAAATCAATATTAAGGAAAGATTTTAAGGAACAAAACTATTTTTGTGATTATTTAATTTACTTAATGCCATATTACTTTCATACAGCATCTCCCAGAATAATTTATAGACCGTTTTTAATTTCCAAACAGTAAATAGAAAAAAGTTTTTGTATGAAACACTATTATTTTTATCTCTTACAATTGTTCATTTTTTTCTTTTTTTTTTTCTTTTTTTTTCCTCTTTCCAACAGAATTAAAAATTTTTTGACAACAGTTCAACATCGTGGTAATATTTATGTAGCCATTGTAAACGAAAACACTTTGATGGAGATTAAAGGCAAAGAAGCAGCAATATTTTGATTTAGGAACGGAAGATATGAGCCAAAAATTGTTCATACGACACTGCTCTCACTTTAATTAGGGAACATGGGCGCTCAACTGCATTTTCAATCAACTATGACCACTTTCGCCGAATTAGAGAGCATTCGACTTGTAATGGTTTATACAGTTCACCGTCAATAGTGATGATATACATAGTTTTATCTCAATTTTTATAAAGGTGAATAACACGCCAATGCAATTGAATTTTGTTTTATTTTGGTGTCGTACGCGTTTCGCTCTATTTCAAGAGCATCATCAGCGACATCTGTTAGATATTTATTCATTTGGTTAGCTACATTTGGTTTAAAGAACAATAAAAACAACAAAATGTAGCTAACCAAATGAATAAATATCTAACAGATGTCGCTGATGATGCTCTTGAAATAGAGCGAAACGCGTACGACACCAACATAAAACAAAATTCAATTGCATTGGCGTGTTATTCACCTATATAAAAAAATTGATTAACTTTCAGTTGAGGAAATGGCCCACAATATCCAGTTATTATATAGTTTTATCTGCTTCTATGAGTAAAATATCTCTAAAATGATTAAAACTGATTGATTTAGAATATTTCTGATAGTATTTTTTTCTCTAAATGGGTATTGAAACAACTAAGCGTTGTGCTACGTCAACAACGATCAAAAATGACTGATAAAACATCCTCGTCCGTTTCTCTAGTGGTTTGCACTGCTTATCATGATTACTAGCTAACAGGTAACTGACAGTATTTTTAAATCAAGGAATCAAGTAATTGCTTTGTAGTTTATGGGGACGGAAAGTAAGAACAAAAGTGTTTTGGATAATATATCTTCGCTTATTGATCATTTTACTTAGAAGTAATATTCCATTACAGATACCGAACGTGATGGGTGAGCGGTAACGCTCTGGTCTCGCATTCGGGAGGACGCCGGTTCAAATCCCCGTCCGGGCATCCAGATTTGGGTTTTCCGCGGTCTCTCCAAATCACTCCAGGCGAATGCCAGGATGCATCCATCAAAAAGGCCATGGTCGAAATCCTTCCCATTCCTTGTCCCCAGTCTTTTCCCGCCTCTAATGGCCTCGACGTCGACGAGGCGTAAAGCCATAAGTAAAAAAAATAGATAGAATATTAAAGAATAGCTCTAATTGAATCTTCCGATCCCATTGCTTCCTTTCCCGCTTCTAGAGACCTTGTGTCGACGTGGCGTAAAGCCATAAGCAAAAACAAATAATCCCTCTTGTCATAGTTTAATACACGTCCCACTTACTTTTTAAGTACGTAATAGTACAATTTTTTATAGCCACTTCTTCGATATATTTTTTTTTAGTTACTATCAAATTTGATCCTGACACAACCTGTCTACCTGCAGAGACCAAAATAACACGCCAATGCAACATCGACACTACCATTAATCACGACACCTATGAACAAAATAGCTTTCTGTCATCGTGTATTGCAGCAGCAGAGTGGCTGTCGGGTGGTGTACCACCTATTCAATTCGCGAGTAACAATCTGTTGAATGCTTTGTTCCGAGTTTTGCTTCATGTTTAACTACTGCCGATTCAAATTGGCATTAATTCTTTACTGTCGCTTGAAAATCATTGAAACACATTGAAAGTTGATGCTTAATAAGGACCGGTATATCTCATGTAAGCGTTAAACGTAAAATTCCGCTTATGCTTCTCATCTCTCATTAATCAATTATGCGCTAGGAAGTATATTATCTTCCAGCTTTTCCTAATATAATGAAGAATCGCTTTATCGTGTTATTGGCACATTTTAATTTTTAAACTGCACCCGTTCAATAACAACAGCTCCGATCCTGTAGGGAGAAAGGTAATGCTTAGAACTGGCATTCGAGAGGACGCGGGTTCAAATCCCCGTCCGGCCATCCAGATATCGGTTTTCTATGATTTCTCTAAGTCGCTGTAGGCGAATGCCTTGATGGCAAAAGTCCTTTCCGGTTCCCTGTCCCTAGTTTTCCCCGCCTCTAATTACGTCGACGTGGCTTAAAGCTCTTAAAGAAAAAAAAATTTTTCAGTATTTGATTTCCTCAGAAAATAAATCAATCACTGATGTATTATAGATTCATTTTTTGTGAGAGTTAGATGTAGTATAAGTTAAATATGCATACGTTACATAAGAAGTTATAACTAACTGATAGTAAACAAAAACTAAACAAAGGATGCCAACAAACATTCCAGACAGCTATAAATAACGTATCACTTTGTGTTACCCTTATAATCTGTGAATTGTTACAGTTCGTGTTGTAATTAAAGGAGTTATATTCCTCTTTCCGTCAACAGCTGCACTTAGCAAAGACTTTAGGCCTATGATGTTCCTAAAACTCAAATATATCAAAGAAATAGAAAAGGTTTCAAACTGCTCAAATGAGCCAAGAAAATTTGCATAATAGTATGAATTCTTATATTTAACACCAGTCCTTTCTTTGCACTGGTTCACAGTCTACTTTTGACAAAACCTAATCACCACACACAAGGTTCCTCACACCACTTACAATTCTTACTATCAGTTTTTGACTCAACTGTTAGGTTCAAAAATTTTGTATGCCGGTTACGTAAACACTACAAAGAATGTTCTCTATGACTGTTAACATCATGTCTCATTTATTAGTCACATATATGTTACGCAATCGTCCCGTTCGTCATAAACATTGTAATCTTGCTTCCAGTAACAAGAACAATTTATATATTTTATACTTAATGCTACTATATTCACTTTTATTTCATACAAGAACCATGCTTTCTTGAAAGATAAAGAACAATTTAAACCTATACCAAAGCTTCTCTGAATCGCATCTAATCGTTGACAAAGTTAACTGCCCCTCAACAGCTACCTATAACTCGTCGTCAATTTCAGACACAAAAATTAACACGGAATCATAGACAACATTCTGAGCCCTCAAGAAAGACATTAATACTTAGCCGCACATCACTTATTTCTGGCTCACTCAGTGATCAACACTTACTCCCCAGATGATAAACGATCAGATCTGAGGCTCGAGATATCACTTCAGCTGCGATCTTCACTTCCAATAACTACACCGTTCCGTTCCTTCACAATACTTTCGGAGCTGCAATACAAGCACTCTGACTGCTAACTGACGAGAGACCGCCATCGTATCTGCTGACCCTATTCATACTTTTCTCAAATTTCCCGATCTATTGAAACTTTGCTATTTGAGCGGCTCTTGCGCTGAAGTCCTCTGGTGGAACATTTTCACCTAAAGATATATTCAAACCTCACGTCAAGCGCCAATTCTCATAGAACGACTCAAAACTCCTCACATAAGGCCCTAGAATAAGACCTTGTAACCTTAAAAACAATGTAATTAAAAAAAAATTAAAGATGCAATTCAACACATATTACGAGATCGTTTAAACTGCGCAGTTCCCCCCCCCCCCCATTTTTTCCGTTGGCAATGTGAACAGCGATGCTCTGGAATTATCATGTGGATCGGGAGTACATTTCTGGGCCTAGCGACCACAAATTCGCCACCTGTCTGAACAGAACTCTAGACAAGAACCAGTTCCATTAATGCAAATTCGTTGATCATGGCTATAATCCAATTTGTATTTGGCAGGAGGACACCCATGCCCAGACCCGGACGAGATGCTGCAGGTGGAACCTTGCAACACCCACAGCTGCCACGGCTACAGCTGGCTTGCACTTCCCTGGCAACCGTGCAACGTCAGCATACGAAGCCCGGCTCCACCACTCATAGGACCCGACACAGGTCAGTATGCTACCCTACAGTGCAACACTCACAGCTGCCACGGCTACAGCTGGCTTGCACTTCCCTGGCAACCGTGCAACGTCAGCATAAAAGGCCCTACACCACCACTCATAGGACCCGACACAGGTCAGTATGATACCCGACAGTGCAACACTCACAGCTGCCACAGCTACAGCTGGCTTGCACTTCCCTGGCAATCCGTGCAACGTCAGCCTAAAAGGACCTGTACCACCACTCATAGGACCCGACACAGGTCAGTATGCTACCCCGACAGTGCAACACTCACAGCTGCCACGGCTACAGCTGGCTTGCACTTCCCTGGAAATCCGTGCAACGTCAGCATACAAGGCCCGGAACCGCCACTCATAGGACCCGACACAGGTCAGTATGCTACCCCGACAGTGTAACACTCACAGCTGCCACGGCTACAGCTGGCTTGCACTTCCCTGGCAACCGTGCAACGTCAGCATACAAGGCCCGGAACCGCCACTCATAGGACCCTACACAGGTCAGTATGCTACCCGACAGTGCAACACTCACAGCTGCCACGGCTACAGCTGGCTTGCACTTCCCTGGCAACCGTGCAACGTCAGCATACAAGGCCCGGACACCACCACTCATAGGACCTGACACAGGTCAGTATGATACCCGACAGTGCAACACTCACAGCTGCCACAGCTACAGCTGGCTTGCACTTCCCTGGCAACCGTGCAACGTCAGCCTAAAAGGACCTGCACCACCACTCATAGGACCCGACACAGGTCAGTATGCTACCCCACAGTGCAACACTCCATGATGCCACGGCTACAGCTGGCTTGCACTTCCCTGGCAACCGTGCAACGTCAGCATACAAGGCCCGGAACCGCCACTCATAGGACCCGACACAGGTCAGTATGCTACCCCACAGTGTAACACTCCATGCTGCCACGGCTACAGCTGGCTTGCACTTCCCTGGCAACCTTGCAACGTCAGCATACAAGGCCCGGAACCGCCACTCATAGGACCCTACATAGGTCAGTATGCTACCCCACAGTGCAACACTCACAGCTGCCACGGCTACAGCTGGCTTGGACTTCCCTGGCAATCGTGCAACGTCAGCATACAAGGCCCGACACCACCACTCATAGGACCTGACACAGGTCAGTATGATACCCGACAGTGCAACACTCACAGCTTGCACTTCCCTGGCAACCGTGCAACGTCAGCCTAAAAGGACCTGCACCACCACTCATAGGACCCGACACAGGTCAGTATGCTACCCCACCGTGCAACACTCACAGCTGCCACGGCTACAGCTGGCTTGCACTTCCCTGGCAACCGTGCAACGTCAGCATACAAGGCCCGGAACCGCCACTCATAGGACACGACACAGGTCAGTATGCTACCCCACAGTGTAACACTCACAGCTGCCACGGCTACAGCTGGCTTGCACTTCCCTGGCATCCGTGCAACGTCAGTACTACAAGGCCCGGAACCGCCACTCATAGGACCCGACACAGGTCAGTATGCTACCCCGACAGTGCAACACTCACAGCTGCCACGGCTACAGCTGGCTTGCACTTCCCTGGCATCCGTGCAACGTCAGCATACAAGGCCCGGAACCGCCACTCATAGGACCCGACACAGGTCAGTATGCTACCCCACAGTGCAACACTCACAGCTGCCACGGCTACAGCTGGCTTGCACTTCCCTGGCAATCCGTGCAACGTCAGCCTACAAGGACCGGCACCAGCCACTCATAGGACCCGACACAGGTCAGTATGCTACCCCGACAGTGCAACACTCACAGCTGCCACGGCTACAGCTGGCTTGCACTTCCCTGGCAACCGTGCAACGTCAGCATACAAGGCCCGGAACCGCCACTCATAGGACCCGACACAGGTCAGTATGCTACCCCACAGTGTAACACTCCATGCTGCCACGGCTACAGCTGGCTTGCACTTCCCTGGCAACCGTGCAACGTCAGCATACAAGGACCGGAACCGCCACTCATAGGATCCGACACAGGTCAGTATGCTACCCCACAGTGCAACACTCCATGCTGCCACGGCTACAGCTGGCTTGCACTTCCCTGGCAACCGTGCAACGTCAGCATACAAGGCCCGCACCACCACTCATAGGACCTGACACAGGTCAGTATGATACCCGACAGTGCAACACTCACAGCTGCCACGGCTACAGCTGGCTTGCACTTCCCTGGCAACCGTGCAACGTCAGCCTACAAGGACCTGCACCACCACTCATAGGACCCGACACAGGTCAGTATGCTACCCCACAGTGCAACACTCCAGCTGCCACGGCTACAGCTGGCTTGCACTTCCCTGGAACCGTGCAACGTCAGCATACAAGGCCCGGAACCGCCACTCATAGGACCCGACACAGGTCAGTATGCTACTCCACAGTGTAACACTCCATGCTGCCACGGCTACAGCTGGCTTGCACTTCCCTGGCAACCGTGCAACGTCAGCATACAAGGCCCGGAACCGCCACTCATAGGACCCGACACAGGTCAGTATGCTACCCCACAGTGTAACACTCCATGCTGCCACGGCTACAGCTGGCTTGCACTTCCCTGGCAACCGTGCAACGTTAGCATACAAGGACAGGAACCGCCACTCATAGGACCCTACACAGGTCAGTATGCTACCCCACATTGCAACACTCACAGCTGCCACGGCTACAGCTGGCTTGGACTTCCCTGGCAATCGTGCAACGTCAGCATACAAGGCCCTACACCACCACTCATAGGACCTGACACAGGTCAGTATGATACCCGACAGTGCAACACTCACAGCTGCCACAGCTACAGCTGGCTTGCACTTCCCTGGCAACCGTGCAACGTCAGCCTAAAAGGACCTGCACCACCACTCATAGGACCCGACACAGGTCAGTATGCTACCCCACCGTGCAACACTCACAGCTGCCACGGCTACAGCTGGCTTGCACTTCCCTGGCAACCGTGCAACGTCAGCATACAAGGCCCGGAACCGCCTCTCATAGGACACGACAAAGGTCAGTATGCTACCCCACAGTGTAACACTCACAGCTGTCACGGCTACAGCTGGCTTGCACTTCCCTGGCAACCGTGCAACGTCAGTATACAAGGCCCGGAACCGCCACTCATAGGACCCTACACAGGTCAGTATGCTACCCCACAGTGCAACACTCACAGCTGCCACGGCTACAGCTGGCTTGCACTTCCCTGGCAACGGTGCAACGTCAGCATACAAGGTCCGGAACCGCGACACATAGGACTCGACACAGGTCAGTATGCTACCCCACAGTGCAACACTCACAGCTGCCACAGCTATAGCTGGCTTGCACTTCCCTGGCAACCGTGCAACGTCAGCCTAAAAGGACCTGCACCACCACTCATAGGACCCGACACAGGTCAGTATGCTACCCCACAGTGCAACACTCACAGCTGCCACGGCTACAGGTGGCTTGCACTTCCCTGGCAACCGTGCAACGTCAGCATACAAGGCCCGGAACCGCCACTCATAGGACCCGACACAGGTCAGTATGCTACCCCACAGTGTCAACACTCACAGCTGCCACGGCTACAGCTGGCTTGCACTTCCCTGGCAACCGTGCAACGTCAGCATACAAGGACCGGAACCGCCACTCATAGGATCCTACACAGGTCAGTATGCTACCCCACAGTGCAACACTCCATGCTGCCACGGCTACAGCTGGCTTGCACTTCCCTGGCAACCGTGCAACGTCAGCATACAAGGCCCGCACCACCACTCATAGGACCTGACACAGGTCAGTATGATACCCGACAGTGCAACACTCACAGCTGCCACAGCTACAGCTGGCTTGCACTTCCCTGGCAACCGTGCAACGTCAGCATACAAGGACCGGCACCACCACTCATAGGACCCGACACAGGTCAGTATGCTACCCCACAGTGTAGCACTCCATGATGCCACGGCTACAGCTGGCTTGCACTTCCCTGGCATCCGTGCAACGTCAACATACAAGGCCCGGAACCGCCACTCATAGTACCCGACACAGGTCAGTATGCTACCCAACATATCGCTTCACGCAGTTATTCGCTTTCAAGGCCTCCCAACAAGGATCTACATCTTCTAAACAAGCAATTGCGTACGGTATCTCAAGTTATTTTTGTTGGATGTCAACGGACTCCTGTCAGTATTTATCTACAATAAACTGGTTCGACTAATAAAAAACTCAGTTTAGATGTCATTCAACACCATAACGTAACCATCAAACAAGTGTTTACGTATCTCCAATTATTCAGTTTCCAAGCTTCAGATTCCGTTAGATATCTATCCAACAACTACGCATGCAGTTATTCAGTCTCTGTTTCTCCGAATATCAGTCCATATCTATCAGACAAATGAGCGTGGAAGTGAAATTACTGATTTTCCAAGCCAAAAGTCACCGAAAAATGTTTGAAATAGTGGCATCGTGTGTTAGTAGTTATTTGGCCTCAATACCAAACGCAAATGACTGTGTTAATGAAACAAGTAAATTTATATCTCCAAATCTTCAGTTTCGATGTCACCCAGTAGACCTCTGTGTAAGTTCTCTGTATTCTCTCGGGTCTCTGGTTGTGGCCGCATCGATTTACTAACACCTAATGTTTCAGCCATCGTACTGTTACTTTCATCAGAGGACTGTTACATCTGTTGCCGCTGTCGCCTATATATAGCTGCACCGTCCGCGGTGATGTCATGGAGGGTACTGCGTCTTGTTTGGAAGGTCGAATGAGGTCGTTGATCAGACATTTTTCTGAATAAATGTGATTCAATATATTCAAGTTGTAACCCGCTTTCAGCATTGATGTTTTGGTATTTCATTTATACGGGGTGTTAAAAAAAGTTTAAAATACTTTTTGAGGTGATATTATGCTTCAAAATAAGACCAGAATGTCTATTAAATATTGGGTCGTAAACGCATACTTTGGAGTTAGTAACAGGTCCGCAATGTGACTCCCGTTCACGGCAAGGCATGTCTCAGCCCTTGGACGTAAAGAATCACTCACTCTTTGAAACTGTCTTACTTGGTCCTGTACGTGATGACTAGTGTTCGGATCTTTATGATAAAAAAAATAGAGAAACATGCAGACAAATATGACCTTAAAAATGGATAGATATGACCTAAAAATGACAAAATATGACCAAACATTTAAATTTACTGTACATCAAAATATGCTCAATTATACATCATTTATTTTATCTAGTAGTGTCGCTTTCATGTAGACAGCATAATTTGCTTCCGTGCACTCGCTGCACCATTGAGAAATTAAATTTTGAATCGTTTTGTTGAAGTCACTTTAATTTCAGATAATTTACAGAATAGAACTCTTTCATCTGTACTAAAATACTCCTCTCTAAATTCCCACACATAACTTCGCACTATCAGAAAATTTTTCTTTCAGCATGGCCACTGACCCACTGCAGATTTAACGATGACTGAGGATATTTCAATGAGATTTTTATTGACGCCGATCGACACAGCCATGCCTCTGCTGCATTGTCGAGGTTAAAAGGCGGGCGGAACATTATGTTTAGAGACTGTCAATAATGTATAACTTTAATTCATGACTGGTGAATTCTAACCACAGTGAAAATTAGTTTTTTTTTCCGCCACCTATATAGCATAAGTACAGTTTAGTGAATAATTCTTAATTTCTTCTCCTCTACACCTAGTTAATTCCCGGTACTATTAGAAAGTTACCAGATTTTTCCTCAAAATTTGACCATATGACCATAAATATTATCGAAATATGACCAAAACTAAGACAATGGTCTGAATATACATTTATATGCTATATAAAATACATTTAAATACAATCAGAAACGTTAAATCTGTGTTTAATTCAACATTTCAGCTCAAACAGAAAGCAGGGAAAAAATATGACTTGTCCTAAAGATCCGAACCCTAGGAATGACCAAACCAAGTAAATGTCCAGTTATACATATCAATCCCTCCGGACAGCGGTCATTATTAATCAAAGAATAAATCGTTTACTTCTTGTCATTCAGATTTAATATTAGGCAGTAAGAGAACATGTTTGGCCACTTTTTCACCTTGTATGAGTAACGTAATTTTCTTCTGCTGTGCTATCCAAAAGTTAACGTCTGGAAGTATTGAAACGGTGAAATGGTTCGCAAGGGATTTCATTTCAAAGTTTCTTTGGCCGCCACTATAGGAGAATCTCTCACTGGAAGAAGCCGTCATTCTAGAAAAGATGTAAGAACGGACAAATAGAACTTGCATATCAGGGCAGGGTCCGTAGGATTAATAAATAACTGGATGACAATGAATTGCAACACAAACTAACCACGTTATAGCTCAAAATTAAAAATTTTATCTAAACAATACGCGGTGAATTTAGTTAACTATCGCGAACCTTTTGTTACGACAACAAAGGAGATAGCGTCCAAATCTCTTGTGCGTCCACATTTTGACCATTTGGGGTCCGTTTCGTAAGGGGTTGATTGAGAGTATAGAGAAAGTACAGAGAAGAGCCGCTCGATTCGTGACCGTTTGCTACAGTCTTTACGAAAGCGTCACAGAACTGATTAGTAGATTGGGATGGGAGTCTCTGGTAGATAGACGACGCACGTTTCGTTTAAAATTATTGGTAAACATGCACACACCCACTTCCACTTACGAGTGCTGTGAAATACTTCATCCACCAAACTGTTTGAGTCGCAAAGGAAAGATAAGATTAAAGAGATAATTTGCCACACTGAAGCTTATATGAATTCTTTCCTTTTTTCCCTCGTACCATTCGGGATGGGATTGCACAGCGAAGAGATTAGTTTTGGTGCAGAACACCCTCTGCCACCCACAATTTTGTGAATTACAGAGTATATATGTAGATGTAGACAACAAGTTACGAAATTGGAAATCATACAAAGTGTTTGAATATGTATGAGAGCATGTAATCACATGTGTGGCGTAACTTTACCGCTGGTGATGAAGGTTCACAGTGGGTTGTGCGTGGCGGCTACCTGGAGCTATGAACACCGAACCTAGTGGGATTGCCTAAGAGATGTCTTGGAGTTGTAGCAGATCATCAAAAGGTCTTCAGCAACGAGCCCCTCCCTTCTTTTCGCAGTACCAAGCTCTTCCACGATTCGCTCAGTTATGCAACAAATATACGTAAACATTACTATTAGTTATTAAAAAGTATTGTGGTTGACCTCTGGATTTCCCCACTAACTATATAACTGTGAAACACTCCACCATTCGGTTGTCCATGCTTAGTCTTCGGTTTGCCAGATTTTCACACGGAATAGTGAATAATTTATGGGTTGTCAGTGTCCTCAATCAGAGGTGCACTATTGTGAAAGAAATCCGCTTGTTATAGGCGAATTTATGCAGGAAATCACATTTCTGCTATCCTTGCGCCAAGCCCATAATCCCTCGTGGCCGGCTGCCGAGCAAGCCATAAGTTTTACTTAGGAACCTCTTCAGACCGTATACTAAATATTCTAGGATTTAGTTTAAAAAATCTTACAGATTTTTACAATAAGCTCTTCAGTATCAATTACATAATTTACGGACTATGAGAAATTAAAGTGTAATTGCACGACGAATTAAAATATAAGAAGGAGCTGAAATATATTTCCTCTTTTCCCTTAGGTTCCCAAAGACTAGACGTTTATACACAGAAAATGTTATCTTCTAATGAGCTCTCCATTGTAATAAAATTTGTCTTTAATGATTTCGAAATTCGCAGCAGTAAAACTTGTTCTAGGGACTAACTACTAAGATTCATTGAGAGAAATTGTAAAAGACGGGTTTCATGCTCTTTTAAAGGATATTACGTTGATAGATCAAGTTTCATCACAGTATGGTGGTTTTAATCTCAGATTGGGCGTGGATGTATTTAATTAAGAATAGCGTCCGTCTTGCGGTACCTAAATATGAAAAATAAGATACGAATCCCGTTATAAAGACACAGTATCATACAACAGGTCAATTCGGAATTATCAGTAGGGCTCTGATCTTTATGAACAAAAGAATTGAGAAATACGCATGCAAATATGACTTTAAAAACGTGTAATATGACCTAAAAATAATAAAATATATGACCATTTAAATTTACTATACATTAAAACATGCTCTGTTATACATTATTTATTTTATCTAGTGTCGCTTTCATATAGACCACATAGTTTGCTTCCGTGGAATCACTGCACCATTGAAAAATTAAATTTTAAGTCGCTTTGTTGAATTCACTTTAATTTCATATAATTTACGGAAAAGAACTCTTTCGTCTGTACTAATAAACTCTTTTTCAAATTCCTTTACGTTTCTCTGTAACATCACACTTTCAAATTTTTCTTTTTTTTTCCGACGTGGCGGTACTCAATACGCCACTGCAGATTTAACACAGGATTATTTTTTAAAAGTATTGGCGACAGTGAGACATTGATTGACGCTGCTCGACACAGGCATGAGGTTGCTGCTTTGTCGAGATTAAAAGGCGGACGGAACATTGACGTTTAAAACTTGACAACAATGTACAACTTTAATTCTTCACTGGTGAACTCTGACAAATTCATTAACAATTAGTTTCATTTTTCCCTCAAATGTATAACAGGAGTACAGTTCTGTGAATAATTATCTTAATTTCTTCTCATCTATTACTTTTAGTGAATTCCCCGTACTATTAAAAAATTACCACATTTTTCCTTAAAATATGACCATATATTTCATCGTGATATGACCAAAACTAGGAATATGGCCTGAATATGCATTTATGTGATATATAAAATACATTTATATACAATTAGAGGGGTTTAATCGGTGTTTAATTCAGCATTCCATTTCAAAAAGAAGGCAGCAAAAAAAATATGACTTGCCATAAAGATCCAAACCGTAATTATCAGTTTATAGCGTAATCTGCAATCTGCTATACGATGAAAAAGGATATTCAAGAAATTGCAGAACATTATTAATGCAAACTTCGGTTCTAGTTTAACGAGGTTCAGTTTCACACGAAACATTAAATATTTTATCCATGCTGGATTAGTGGAATTCAGTGACTGTAGTTTCAAATATCTTGATATCAAAAAACAGCAACCAGTCACAGTTTGTTTGAAGTTTTATATTTAATAAACCATTACCGGTTTCGAAAACAAATTGTTCATCATCAGATAGTTTTTCATTTATTTTTATGTATGTAATAAATTATGCATTTGTAAATGCGTAGCAAATTTCTAGCGTGCTATTCAGATGCTTATGTTGGTGAAATATTTATAATTATTTATCAATGCATCACATCATTCAAGAAAAATTCAGTTTGGAACATTCAACTTTTGAATGATGCACGCTTGCATTTTGCAAATGCATAATTTATTACATACATAAAAATAAATGAAAAACCATCCGATGATGAACAATTTGTGTTCGAAACCGGTAATGGTCTATTAAATATAAAACATCAAACAAACTGTGACTGGTTGCTGTTTTTTAATATCAAGATTATTTTTTTTTATTTTCACCCTCCATAGTGTATACACCTTGCGAATCCCTTCCTAATGTTACATCACTGCAGGTGAATGCCGGGATGGTTCCTTCAAAAAGGCCATGGTCGAATTCCTCCTCGTTCCTTGTGCCCAGTCCTTTCCCGCCTCTAATGACATCAACGTCGACGAGGCGTAAAGCCAGAAGCAAAAATAAAAACTAATGTCACTTTACTGTATAAATTGCAGGAGATAATGGTGTATCAACCGTGAAAGGAGACTGCGGCCGTGGGATACAGATCAGGGAAGTGTGGTGCATGGAGGCCAACGAACATCACGTAGACGACAAGAAGTGTTACCCGCTACGCAAACCGTTTGTGTCCAGACCTTGCACACGTCCATGCCCCGTCAACTGTCAGCTGTCACCGTGGTCAGAGTGGACTGTTTGCCCCAGCGACTGCGTTCCAGGTAAGGAAACCATATATAATGTCAAGCCAAAAACAGCATGTAGAGAATTCCTGACAAAGGGTGAAAAAGTTCACAACTTAGAATCCTCCGACTGCCTTAGAACAGTGGTTCCGAATTAGTGGTAGGTGAGGTTGCTTCAAGGTGTACGCGCTGTAATCTCTTCGCTATGGTAATTGCTAAGACACTTAAAAAAACAATTACGCGAGCATTACTATCGCCAATATATATTTTAAGACAAACTACAAAGAAAACTTCTATAAAGCAAAAAATGAAAGCAAACAGGTACTAAATCACCAGGTTAACCTCACAAATCAGATGTTATTCAAGCTGACATACACAAACTCGATAGACAAAACAGAATAAACACAAAAATCTAATAAACCCACACACACATATACATCACACATAAATATATGTCGAATCCATCCGGGAAAGATCAGGAATCGGGCGGGTTGAATGGAGTTCCCAGTTAGAGGCAGATGGTTCGTCAGCGAAGGTAGGCTGTGGATATGCCTCGGACAGTGGAGAGCAACTACGAGAACACAGCGGATACAAGGATCCGGTTTATTAGACTCAGTCTCACAATACACAATGACAGATAACGGAGTGATGTCGCCTCAACGGTCAGGCAGGAAGATAGGCACGTGTGCTGAGCGTTGCCGTTTAAGTAGCCCCTCGAAGTTGTGACTTCAGTCACTGTGGCGCTGGCATCCTGCTGGCAGCGTCTATGGCGCCATCTAGTAGCTAGCCCCATACTCCAGATCCGACATATAAAACAAACTAACAGAATCATCAGGCATTCATACACTTTCAAAACTGGCGCTGTCAACACGAGACGCTACATAAACAAACAAGAAGACCACAGCAGATAACCGAGTGACTAGAAAATACCAGTTTTTCAAAATTGTTAATGTTATGATGCAAGCAGAACATGCTTTGGGTAACAAAACGGAGATGCGCAGCTGCTTACCATAAATAACCAATGTAAATAGTAAGTAAATATCAACCATAAAAATATTTCATGTTCACTATTACGTAATGTATAATTAAAAATGTTTATAGAACTGCATATATAACTTTAACGCAGATTTTTTGCTGACGATGCCTCGATGAGAGGTGAAACGCGTACGACGCAGCAATAAACAAAATAAACAGTTGGATTAACTTTATCCTTTCAATTGGTAATAAGCAATGTTTGTTTCATTTATATTACTGTAATGCTTAGTTGTGCGAAGTACTCCACTGGGATGAAAGCTTTTATTTATTTATCATTGGTACGCGATACTGAACTCTTTCTTAGAAGATAAAACTTCTAGGACCGTTCACTCCTTTGAGCTATTTAGGTTTGCCGCTAGCCAAGTAATGTTATCTCACAGTGGCTGGTCCATTGATTGCAATGAGATATTTCTCTGCGGGACAAAGCGTCAAAATATTTTGCATTATATGTTACACGTCTTATTAATAAGTTAACACTATCTAATACATTATTTCCAGCTTACTCACCATTGTGGCTCGGTGCGTAAAGGCGCCGCATACTGGATTGGAGAAGTACAACGTGACCGGACACGAGACCAGTTTCCGGCGTACCTGCCATCCTGATCTCGGTTTTTAAGCAATCCCGCAATCATCAAGGCAAATGCTGACGCGGTCCCCAATCCCTGCCTCATAAACTACACATTTGACCAACAAAATACGCTTCTTACACACATAACAAAGTTAGTACCTTCGCAGACAGATGGTAACACTACACACCTCCACTAGTGTAGCGCTCAAGACAGAGACGGAAATCGAGGGCACTTAAATCTCTGCCACTAGGTAGCCGAAACTATCCTCTCTGTGATCTCCCGTCCTAAGAATACATATGGTGAAAAAAATCAAAAAAATCGGCTGTTATAAAACAGTTAATAGTTGCCTTATACTTAAAAAAGAAATTGTTAAGTAAAATAGTTTATTTTCTTTTGTGTCTCACAGAGGGTTAAACTTAATATTTGTTATTTACTAGAATTATATTGAAAATATGCATAGTGGTATATTAAACTTATTTATGTACCGAATGTTGTGACGATACTGTTTATCCTAAAAATTTTAGTCATGCTATTTGGTATTTGTTTCATAAATATAAACGTGTTTGGCTTCAAAACAGGTAAATGAAAATGCCTTCCGAGGCAGTTGTAGGTATATGAATGTATCTCAAGGTGTCACACACATAATTTAGAAAAGTAAATTTAAAAACGAAAAAAGTTACAACTTTGGTTTACAAATAACACGCACACACACACAGATATATATACAGGGTGTTACAAAAAGGTACGGCCAAACTTTCAGGAAACATTCCTCACACACAAACAAAGAAAATATGTTATGTTGACATGTGTCCGGAAACGCTTACTTTCCATGTTAGAGCTCATTTTATTACTTCTCTTCAAATCACATTAAACATGGAATGGAAACACACAGCAACAGAACGTACAAGCGTGACTTCAAACACTTTGTTACAGGAAATGTTCAAAATGACCTCCGTTAGCGAGGATACATGCATCCACCCTCCGTCGCAGATGCGCTGATGCAGCCCTGGAGAATGGCGTATTGTATCACAGCCGTCCACAATACGAGCGGTGAATCGAGGAAGTACAGTACATACTAAAGAAACTAAAACGAGCTCTAACATGGAAAGTAAGCGTTTCCGGACACATGTCCACATAACATATTTTCTTTGTTTGTGTGTGAGGAATGTTTCCTGAAAGTTTGGCCGTACCTTTTTGTAACACCCTGTATATATATATATATATAATAATGGAAAATTATACTATCACATTGCAATAAATAATGTTAATAATTAATAATTTAATAATAGTATGTGCATAAAACGGAAGACAAACATAAAATGTCACAAATGGTTTCTTCAGTATGTGTGATGGAAAACTTCCTCCGTTTCAATAATCCTAATGACCTAGCTGTCTGGAGCTTTTATTTTTCTGTTGTTAGACGCTAGCACTGAGTCGGACGGTGAGTTAGCTCCGATCCAGATGCGTCGACGTGTTGTGGTACAGTGGCCAGCTTATGGTGGCAAGCGGTGCCCCGGCCTTCAAGAGATGAGACCCTGCCCCTTATCTGGAGCCCGCTGCCGTCACTACACCTGGGGTACTGGCGACTGGTCGGAGTGCCAACTTCCCAACAATGTAGAGTGCGGTATTGGATACAGGACAAGAGGTACATAGCACAGGCAGCATCCTATTATTGAAGTTTGTCCGAAAACTAACAAGAAGTTCAAATACCACAAGGATGATTTGCGTTATATAACTGACAAGAGAGAGGGGGTTTTCCTGAATTCCGTAAACAGTCATTGTCTTACTTGGCTGATAGATCCCTTTTTATTGTTGTCATCAATCTCTTGACTGATTGGATGCATTCCTCCATCTGTTCCTATCTTGCGCTATCCTTTCATCTCAACATACCTCCTACAACCCATGTCCTTAATTATCTGTTTCATATATTCTAATCTCTGTCTCCCTCTGCAGTTCTTACCTTCGACTATTCCCTCCTCTAAGAAGTTAACCAATCCTGCATGTCTTAAAATATGACATACCATCCTGTCTCTTCTTTCTGTAAGACTTCCACAAACTTCTTTCCTCACCCATCATTTACAAAACACATTCGTTTCGTACTTTATCCGTTCACTTATTTTTCAGCATCCTTCTATAGTACCACATTTCAAATGATTCAAGTTCCCTTCTTTCTGGTATTCCTAAAGTCCATGCTTCGCTGCTATAAAGCGCAATGCTCCATACACAGTTTTAAAGAGTTCTTTCTGAGTCCTACATTAATATATGAAACTAAAAGATTTCTCTTTTTCATGAATGCTTTTTTCGCTAGTTCTATTCTGTTTTCAACATCATTCCTGCTTCGGCCATTGGTTGTAATTTTACTTCCTAAGTAGAAAAATTCAACTCCTTCTATCGCATCCGACCCTATTTTTACGTATATTTAATCTACTATTATTGGTATCATTTCTGCTTCATTTCATCAGTTTTGTATTGCTTTGGTTTCTATTTATATCCTCAACCTGTTCTGCTAAAAATACAATGTCATCAGCAACTAGTAGCATACTGATTTTTCTCCTTTAACACTTATGTCATATTCAAATCTTTCTTTTACTTCCTTTATTGCTTCTTATACATAAAAGTTGAATATTAATGGGGACAGACTACAACCTTGTCTCACACCCTTTTAACTACTTGATTCCTATAAAGATTATAAAGTATTCTTCTATCTCGGTATTTTAGATCCGACTTCTTTAAAATTTTGAGCATCTTGGTCCAGCTAATATTATAAAAAAATCTTTTTCTAAATCAACAAACGCCATAAAAGTATCTTAGTTTTTCTTGATCCGCCCTTCAAGTATTAATCTTAAGGACAGAATTGATTTTCTTGTATCGCGGTTTTTCCTAAACCCAAACTGATCTTCACCTATTACTCCTTCTACTATAGTGTTATTTCTCTTTCACAAGGTCAAGCCCTTATCTTTGGAGCACTTTGATTTTCATCCATATCTCTGCCCCCCCCCCTATATCCTCTCTTCCTACTTCCTATCACCTACAAAAGTAATCGATTCAAAACCATGGACGTGACTGAGGAAAATTCCTCTATGTAATCAATGGAGATCCAGCAAGAAAATTTCAATATTTTAAAGAACTGTTAATAATAAAAAATCAAATAGACGCTGAAGACTTTTTTTGTTGCAAAGGAGATTAATGATCCGTTATCCTCGGTATAATACATATTAAACCAATGGTTACTTTCGGACACACCTCGTGTTTCCTGTCAATTGATCATTGGTTATCTTTCATAAATTAGTCTTTGTTTACGTAATTTTCATAAGACGTGCCTCCATTTTTCAGCTGTGTGGTGCTATCGCAATCATCCCAGCATTAAGGTTGAGGCGAGCTTCTGCATTGATCAGAATGGGACGATTCCGGAGTCATCTGAAGCTTGTTACAGAGATTGCCATTGGCCGTGTGTGCTGTCGGGATGGTCAGAGTGGAGTCCCTGTACGCGTGCTTGCTCCACAAGGCAAAGGACTCGCGAGCTGCTTGGTAAGCACCACACACAATGTGAATATCTGAAACCACTACAACTGTTTCACTTCTCAATAGAATCACTGTCGACAAAATTTGACAGTAATTTGTGTCATCGAGGAATTCTCATTGACAGGAGTTTGTACAGTACTTATATGAGTAGCCCGTAAGATGATATTCCAAACCAGTATTTATATCATACATGACATGGCATATTCACTGTTGGTGAAGCTCAGTGACTTGATCTTTTTCTGATCATTTTCCTTTAATAAAGCACATTGTTCGTGTAACTTACGTTTAAAGAAAAGTCTTAAAAAGTACAGTCGGAGAGACAATTTTCCAAAGATCCTTTCTGATTATCTTTCAAACTAGACGTGACTACGTGGCGGAACAGCATACGTTGTAGGCGGTACACTTGATGGATGATATTACAGACCAGAAGTTCCCATTATTTTACCCGGCATAAAAGAAACTTTTTCCCAACAACATGATTTTCGCAGACGTACGAGTACAGTATCGAGACACAAAACTCAAAATTCACAAAATATAAGTGAATCCCATTTGCAGGTCGAATGAATGCTCAAGTAATAAATTAAAATCTCTTTACAAGAAATGTAACGCACTATTCTCACAACGTTCAATACTGTTAACTTCGCTGAAAGGAACAAAAACCGTTGTCACGGTGTTCTCCACCAAATGCATTGCGAAATATGAAACAGATTAGGTACTACGAAGGACGGATTCAACAACAAACTAGGCAAAAAATATAAAATATCGAAAAGTCTTTAATAATAAATTTAACATCTGTCAACGCAAGCCGCGGATTGCTACGTAAATTTCTTTAACGCTACCTTGTTTCAGAAAGAATGTTATTTTATTTTCACTGGCAACAAACTATTTTCAATGACGTCTTCAAAAGTGTACCGCCGAAATTTGTATATTCGACAACTAGCTCCACTGTCTTCTTCACTATGCTACCATTACAAATGGTTTCATCAACACCATTCACAAAGTTCATAGAGCACGTGCCATGTGTGGACGAGAATTGTCCTGTTGAAAAATGGCACCACGGTAGTTCCGCACGAGGACGCAGGATGTCCGTGACGTACCGTTGTTCAGTCATAGTTCCATCAATCACTATTATCCGTTACCTGAAGTCATAGCCGATGGCTGCCCACACCATGACGCCAGGAGTTACACCACTGTGCCTCTCCAAAATATTGGAATGGTGGGACCTCTCCCAAGGTCACCACCATACTTACCGACGATGGTCATCCGAAGGATTTACGGGACTGTTGATGAACTGCGTCGCGTATTCAACAGCGATTTTTTTTTCCTGGAATGACTTAGGGTGAATAAGAAAAATGAAATCTGGATTTGAGTTAGGTCAATGTTTCCAAAACACCATAACTAGTTTAGCTGAAGTGTTAACGAAGTGCTTAGAATTTGAAAGAATGAAGGCTTTCCGGTATATCAGCTATATGAAAAGTTCTCGTGCCTACCACCGGCATTTATTGAGATATCACTTATGAAACCTCTGCATACTTCAGTTTCGCATCAGTTTAAAATCTTTAGCAGATAAGTAGCAGCGATCTGTTTGGGGAAAATAGAAAAAAAAAATACACTGGATTTGTTTTCTATCGCAGAATTGAAATCATCAATTCACTGAATGCAATATGAAATATCCCCTAGACAAATGAAATTTCCTAGTACGCATATAATGACTTTGCCCTGAATTTTTTAAGTTTATTGCATTTCAAACGTCTAATAAAATTTCTAAGGTAGTTTTACTTAGCTATTTGCCATTTTAATTGTAATTACAAAAATCAATCCCTACTCTTAGATTTTCAAATTTTTTACTTCTTGGTAGCTACTGAAGATTTTAATCGAAATATACGAATATACATAAGTATGCTGGTTGAACAGTAGTATAATAACACATACTTGGTTCCTACGATCTCATGGTGGCTGTGCATATTATTATTAAATGCTGACGTTTCGGTCAAGTTGCATTAGCCTTCTTCTAGGACATAACTGCGTTGACATGAGTGTGTGAGATTAAAGACGTGTTCTACCCCAGAAGAAGGACGAAGAAGTTCGGCTGAAACGTTGGTATTTAAAACAAGCACGCAGCACTATCCCGGGAACATTTAAACTATTTATTGTGGCTGTGGAAGCTTTCGGTTGCAACATACAAATAGTTTTAGAAGTTTAAAGATTATAAACTCTTATAGCAGTCAAACTTTCGTAGGAAATTTCGTGCTTTAGACAAAAAGCCAGGTATGTACAAGGTCAGGATGGGTGAACTCACCATTTCCGCCTACCACCACAATTTCCGCTTCAAACACCACTTCTAGAGATTAACAGTGGTAAAATATAAAAATTTATTACAGATTACAGTGTTGCCCTCCATAGCAATTTTCTTCTCAGCTGACACATAATCTTTACTGAATTACAGAATCTTTTTATTAAAAAATACAAATAAACTAGTTTAATATCTTATTTTTCCTTTTATCATCTTGGTTAATAACACATTTTTGTTGGGGGGGGGGGGGGGAGAAAGAACAGAACAGTCACTCTATGTTTAAGCTGTCATTTGTTTGTTAGTAGCACAATCCAAAAAGTATCGCTACCGCACAACAGCCGGAATGGAATTAGACAGAACGGTGTCATTTTTATAAAAAAAACCTCATTTGAATCATACTGGTGTCTGAATTGTTTGAAACTGTCTCTTTCAGTAATATAACTATCTTTCATTCCCTATTTTTTTTTAAAAAAAGCAGGAATTCTCACTGGTTTTTGAGCAGTTACTTTAATTTGTGTTGAAAGAAAACTAGTTTTGTTTTGTTAAAATATAACCAAAAAACTGACTTCATATTTTTTTTAACCAACGCATACTGTGTTGACGCTGTCTCATATCACCAGGAAGAATATTTTAGTGATTTCGATTTTCTGCAGTTTGTATATTTAAAAACAGATTTAACTACAAGAACAGGACGTACAGTCAGCAGATTCACGAACTTGCTGCAAAAGTAACTATATTTAAAAATATGTTGTATATTTGATAGATGCTTCAGATAACTCCGTAACGTTTCCATAAATTTTAAAACAGTACTCACATTGAATTTTATCATAATTTCTACATATTTTACGTTGTATAAAACCAGTTTAACAGCTACAATTCTTTTGAGATCTACTAATTGCTAGAATTTTATTTTAAAGTGGTAACTTCTGTGTTATGTATGGTCACTTAGTACCTCTTAAATGTCATACAAAATAAAATAAAAATAGATATGACATTTTTATAATCGATTGAAGAAATTTAATTTTTATTTCAGATTATAAAACGAAATAGCTGGAATATATTTCCTTTCTTGTGAGGTGGATGAGTCTCAATTTTCGATAATCGTCTGACTATATCACCTACAACATTGGACTGTATACGTACTAGTATATAAAGGGCTGAACAAATTATAGGAGAAAAATGTAGCGATAAGAGATTCAGGTTGTTCCGATACATATGGGCGTCAAAGTACCTCTGGGGATACTGTAAATGTCAAATTTGAAATGCAATTCTGCCCCTACGCGTTCCAAATCATCCTCAGATGTATACTCCATTGCCTAGGAGTATCTTTTTTATGCTTAAATTTGGGGAAGAAGGATATCAGTCCTAAATGGCTGCACACCGATAATGACTTTCAATCTGATATAATTTCTATTTGCTGATTGTCTATCGTTTTTACCAACCTCACTAGGGTCCATTTTTTGGCGAAATTCTTTCTCAGTCAGCATATAGTACAGAGAAGTTCGTGAGTGTAAAGTTCTTATGGGATGAGTTAAGTAAAGAAAACTTAAAAATTAACTACTCGAAATAGTGACCAGTAATTTCTTAATGGAATAATCTGAAAGATATTAAATCACTTGACCAAAACTGTTACACTGTGCCTAAGAACTGTGTAGTATTTTTTTTGGATATGTTTAAGTAAAATAAAACCCATAACAATTTTAGCAAAAAAATGAGCTACCTACCAGGGATTTAGTAATTACTCGGAATACACAGTGCACTCATTATACAAGCAATCAATAGAGTCAGATGGATATTTCTTTTTTATTTTAGCGGTAAATGTTAGGACTCAGTTATAGTTAGAAAAGACCTTAACAAACAACTGCTCAAGTAGTGAATGTTGTTCGTTCTTTGTGACCCACAACTCAAATTTATCTTGTGAAAAAATCGAATCCCTTTATAATTTTGTTTTTAATTTTATAGTTTAGAATACATGAATTACTTTGTTTACAGGATTATCTAGCAGCAGACCACCTTGTATGAATACTGATCAGTTTCCTCTTGTCGAGACTCAGTCATGCCCGTGTAACCAGTACGACCTGAAAATACTTGGAGACTGGTCAGAATGCATCCTGGAGAACGAAATAACTATCAAAGCCAATGGAAGAAGCGCAAATGGTGTATGTGGTACGGGCACACGCTACCGTCGTATTGGTTGTTTCAACTCTACTGGCCACCTCGTTGAACCCAAGTGAGTTACACAACTCATATTCGCTGTGGCTATAAACATCTACAAAATATAAGTATCTTAAGCAAGTTGAACTGATTATTTTCGTTGTGCTCATCATTATCGTGCAACTGTGTGTATTTTAAATAAAAGCACTACCCTTTTCCATTTTTAATAATAGAATTTTATGTTTGCTGCGCATTAACTGAAGCCAAGTGTAACCAACAACTCTTATATTTCATTCAAACCATGCTGAAATTTGCAGAGGTCCAGAGAACGTTGGGTGTGAGAAAACCATTCATTGGCAATGAGGCCTTGGTTAATAATTGTCAAAGAATTAGGAGTACTGTGCAGAAGGGAATAGTTGACCAAGAACACAAACTAGCAATTGAGTTCCAGCACAAGGGAGGGGGAAAGTTCTGATTTGTGTTTAAGGGAGTCTGGAATTTGTTAATAATTCATCGAAGAAGGAGCTAAACTAAGTGACCTCAAACAGTAGAAGAATTTAAAGTTGAGATCTGTATAAAGGAACTTTTTATTAAGGTTGACTTCGAGGTAATGAGGGGAAGGAACGGGAAGGAATTCGGCCGTCGGCTTTAGAAACAACAATCCAGGCATTCACAAGAACGATTTCTGGAAACAACGGAAAACTGAAATCTTTATGGCCGGAAAAAAAAATGGATATGGACGTAAAGTGTCAACATAAACTCCTTTTTTATGGCTATTAATAGCTATTGCGTTATTTCTAACTTCTATGTTATTTTCTCGTTCCTTACTCCAAATGTATTAATCTATAGATTTTGACCCTGCAGGCTCTACGCTAGTAATGCATTTACGTTAACTATCGTTGTAGATTCAAACATGTTAGTATGAGCTTGCATGGAATACTAACTGGCCGTTATGTTGTGGTTATGAATGCCAGTAAAAAAACTTACAGGAAAACATCATGATGAAAGTAGAACTGCAGCTTCAATGTACCCCGAAATAATGTGAAATCTTGAAATTGAAGCAAAATGCTTAAGGATCACAGTACTGTGTATATACTAATTACAAAGTAAAAATTAATGGCCGATTTCAGCTGTGCCTTAGGTTCGTAAACTTTTCTGCACTTCACGTTTGAGTAGTGTCATGGAACCGTGAAAAATGTCACGTTTAAAGCTGAGGGCAGGATCGCCCCACATAAAAATGTTACTAACACGGGAAACTAATTACAATCAAACACAACTCGATGTGTTCTAAAGATATATTGTAGGGCACTAGTAACAAATAATAAATGCACATTACATCGAATAACAGAAAGCTGCATCAGAATTAGTGTCCACTAGCGTAGTCAGTTGGTACGCGGTCGATCCGCGTGGTGTTCCGGGAGGGTACTTCCGCGACACGACCTAGACAACTGCGAGTGCGACGACTGACTGATGACTGGCGAACAACTAGGCCTCTTCCTGCTGGCCGGCGTGCGCTGTCAGATGCACAATCGCTCTGCCCTCTGGTGGCCGCTGCCAACTGCTGCGCTCTGATTGTCGTTTCGAGTGGGTGCGAAATGTCTGCGGTTGCTGCTGGAGTCTCCAGCGTGTGCGAGATATCGCCACAAAGCAATACTAACTGTTTACTATTCTACATCCATTACCGGTACAAGAGTTCTCTATTCAAATGTAGACCCGCGTAGAACCCTGCATATTACAACGTTCATCTTACTAACAAACGCTCATAGCAAACTTCATAAACAATACAAAATGTATGAAAGATATTTTTTCTGCCTTTTTGACACTATATTTATGGATCAGGTTTTAATACATATGATGTCGAACATTTACAGTACGGTAATTAATGAAGATGAAATTGTCCTTGGCTGGTTTAAGAGGCATAATCTCCGATCTATACTCTTTAGACCAGACATTATTTACGTGTTGAAGATCCTCACTGAATAAATCGGCCAACCATAATATTTTCGAGCAGCGAGACAATAAATCGGACATTCGCAGTTATAACTTGGTTACCAATCTATCGAGTAGCTTGTTCAACTTTCGCCAAGCGACAGGAAGGTATCATGATGCTAAATCCAAATTGGAGTGCATAATTAATAAGCACAGACATATTTCACTGTTTCAAGAGCTAGCGGTCCAGTGACTCACGATTGCTTGCGGGAGAAGAAGACTTCTGGATTCAACGACGGTACACAGTTTTTACATTTCCCGTCTACAATGACGTATAGAAATCGCAATCGTGCAAAATTTTGGTTTCGAGATTATCACGAATCTTCAAACTTGAGGGTTTTCTAAAGCCGTTTTAAATTATTTTCTGTCTACCTGTAACAGGTTTTTGTGAACATATTGTATTAATTTTTTTATTTGTCAATGGTATTTGGATTAATTAAGTATTTTGTTTTTATACTTCTATTCTAAGACCATTCCTTTGCAGTCTTTTTTCAAGACACATTTCATTTGATGCCTATATAATAATTTAACCTGATTGACGTGATAGCTGTGAAGTATTGTTAAAGATTCAGAATAATATAAATTGTGACATGGTATCACGAGTAATATCATTTTTCTTTAAAGTGATAAGTTGGTATTAAAACATCTTGCAGACATAAAAGGGAATTGTATGTAAAAGTTAGGAATACTGATAATATGCTTCTCAGACAACATTACAAAACTTACTGTAGAATTTTAACCAAAGTAATAAAAGAAGCTAAACATTTGGCCATAAACAATGAGATTAGTAGTTCAGATAATAAGATAAAAAGTATCTGGAACATTATTAAAAGAGAAACAACTGTATCATCCCTTGAACATAAACCTATATCTATAAGCATTAATGATAAGCTTGTAACTGACCCCTGTGATGTAGGAAGTGCTTTCAATAACTACTTCTTAACAGTTGCTGAAAAAATAAAAGGAAAATATATTGGGAATATGGATGCTATAGCAATACTTAAATCCTTGTCACCAAAGACAGCACCTATGTCTATATTTCCCACCAGTCAAAATGAAATTGAAAAAATTATTAAATCCCTCAAAAATAAAAAGTCATTTGGTTATGATGAGGTTTCAACCCATGTAGTAAAACAATGTAACACCAGCATTAGTAGAGTTATTAGTCATATATGTAATAGTTCTTTTGAAGAAGGTATCTTTCCTGACTCACTCAAGAAGTCAATAATCAAACCGCTTTATAAAAAGGGTGAAACCTCAAAGATTGAAAATTACAGACCGATATCACTTCTACCAGCATTTTCAAAAATCTTTGAAAAAGCAATGTACAGAAGGGTGTATGCACATCTACAAAAGAATGACCTACTCAGTAAAGTACAGTTTGGTTTTAGACAAGGCGTTTCAACAGATTCAGCAATTTTTGCTTTTGTAAACGACGTACTGAAATCAATGCATAAAAAATTAAATTCCCTAGGTATATTCTGTGATCTTGCTAAGGCTTTTGACTGTGTTGATCATGAGATTCTACTAGGTAAATTAGACCACTATGGAGTTAGTGGTAAGCCAGGACATTGGTTTAAATCGTACCTGGAAAATAGAAAGCAATGTGTATCACTGAAAGATGCTAATACAGGAGATGTTATAAACTCAGAATGGGGTATAGTTAAATGTGGTGTGCCGCAGGGTTCAATTCTTGGCCCTCTGCTGTTCTTAATCTATATAAATGATCTCCCACATATACTAGGTGATAATGAACACATGGTGCTCTTTGCAGATGATACTAGCATATCCTTGAAAGACCCATCAGCACAAAACCTCGAAAACACAGCAAATGATGTTATAAAGAAAATTAACAGGTGGTTTAATGCCAACAAACTAATACTTAATGTAGAAAAGACACAGTTACTTCAGTTTGCTACAAAAAATAAAACAAAGGTCAGCTATAATGTGATATCAGAAGGAAAAGCAATCAATGAAAGCAGTTTCACAAAATTCCTGGGTGTATATATAGATAACAAATTGAACTGGAAACAGCATATTCAACAACTTCTTAAAAAACTGAATTCTGCAACATTTTCACTGAGGGTAATATCTAGAATAGCTAATATAGAAACCAGAAAGTTAGTATATTTTGCATATTTTCATTCCCTGCTCACTTATGGCATCTCATTCTGGGGAAACTCGTCACAAGCACATTGGGTATTTAAATTGCAAAAGCGTGCTATAAGAACTATTTGTGGAGCAAGCCCACAGACGTCGTGCAGAAATCTATTTAAAAACCTGGGTATACTAACAATGCCAGCACAGTATGTATACTCTGTACTATCATTTGTAGTGGAAAATCCTGAACACTTCAATCTTAATGCTGACATACATAGCCATAATACTAGGAATAAATATAATATTCACAAGGATTACAAATCACTGTCAATTGTACAGAAAGGGTTAACATTTACTGGAGCTTCCTTATTCAATGTATTACCAACAGAAATTAAATGTTATCTACAAAAACCCAACTACTTTAAGTCCAAACTGAAAGAGTTTCTGCTTCAGAACCCATTTTACTCTGTGAAAGAATTTTCTTCTTGGAATTTGGTAACTAAGAATGACTGATAAAATAGTAGTATGGAAGGGGAAGGTGACAAAATTATTCACAATTACTAAAATGATATATGAAGTAATTACACTGTTTACAAAATTTCACTCATATATAGGAACTAACATGGGATAGCATGCACCCAAAAACTGCTGTGAAAAATTATCATACTAACAGGTTTTACAGTAATTGACTGCTTATGAGCTGTTGGTAATGTAATTGATATTGCTAATAGGTTTGTGTACTGTTCCACATAAATAGCAACTAACATAATATAATATGTAGTCACAAATTACAGTGAAACATATCATGGTAACTGGTTGGTAAGAAAATAACTGGTTATTAGATGCTGGTAACAAGTGTATACACTGTTCCACATAATAAGTATTAATTAACACGGAATTGTATTTGTAGATTACAGGAGATATTGGTTATACTAATGGGTTGTTGCTAACTTGTTGTCAATATATAATAATATTATCAATTATATAGTAATATTGACATTACTAATAAGTGTATGTACTGTTCCACATCCCCGAGATTATTCTCACATGGGATCAAAGTGAACATATATATCTATCTATCTATCTATGATAACACCGGTATTAATAGTCAGATTACACGAACTTCATGTGTACATATTGTAGCTCATGTTCTGGATTTAATATATTTTCTGAATTTATATGTCCATCTAATAATCCTAGTTCAGTAATGCAACTTTTATAGGTTTTGTCTAATTACTCTTTTCTTTAATATAAACATGTTGCAACTTTTGTCTTCCGATTTGTGAAATAAATTTGAATTTCAGTTAAGACTTTTGAGTAAGGCTGACAACTGAAGTGTATAATTTACCTGGTTGCAGTGCACCGGTAATTATATTCTTAGATATGTAAGACAGGAGTAGACGTTACTAACAATACTAAACAGTATTTCTGTGAGCGGTCTGGTGGCTCAGTGGTTAACTGATAGAACGAGATTCGGATTCGATTCCCGGTTTCAGCTAGAAATTTTGCAGGCGCCTCAGATGACAGTCTCTGGCAAATCTTTGCTTTCTTCTTATGAAGTACGTTGTGGTGCTCCATGGTTTGGACTTCACTTAAAACTATAGGTACCCTCTATGTGGTATAAATATCTGCTTAGGTTAAATTATCCACGATCTAAGCAAATTGTGTTGCAAAATGAAATTCTATCTTGTCCAACCAATAATGCCATAAGCATTTAGTTTCTAGTGTTTGTCTCTTGAGCTGTTTTATTTCACCGTATATTAGTTGAGAAAGGAAAGGATATTTAACATTGGATGATAATTCCTTACAGTTCCAGGATATGGTAAAAGTTAAGTGACATCAAAGTTACGATTCATTAGAATTTGAATCACGTTCCTAGCCGCAAACTATTTTTTTTTAATGATACATGTTCTATGGTTGTAACCTAATTGGTTAATAATGTTATCTTCGTATGTCCCTAACGACACGTGAACAGAGTTTCTGGTTACACAAGGACCTCCCACAAATTCGATAAACCAGGGGACTACTGGCTTGTCCTAAAATTGGAAACATAATATGTGAATTTTTAATGTATTTGTAAAGTATAATTCAGTTATAAAGTATTTTTCTTCTAGTCTCTGTGGTGCTGATAACGGAATTGAAGAAGAACCATGTTTCATACCATGCCCCGTGGACTGCAAAATGACTGAATGGACTTCATGGGGAGAATGTTCTGCACTGTGTGGCCCAGGACTACACAATAGGACCAGGAAGGTAAGTTAGCCTCTGCTTATTATATCAATCAAATGCCGTGTTATAAACTCTTTATTTGTAAAGGCGTAAGCATTTATTGTGACATAGTTGAGGCACGTGGACAAAATGCAAACATGGTAGTTGTAGGCGATGGTTTTGCTTGAATCTGATACCACAAATGCTTTTGTTTGGTATGTTCAGTGCATAGCTATGTTACCTCACTGAATGTCAATAAAATGCTTTTATTGCTATAAACATCAAACATTACCCTGGGGAAGGCCAACAATTAAGAGAATTCTTTTATTTCTTTGGTGATTAATTCAGCCTTTTCCATAAGCACTGCTAATTGTTCCTGTCCACGTTCATATAAAGGACTTTTTTCTTAAGCTTTATCCTTTCATCAACTTCAGACGTATGTACAACAATAGTTTGGATAAAGTGATAGTAGCATATTCATTCCGGCAGATTGTACTTGACTAATTTGACTATAAAGTGCTTTTTAGACCAGATATACCATTAACACTTATTTCCAATCTCATCTGCTAATGCTGTTTCATGTACCCATAATACTTCATTACTTCACTTAACACATCAGAACATTTTCTGCAGCTTTTTGTGGAAAAAATTAGCGAATGTTAACTGTAATGTATCGCATGTGGTAACCCTGTTTGCAGAAATGAGAATAAAATGTCAAATATGGCAGTGTATATGTAGGAGACATTGTCAAAAACCTTTCTTTTTTGGCTTGTCATACACTTACAGAGAGATAAGCAAAATGATACTGAGAGAATAGAATCCGACGCACTATTACAGAAACACACTTTCGCTGACAATACGTTACACATAAACACACACACCCAAGATTTCAAGTCACTTCTGCCAGATAGTCAAAAAGTTATTGAAATAGTTAGACGGTGGTGATTTAATCCTCGAAAATATATTTTTAAAACTACCATACCATTACGGTAAATTGGTGGTGGGATGTCTGATTGAAAAACGGAAGATTCCTGTTCTGAGGGTATGTTTTTGGCTCTGTGTTCCGAAATTCTCACAAACATATGAACGACAATATAGCTGTGGTGAGGGTGAGATTGGATGCAGATGTTTCTTGTTTGTTGCATGCAGGGCTGGCGTTGGGGGGGGGGGGGGGGGTAAGCGGGTCAAACGTACCCGGGCCCCACGGGCTGATGGGGGGCCCGATCACTGACAATAGGGGCCCTCAGGCCATGAAGCCAAGATTACGCCCATCATTGTCTCCTGGCCATTTTGTAGAGCTAAAAAAAAAAAGGTCGCCCATTTTACCCCGGGCCCAAAATTCCTAGCGCCGGCCCAGGTTGCATGTTTCATGTTGATTTTCATTGAGGTGTGATTTTCTTGAGAATGCTTGTGAGGTGTTTTTCTTTTTTTTACACCTCGTCAATGTCGAGGTCATTAGAGGCTTGATGGGAGTGGGGGACAAGGAACGGGAAGGAATTTGGCCATGGTATTTTGGGAGTCAGCATCCCGGCATTTGTCTGGAGTGATTTGGGGACACCATGGAAAACCTAATCTGGATGCCCGGACGGGGATTCGAACCGGCGTCCTCCCGAATGCGACGTCAGAACAATAACCGTTCACCTACCATGCTCAGTATGCTTGTCAGGAATGTGTGGCTGACATAGTGACTTTTTCAAGATTCAGACGATTGTTTTCGAGTTATTGCTCTTGTACATAGTACCACATACTATGGCTATGTAGCTTGAAGCTGAAACATAGTGAAAGGTAATATTCCATCTATTGCTGTAAATATGAATTTATTCCACAGATTACGAATATGACAATAAACAAATGATTAAAATTACAGAACTGTACATGCATTGTGACAGTGAGAATTAATTAAATTAATTACGGTGCTAAACCTCCAAATGCTGCAAACAGTGAATATGGCTAAACCTAATATCATCTACTCATTGTTTGCTATTTCAAATTCCTTACTTATCTTTTCACATTCACATTACGAAACAGAATTTATTAGTTCTCATTTTGCAGATTCAGTCTTAATACACATAAGTAGCCACGTTTTTACTTTCCCTGTTGTTATTGTACAGGTAAATATGCAATGCTTATCTCATAAGCTTACATAAAGAAATTTGTGTAAACACAGTGTGTAGTTGTATCGGTAATGATATCAAAGTGTTACCAGTTTCTGACAATCTGGTTTAGCATATTGTTGAGTTCATTGCCAACAGTAACGTAAAATGGCGTTAAGATAAACAAGAATAAAATGACATAATTGAATCTTAGTGAAGTTGTTTTTATGTGGTAAGGCAATAACTTTTAATTTTTATCATCTTAATCACTTTGCTAATACATTTCCACCCTATTTTCATAGATGATCCGTAATTCTATGTATGCTGGCCGACCCTGTGGTGAGACCATGGAAGTGAAAGTGTGTAATTCACCGTGCAACGTCTATCGCTGGGTGGCTGCTGGTTGGAGTGAATGCCAGCTTATAGGAGTCGATCAGGAAAGAGGTTGTGGAACTGGGGATCAGTATCGCCAAGTCAGGTACTACATAACAAATCTAGATACAGAATAGTATCAATAATTTTTATTAGGTTTCCACTCAAAATGTTCTGGTCTTATGTTTTTAAATGGTATCATTTAACTGCAGCTACTGCAGCATATAAAATTTTACTTAAGACCATGCGCACAAGGTTTTGTTAAATAAAAGAAAGAGTTACAGAATAGTAGAGACACATTCTTTGTCACATTGTGTCAAATAAAATATTTCACAGAATCTTTAATTCTGAATAATAAACGTGCATTACAAAGATCAAAATGAAAGTAAGTTTAACATTAAGTATGAAAAAAATATACATTTGATTTAATCTTTATACATTTTCTTGGAGAAAGCCATTGAAATGATCTATTATGGAAAGTCTAAGTTTCTGGTTTTTGTGTACTGCCAAACAAAACAATAAGCAGAAATGTTAAGTAGTCATAATAAGTGATGTAGTCTTCTTGCATTATCACATGTTGCTCTTATATTGGGAAGTAGGGACAGCGCTGTGATTATCGGGTCCCTGGTAACCATTCTTAGCCCCCCCCCCCCACCCCGGCAATTTTTCACTTTTAACTTTGGTTTTTTTATATAAAGCCAAAAAAATTATATACAAAAAATCAAATAATGCCTTTCACAGGAAAGTTTTTTAATAATTGATTTCTATTTAGCTAAGCACCCTGTTGGGGTTTGGGCCTGGAATGCTTTTGCCCCACTTACCCTCACTCCCCCTAAAGTAGGGTCAACATCTCCTCTCTGTACAGAGCACCTTGTTTGTGCATATGTGATGTACTAGTAACTGAATGATTCCCAGTACCAGGAGTCTAGTGGCGTAGCAGTAGTGTGGCAGAACAGGCAAAATGCCACAGTTCCCCATCTGGAAGGGGCCCCCAGCCCTTACCTGGAAGGGTTCCAGCCTGAGGCCCAAGAAGGGCTGCTGTACCCTTCAACAGCCTCTGCCCATTTTAGGTGCACAGGGCAGTAGTAGAGCTAAAATAAAAAGTCGTCCATTAATTAGGTGCTCTAGTTTGCCTCCAACTCCCTATATCCGGGCACTCAGGCATGGGCCCCATCTGATGAATTTGCCACGGGCCTCAACAGTATAGTTATGCCACTTCTGGAGCCACTCACTCCTCGCAAACAGCCTCCTGAAAAGAAGGTGGAAGCCCAAGGAATGGCCCAGGACACCCTCTTGTGCTTAGGTTTTAAATGATCCCTAAAACAAGATCAATCCAAAATGATAAATTGCATGGAGATTCTGGAGGCAACATGAAGCCACCATTAAAGACCCAAAGATTATTCTGAGATCATGTAATCCAATCAAGTCACATATGGTATGATAGCTTCTTCCTGGGTAAAATACTTGTAGCTCCCCAGTCAAATCTCTCTTTGGGGATGGCTCAAAGAGGAATCGCCAGAATTAGTAGAAACATTCTACAAGTTAGGTAATGTAATTTTAGAAGTCTGAATAGAGCAGGTATTTAAGTTAGATATTGTTGTGATCAGTAATATTAAGTGGAAGGGTGCACAGGGTTTCTGCTCTGGGGAATATTGACTAAGTGGCAAACAAGCTGTTAGTGGAATTGTTCGTGTGGGATTAGTAATGAAGAAGAAAGTAAGGAAATGGGTGAATTGCCATGAACAGTTTAGTGACAGTATTATCACATTATTCAAGGGTATACACTGATGTCACAAGAAGAATAAAGAAAATATATGATGAAATTGTTGATTTAATTCAGTATGTGAAGTTGGATGATAACCTAATAATCGTAGGTGTCGTGTTCCATTCCACTTAGGCCTAGGGAGTGCACTGCTGACAGTAATAGACTTATTAAAATACCCTAAGTCCCTAAGCGGTTGTGCCTGTAATTGTACAATCCAATCGCAGCATAGACAGGTCCCACATTTTTGTCACCCATGGAGTGTGTTAATCTTGCTTTGAGCTTTTCTTTTATTTCTTTATTTAATTGCCACTATAGCTATTAGTAAGTGTTGGAGCAATTCATCTGTCCTGCTAACCACTGGTTAGTGCAAGTAATTTTCTTATAAGATCTGTTATGGGCTATATATAAGAATGGGCGACTACAACATATAATTTAACACTTAACATGAAATATCTTTTTGTCTGTATAGCCCATAATTAATGGCAGTACTTTATTCGATTAATAAATACCACAATACAGGTAACATAAATGTCGACAATTGTAATTTCCAACATCTTTGTTCATTCAACAGGTGCATGAAGGAAACTGTCAACTCAATGGCAGTTGAAGTTCCTGATGCATACTGTGATGCAGTTCTCCAGCCAGCTGATGTGAATGCTTGCCATGTTGCATGCCCAGGAGAATGTGTCGTCAGCCCTTGGTCAGACTGGTCAGACTGTCCAAAGGTAGGTTGTTGGAATAGAAGAAAAAAAGATATGTGCAGCTGAAATATACACAGCAAATTTGCCCACAGTTTGTTAAACTTAACTGAAAAACACTCAATTAAGAGATATCAAGGCAGTAAGGAATACTTTAAACAACTAAACAAGCAATTAATAACAGCAAAGATGGAAGTTAAAATGGGTTTCTGAAGAACATTATTGGTGGATGGGGACCATTGAATGATGCACCTGTGGATGTGTTAGAAAACTGTGGAGAAGGAAAGGTATTTGGACAATTGTAGATAAGGATGAAGATTTGAAAATAGCAGAAATATTGAGTGTCTGGTTTAATGAGACCATTAGGGACTATCATCCTGGTAGGGGAGGGAATAAATCAGTGGAGAATCTCCATGTACGTAGAAATGAGGAAACTGTAAAATATGAAATAGATCCACAGAAAATTAGGAGGGAACAAAGAGATCTAAAAAAGCACAAAGACACTGGAGTACATAATATTACTACAGATGTATTACAGATAGTGGGATACAATATTCTACCATACCTTGTAATAATATTGAGAATGAGTCTGGAGTCTTGCTGCTTACTAGACGACTGGAAAAGAGAGATAGTAGTACCAATTCATAAAGGAGGGGAGACAAATAGAATTAAAAATTACATGTCAATTAGTATTATATCAGTGATGGGAAAAATGATTTTGAGAATAATATACAACTACATGAGATATGTGTGTGTAGAAAGAAACTGGTTTGCAAATCGACAACATGGCCTTATGTACGATAACCATGAGAATCTTAGTTTTAGGGTTAGCAAGACATTTTGGATGAATTGGACAAGGGTGGCCATAATGATAGTGTAGCACTAGAGCTTTCTAAGGCAATGAATTCCTCTCGGGTGTCCAGCCGAATGGTGTTGTATTAACACGACATTTCGACAGCTAGCTCTGCTGTCTTCATCAGGATTCGTCTTCTAGCTGTCACAAGCTGACTTTCAGACCATCAGAAGGATAAAAGAGCGCCATACTGAACACAAATGACACCTAAGGTTGATTCAGCTGGAAAAGTCTGCGATAGCCGAGCATGCCTTAGGCAAAGAGAATAGGATAGGGTTTGGCAAAACTGTAGTGCTGGCCAGTGCTTCTTCCTTCTGGGACTCAGTCATAAGTGAGGTGTTGAAAATCAGGCTAAATGATAACAACATAAATAGGGAAGGCGGGCTCTGTCTGAGTGAAGCCTGGAGACCAATCATTAGCTATCTCTGACAAGAGCAAAGCAGATCTGCACAACAGGGCATAAAGGGAGCAACTGGCACCAGTCGGGTGCCGCAGTGGACCGCAGATTAAGCCAGCGCTCCTGACTAATCAGAGTGAGTGAGCCCACCAGCATCACGGACCGTCAGCACATGTGTGCGGCCGTGGAGCGGGCATTGTAGTGAGCCCAAGATTTTGCACGCCATTCCTGACTATATAAGGGAAGATTGATAGGAGGCAATGTAGTTCTTAAAAGTAGAGACAGACATAGAGATAGAAAAATTCCTGGTGCTAAAGAAAATATGCAGCTGTTGACTGCGACATTCATGGATGGATGGATGGATAAGCCAGTCTAGGTGGTGACAGTCAGCTTGCGACAGCTAGAAGACACCTTAAACCTGATGAAGACAGCAGAGCTAGCAGTCAAAACATCATGTTTATACAACACCATCCGGCTGGACACTCGAGAGGATTTCATTGCATCATTACACCGGGAAAGCCTCCACTCACACTTTCTAAGGCATTTAACGGAGTGAGCTATAAACTGGCTTTAAACAAGTTGAAAACAAATGAAGTGGACTGAAATGTGATTTCATCTACATATACATATACACTCTGCAATTCACAAAATTCTCGGTGGCAGAAGGTGCTAAGCACCAAAACTAATCTCTTTGTTGTGCACCCCAATCCTGAATGGTACGAAAGAAAAAAAGTATTCATATAAGCATCAGTGCAGGGGCATAGCTACGCCACTGCATCAGTGAGGCACCTTATTTCTCTAATCTTATCACTCCTTTCACTGCAACTTAAATAAATTGGTGGATGAAGGATTTCACTGCAGTCATAAGTGAAAGTGGGTGTACACATGTATACAAGTAAGTTCAAATGAAATGTGCATCGTCTATCTACCAGAGACTCCTATCCCAATCTACTAATCAGTCAAGTGACTGTAGCAAGTGGTCATTAATCAAGCGGCTCTTTTCTGAACTTTCTCTATCCCGTCAATCAATCCCTAACGAATCACATTATAAATGTCACAACAGTAGTGTAAATGTGGATGCATAAGAGATTTTTGTTTGTTCATTACAATTATTCAAGATTCAGCCTATGAATTGCAGCCTAGAATCAGCTCTACCTATGACCGAATTAATATACAAGTTCCATTTCATGTTCCTTTGCACTGTTATGCCCAAATAATACACAGAATCAACCATATCAATAACTGAACTGTTTACTTTGTATTTCTGAACAAACATATTCTTTTTGTTATTTATGCACATTGCCTTGCATTTTTTACAATTTAATGTAAGTTGCCATTCATTGCACCATGCCGAAATATAAGTTATTTAACCCTTTGACTGCTGTTGATGAGTTTACTCGTCATGCTGCCTGCTGCCCCCGTGTGCTAATGACGAGTTTAGTCGCAGCCACCGGTTTTCCCCTGAGCGCTGTTGACGAGTTAAGTCACACCTGTCTGCCGCTACCTGAGTGTTGATGACGAATATATACGCGCCGCTACCTGAGTCGTACAGCGGACTTCACGCCCCATTTCTCAATAGCCTTTCATAGTTCTGGTCGCTAGCTTATCATCCAAATGTTTGTCTGTTAGGAGACTAGGCTTCGCTCTACAGTTCACTGTTCAACAGAAATTACATCAGTGTTCTTTGTGTCCTGTATTTTATATAGAAAATGGCAATACGTTGTGAGTGCATTGAGGAAGAAATCATGGAGATTCTTATGACGAGCGACACTGAGGATGAACTTCATTTTGATGGAAGTGATAGCTTTTCCACAGAATTGGAAAGCTATAGCCCTAAACCATACTCGTCAGTAGGGGTGACAACGCAGTCTCATGTTAGTTGTTCTGAATCTGAAGAATCAGAAAGTGATACGCCTACGAAGCGCTAATGACCCCGTCATCGACGCGCCCTAAAAACCTAATAACAACCTAATAACAACGCCTACGAAGAAATTACATCTTGGCAATAAATTTGACTGGAAAGAAAATAATTTTCAGCCAGTTAGTCAAGCATTTGATGATACGCTATCGGGACATGTCTGTCAAATAGGGAATGTGCCAAGTTTTCAGAAAGTTTTCATGTTATTTTTTACAGAAGAACTGATGAAATATATACCTGATGAACAGAATCGGTTTTATATAATCACTATGGAGAATACTCCAGAATCACTGCATTCTCCAATAGCAAAGTGGAAAGATACTGAATATGATGAAATATTTTGTTTCATAGCTATTTGTATTCTGATGCCTCACGTAAAAAAAATATTGAAAATTAGCGAATATTGGACCAGAGATGTTCTTGTAAATACTCCAATTTTTAGTGAACTTATGTCCAGATACCGCTTTTTGTTACTCTGGTGAGGGTTCGTGAGATTTCACTGGAACCCTCCCCCTCTATTTCACCTAATTAATGAACCGACGCTTCACAGCTTTGAAATGTTGAAAAGTCTGTTGGGTACTTATGTGGAACAAATTTCATCAAAGAAACAAAATTATGTATAGTAGGGTAATTGCAAAGTGCAGCAAACATTCAGTCAACATTGAGATATTTTGGGAATATATACCTACAAAGATATTCCACAAGCCAAATTTCGGCGTGTGGGGGAAGCTGCTTGTACAATTACCATTTTCAGGTGTCTCTTTATATTCATGAATAGTGCTAGGAAAAATCAGATGCCTTTAACTATCTGTATGAGTTCAAATATCTCTAATTTTACAGTTGTGGTCTGAAAGTGGTATGTAAGTGTGGAATTAAAATATTTCTAGCATCTTCTTCGACTCTACGCTCTTTAAATTTCAACAGTAGCACTCTAATACAGTAAGGAATCTATAGAAAATTGCAGTTGTTATAAATGGGTATGCAAGAAATAACAGTAAATTGTTGAGGTAAATCTAAGAATCACGACGCTTTCGGCATAAGCTGAAAAAATCGAGTAAAAACTACAAGCAAGATATAATTATTAGTGACAAAAAATAGTGTTAATGATTCAGTTTGATTCTGCAGTAATTTATTTGCAGAGAAACAATGTAGTGAGAGCATTTATTGCATACTAGCCGTAATAGGTCACAGTGCTTCGCCAGGAAAGTTCAGCACCTAGTGGGTGGGCAGCACTGGCCGCTCCGTCCCCAGGAATAATCACTTAGCATAGGTAGCAGGCCTCAGGGCGGCAGGTAGACAATCTGCCGTCAGCAGTCAAAGGGTTAAGCATTCTTCTCTCATAGATAGAGTCCATAAACCATATTGTTCCATTTTGGAATCCTTCCTATTAATGCCAGAAGACATTTTGTGCTGTTATCTCTTATTGTTAAAATTATTGGATATATAATGAATGATATTTACTTTATATACCTGTTTATAGTTATGAAAATAAGGTGAGATCCATCATTTTATCACAGTTGAAGGTAGGAGGGCAAGAACAAATTCAATAATTTTTGGGTGAATAAAACCATAGAGGAAAAACCTATGGCAAAAAGAAACATGTGTACACATCCAGATCAACCACATGAGTTCATGTGGTGGGAATGGACAGCAACAATACAGCTGTCAGTATGAGTGTACTTGAGATGAGCGACATGCAGGACAACAAGTAAACATTTTGCACAAATCCACATATGCTCCCCCCCCCCCCCCACTGTGTTCCCCAACCACACATGTCACAAAGCCATTGAGAGGACCACACATAATTAGTACACAGTACTTACCTACACATAAATATTGATATTGTCCATAAAGATTTACCATAATCAATAGGCATGTGTAATTTTATTATACCAAAATATTTTAAAACACTATATGAGCATTCACCGGAGATAATCTGGTGTGCCTAACAAAACACAGAGGGACGACCCTCCTGCCATCTCTCTGGGACTGACCACCTCAGGCGATGATCCCCTACACCTTTAGTAAAGTACTTCACTGACCTTCCTGTAAGATTACATGCTCTCCCGAAATAGAGTGGTTTATGTTTGTCTTGTTTTATGTGTCGTTGCAATTCTTCTGCTGTCAACGGTTCACATCATCATAATTTTATCCTCTATATAGTTTCTGCCATCATAATATTGTTATCCTGACCATCACCCACTGGTTTCTGAACCTGCTAGGCTGGTATTGTTTTAAGCATAAATACCACTTTCCACATGTTATAGTGTACAATACTGGCTCTGATTCAGAAATAACCAAATTTGGCCTCTGCAAATGAGAAGAGCAACAAGATTAAGATTTTTCTTGTGTGTCTCAATCAGTCATGTCAATTCACAGCTTGCTGTGGCCACATACTGCAAGAACTAATCATTAAGAAAATAGTTATATCTTAAATGAAATTATGACAGCAGTTCTTTTACTAATTAACTCCAAATAAAATTTAAATATGGCAAATGGATCATGAGGTGTGGCCACAAAGTTCCAAATTTCATGTAAGTTAGAAGCGAGCAGCTGCTAACCATGTCAGCTTACCCTACATTACCAACAATGAAAGAATTTACAAATCATATCAGAAGTTAACAAAAGCAATTCCACAATATGTCAAAAATGATACCTAGACTAGTGATTAAAGTTCCAAAAGTAATGCAGATTTTGAGGGTTGCATTCTAAAAAATTTTAAAAATGTTTAATTTCCAATTTTAATTATTACATATGATAAGCTTACTCAGTTGGAAGGCTAATGATTATAAAATTATTTTAAACCAATGTTATCAAGAAATTTTACAGCCAATCCTGCACCTAAAATTATGTTTATTAATTTTTCTGAGCAGAAAGGAAGTAGAGAATTAATTTGATTGACTAAATGACTATAGTTTCTTGTTGAAGCCCTGTACATAGTTTCTGTTTGGATATATTTTGTTCAAATATTTAATGGTGGGGCACAAATTTCCAAAACCTGCTTGTGTTAACCTCAGAATATCAGCACTTTAACTCCTTATATTTATTAAGTTCAGTATTTAAGGTTTAATTTAAATATGATTAAAAATTATCTCTCAACAGTTCTGTTGAAGTGTACTGAAGTAGTAATGTTGAATTTCCTTCAAATTTTTACGTAAAGGACCAGTAATCAAAACATGTTTTGTTGTTCCATTCATTTTGTTTATAAGACATTTGAAGTACAGTAAAACATTATTTTTAAAAAATAAAATTCATTTACAGACAGTGTAGTTTGTATTTTATGTGACAACCATCTGTATTACTATTTTCTAGCCATGTGATGAAAACAAGGAACGTCAGCGTACACGATCAATACTACGTAAGCCAGCCAGTAGTGACTCCAAATGCCCAGCTCTCATAGAAGTTCAGTCATGTGATATAAATATAACCTGCTTCACATATTCATGGCAAGAAACTATATTCAGTTCCTGTTTACCATTGGGTGGCAGTCCATGTGGTGAAGGAGTTCAGTCAAGGGCAATTTACTGTGAAAGAAGTGATGGGAGGAGAGTTGATGACAGGTACTTATTATGAAAAATAACTCCACTGTATAGAAGAATTTTTGTTTTATTGCTGGTGGATGTGACAGGTACATGTTGTGAATGAACAACACCACTTTGAAGATAAATTTTTCTTTATAGCTCTATTTAATGAGTTACACGTGGGTTTACAGACAATTAAAGTAAAGCCAGCTTTGTTGATAATAATGGATGCTGAAGATTGTTAAAATCTACGGAAATTAATGTAAGCATTACAGAGTTGTAGACCTGGAACTAGGAAAATTGGCAGAGATTTACTTGAGTGTCTAACTAAGTCCCTGGCTTAAAAAAAAAAAGTCTTACCACTAATTCAGTTGTACAGAAGAATTCATTAGTTTAAACTTAAAATAAGGATTTATAAAGTTTCAATTATTTAATGCAGAGGATGATAAACAATGCAAATGAACAAAAATATGAATAAACACAGAACCTTAAACATTTTTCAAGTAAATGGGTGTGAGCACAATAAATTAATGAACATTAATTGTTAATATAGGAGAAAGGGTTTATACACAGAAACTCCAGTGTTCTGTGCTCAAAAAAAGAAATTCCATCTGCAACATACTGCAGTCATCTCTGGTAGGTGATGGTTCCTTTCTGTGTTTTATTTTAATTTTCAAATCACAATGTATTGTTTCCATGAATTACTTATTTTGATTATTTATAAAATACCATTACATGAAAAGCCTAAAATTTTGTTAAAAATGTTTACTGAAAATACTATGAAAGCTTAATATTCAGAATGTAGACAAAGGAAACTAAGGCTAATCAAAGATTATGGGGATGAGGAAAAACATATGTAGCTGTGGGTAGGTGAGGGGCTGACAAATCCAAATTTATAAATGTCTCCCCTATGGCTAAAGAATCAGCCAGGAGTTTCATGATTTCTGATGTTTGCTCAATGTATAACTTTCTCACTTGTATGCCATCACCTTTTGAATTCCTTGCCTAAACGTTTCTGTTTTATGGGATATCAATGTCATGGTTATTTGTATAATAACATTACCTTTACTTGTTTGTCAGTAACCAAAATAGAATTTAACCTCATGTCTGTGGGTCACTTTAATTTATTCTGTAACAGAGGAACAATTATTTATACTCTCAGATGTTACATAATATACCCAGTGAGTTAACTGTATTCTGATCCCCCAAGTAAGGGTTTTGAAAGCTCTATACACATTATAAGATCAATATTAATTTCATTAAAATATGGAATAGCCAAATTTATATAGAATTATGTTTTATTAAAGTTACATTAGTGGTACTCACCATCAAACTTTACATCTCCCATATCTATGAAAATTCCAGTAAGTACAGTGATTTTTTATATGCATTTCACTGCTGAAAACTTTTACAAGACATGAATAATCCAACCCTAAGTATGTCTGATAACTGGCAACTGTGCTGTCTACGAAAGATTCTTCAGAATCATACAAAACCTGTCCCATTGCATATACAGTATACAGAACACAATAAATGGAATGCATCTCCCAACATGCTCATAATTGGAGTCAGCACTGGTTAAATGGCATTTCTAAGGATGGTACATTGTTGAAAATTCTGTTCACATGCAAAAGATAATAATAAACATCATACACTGAAGTGCCAAAAGTGGTGGGGTAGGAATATGCAAATAACCAGATGGCAGAAACACATAAACGTGCCAAGCAGAGTCAGGGCTTCCATTTGTTATAAATTGTGTGAAAGGTTTTCTGATGTGAATAAGGGCACACAACATGAATTAACAGACTTGAATACAGAATGGTAATTAGCATTAGACACATGGGGCATTCAATTTTGGAAATTGCTCATGAATTTTAATTCCTTGATCCACAATGTCAAGTGTATGTCGTGGATATATAATTTCCAGAATTATCTCTGCCAAGGATGCTGTAGTGGCCAACTATGTCTACTTAATGACCATTGCCAGCAATGTGTTTATCTTTGTCCATGTGGATAATGCAGCAAAATTTGGTGTTGATGGGATATGGCAGCTGAAGATCAAGGCAAGTGCCTCTGCTGACAAAATCGCATTGTCTGCAACACCTCTCCTGAGCTCATGAACATATTGGTTGGACAAGGTTGTGTTGTCAGATGAGTCATCATTCAGGTTGTTAAAAAATGATGGTAGGCCTTGAGTGTGGTGCAGACCCCTCGAGGCCATTATCCCAGGTCGTCAGGAAGCCAATATGCAAGTTGGTGGTGGCTTTATCCAATTATAGGCTGCGTCTACCTAGTATGAACTTGGACCTCTGGTCAAACTGAACTTACCACTGACTGGAAATGGTTATTTTCAGCTACATAGAGACCATTTGCTCCCATTTCCAGGATGACAATGCGCCATGTCATTGGGCCAAAATAATTCACAGTTGATTTGGACAATTTCAGTGAATGATTTGGTAACCTAGATCACCAGACATGAATTCAATTGACCATATCTGGATATGATCTGAATATCAACTCATCTACAACATACTGCACTGGCAAAATTTTTGCAAATTATGGTCTGGTGTAGAGGAAGCATTGGTGAATATTTCTTCAAGGGACTTCCAAAAACTTGTTGAGTTATAAAAGATTTTGCTGTTTTTGCAGCCATCATACTGGTACAAATATCTTCACGAGATTAACACTGCATCACCAATTGTAAGACAACAAGCTTTGCCTTGGGGTGGAGGCAAAAGGCTTTTTCTCAACTTTAACCGTGTGTAGTCAAGGATATGTCCAGCTATTGATTTATAATAATGGAAAAGTCGCCACTTAGCTTCATTTTGTACCTCAAGCGAATGAAAGGTATAGGTAAATAATGTTCACGAGTCAGTTGTTGTGACAAATTACTATATTTTTGAAAGGTGTTTCAAAGTCATTAACTGGACCGACATCAGACAAGTCACAGAAGAAAAGTTTGCAAGTTTGATTAACCGACTCAAGCCAAACCACACCCCAAAGTTCAAAGTAAAATTTATTATCACTTGGAAGTCTATAAAAGTTCGTCACAAACTTCTACTGTTAAACCTGGTTTGAAACCAACCAACATTTAAGTAATTCCGAGGCTGCACATGGCGTAATACTATCTTACTGCAACATTATGATAAAATTTAATGAGCTAAGCTGCATGTTGACGAGCCTATGGACTCTCAAAGACTAACAGACTGCTACTGTGCGAGACTACATCTTGTCGCGTTCACTGCTTCTCGAAGACTGGCCTACTAAGTTACATGTTTACGTTTTCTGAAATACTTCTGATATGCTACTGTGTGAGCCTATATCTTGTCTTGTGCACAGTCCCTGGACGACTGACTGAGCTAGCTGCTACTGCGAACAAGGAAAGTTCTCATAATCACGGACCTTGGGAAAGTGCTCATTTCCACATTCACATGGGTAGCTTCTGGAAGGCTAATCAGGTACCATATCCTACGTCTGAAAGTATTGCATCATCCTTTTCTGACCTTGACAACAAAAATAATCCTATCTCTCTGAAATTTTGTAAATCGCTAGATCTTGTAGCAAACGTCAACTTTAGTTGTTATGGAAAATTTTGTAATTTTAATAGTTTAGCCAAAAATAAATAAATTAGATACAAATTTTCGAAATATTTTTCCAAGCAAATGCTTAAAATTGATGCAATGAAAAATATTATATTGAAAACTGTAAAACTGCTTTCTAGCTTGAATTAACATAGTAACTTACTATAGAAATGAAATACAATACTATCCAATCTAATTCACGGTTCTGAGAATAAAATTTTGTCACGCAGTTACAAAATTTATAAGATACCTGACACTATGCTCCTCCTTCTTCCCAACATTTCGACCAAGCCTAAGGTCATCTTCAGGGGACTGGGAGAGTAGTATAGAATATTACATGGCATACTACAGGTGCATACAAAACATATCAGCTGTTAAATTCTCCCTCCTTACACTTTAATCACCATCATTTCTTGCAAACAGCATCTGCTTTCTTCTGAGTAAGCTACAAATTTTCTTTCTCTGTCCAGTACTCTTGCCCTCAAAATCACTGAAGGTGAATTGGGATCTGATGCATTGGTACAACAAATTAAATCAGTTTGACTTCTAGGAGATAATTCTCGCTGGTAACACTGTTGAAATGATAGTGACCCTGTCAATGGATATAATTAAGGATGTCACAACTTCACACAGAATACATGTCTCTATATATGAATAATTATATCAAGGCACCTCCTATTGGGTACTTCTATACTCTTTGTGTCTTCTGTTCCAACATTGACAAACAGAACCTGTAAGGTATCCCTCGGTATATTTTCAATATTTCGTTTAGATCCGGTCAAGTTTAAGGTTAACTTCAGTACACGTTACCACAGTTTAAATCGAGTTAACAACACTTCAAGCATAGTAAAGTGAATAAATAACACATACACAGCATAAATAAACTAGAAATTGTCATAAAGCATTGATATTCCAGCAGGAAATAGGTTATTTCATATAAAAGTAAACTTTCCACAACAGATCCTAGCATTAATCAGAAAGATATTCTAAACGGATTTAAAAGAAGCAAATGGTAATAATAGTAAATACATTGCCTGAATAAACCTGTTATCATGACTAATAAGCGTTATTCCTGAGATAAATAGTGAATTTCAACATAAATCAAACCCAACCATTAATTTTGGCATATACCAGTTTTGGTATTTCTAATGTGATTTTCATACAGTAAAGAGTGTAAAGAACTAATAATAGCCAAGCCTAGACTCACAATAACCATAACTTCACAATTAAATATAGTTTAGCAAGATTAAAGAAATAAACTGGATGATTGAATAGTAGACTGAAGCAGTATGAAAATAACTCATTGTGATGGAATTCGACCATTTTAAAGCTCTAAAAGTAAACAGAATAATGCCTGGGACAGTTTAGTAGGATAATTAACAGGTTTCTGATAGTTTTAAGGCATTTAATACTCACGAGAAGTAATTATGAAGAAATTTGATCACTCATTTTCCTAAACAGTTCACATAAACAATTTTTGGTCTTTTAAGTAATTTCAGGATTTAAAAAGTAGATAAACAAGCAGTAAATAATTGTATCCTTCAGTACTAATAGATTTCAAGCAGTTTTAAACCGTAAAATATGAAATATTAGTAAGTACAGGAAGCCGGTAAATTGACTAGATTTTCGAGACTTTCAGAATTAATTCCGATAAAATTAAACCATTTCAGAAGCGCTGAGAGCATGTAAATGATAGTAAACACACATAAGTAATTTCCTAAAACCATTTAAAGACATTTTACTGACCTTCGGTCTGGTAATCCAATTTTGAAGTAACTTTCTATAGACATTGCACACATTATATGCTTTTTCACTGATTTTAGCCACTGTCACACGATATAAAGTAAGAAATAAATTAAAACAGTCCTGAAAAGAATTAAATTCATCCAAATCCGGTAGTTTCCAACCGTTTAAGTATTTTTAAATACGATCTGAACACGTAAAATAGAATACCCGACTTTAACATTTTTTCATTTTAAAAACCTATCCAGATTCCGGGTTAAAAAGTAGTTTGTCGTAAAAATCCATTCTTCTAGTTTCATACATATTAATTTCAGGCCATTTAAAGGAATAGAACCGATGTTATAGGTTTTCTAAATTCACTCGACATTAAATCCACGTGGAATAAACAAACGATTTTATTGCGTACAGAATATAATAGCTACAGAAATAAAATAACATTCAAAATAAGCAGTTTAATTCAGGCATAATAATCCGGCTTAATAATCCTTATATCTTCAGAGTTATACTTGAAAACTTAAAATAATAATCGTGTCGGATTGTTAGAAATCGCTGTTTTTGCGATAACTCGGTAACCACATAGCCGAGTTAAATAAAGTTTACATTTTTGTGAGGCTAAAAATGGGGCAAATAATTTGAGCATAATTTCATGTTTTTAATTAAAGCCGTTTTAAAAAAATGTTTTAAAAAATTGGTGGTGACGTCATCTCGCTATAGACTTGGGAAAATCACCATATTTGGTAATTTCTCGGAGGGGCACCTTTAATGCTATATTCAGACACTAAAACACTTCAACTCGACACTAATCACTTCAGCTCGACACTCACCTAACTTTCCCGTTTCCGCACCTAAATCAAACATATAGTAAAGAAGTTATTAAGTCAAACATTAGGGAATGTCCCAGATAGCGGAGGCACTCAGCGGAAGTGCGGTCTCACGTGAGCCCAGTCTATATAAGTGATGTATGCAGGGCCTACATACGCCTTTTGTTTCAGTCTCGGTTCAAACGTACAGTCGAGAGCACGTCGTGCTAGGCTCGGTCCGTGCAGGCTGGCGGTAGGCAGGAAACGAGTCTACTTCCGTCGCGGCCACGCTTAACGGCAACCATGTTGAAAATTCTACGACGTTAACATTCATACGAACAGTTCAGGAAATGTGACTGTAGTCTTCAAGTCAGTTGGGGGTTTTTTCGTGCGGTTCTTTGCTCTGATTCTCAACCTGTGATTTTTGGTGAACGATTGCCTTGCTAACTTTGAACCTGTATTATTTACGTGAAAAATTATGAGAATATAATTCAGTGATTCAACATGTGACTTTCATTTCTACAATAGTACCTTTCTTGCAGTAGTTTATAAACTGTAAGTGGCGACTGTGGTCAATTTTAACAGTTAGCATAAATATTTCAACACGGTAACAGAACTTTTTGGACTTAGAATATTTTGGAAGAAGACTGGTTCAGGTGAAAAAGCCGATACCAACCCCCACTATCGGCTTAATCCCTGACAAACCCTCTTCCCTTCCACAATTTGCTAGATGAAATTCTCCTCGCTTAATGATTGACTATGGGGTTGTCAACTCTGTTAATTGCATAGTGTCATCTCCATAAAAACTTCACTGAAATATGTTAAGACACAATATAATATATAAAGATATTTCCTTACAGTAATGGGTAATACCAGTGAATTATTCTTGGTGTAACATTACTGATATAACAGGCCTATGTGATAAACCGGCATTTCCTCCGGTATCAAGAAAGTACAGATTGTAATGATATTAAGGAAGATGGAATTGCCTTTTAGCCAATATAAATAACAAAGGATATGGAAAATGACTCATCACTCACCAAAGTTGAAGGCTGCGATAAGTAAAAAAAAAAAAAAAAAAAGCATGAGACAGTCAAAAACATATACAATGTTTTGGTTGTACACTTTATTCATGTGCTAGGGACCAAATCATATGGTTCTGGAGGTGTGCACATGCCGAAGTTTATAATTTGATTGGCTGAGTAGCGGAACCCTTTTATAATATATATATAACATTTATCACCACTGGCCATATGTATATTTATCTACATCATCTCAGTCTTTCCCTAAATATCAATTGTTCACTTCTTAATATTTCACCCCCACCATCTACTCCCACACACTGTTTTCTGCTGCCCAGCCAGTCAGGTGGTAAACTTTGGCGTATGCACACCTCCCAAATCATATGACTTGGTTCCTAACACATGAATAAGGTGTATAATTAAAATATTGTAAATGTTTTTGTTTCTCTCATATGTTTTTCACTCGTTGCAGCCTTCAACTTTGATGAGTAATGAGTTATTTTCCCCATCCCTTGTTATTTATATTGAAACTGCAGAGTAGTATTTCATATAGAAGTATTTCTTGCTGTATTGTATTTATTGTCCTGTAATGTGTCTCTTTCATATAATATACAAGTATTACTTTGAAACACTGTAAACTTATTTTTAGGTGGTGCGATGATCAACCAAAACCATCACCAACTGAGAAATGGTGTTATGTGGACTGTCCTGTTGACTGTGAAGTGACTCAGTGGAGTGCATGGAACAATTCTGAATGTCAGTGTGGCAACACAGGTATGATTTAAATACTCTGGAGCAAATGTTAAGATACATTCTTAAAGATACATATAAAGCAATATTATTTTTTGGAATAGAAAATTAAATAATTCTGTAGAAGAAACTTTAATTTTGTGGAGATAACACACTTTTAAGAATTTGTCTTACATTATTTTATTTTCCACCCATTATGCCTTTGTTTCCACTTCTTGCTTTAAATTTTACCATGAAAAAAAGTAATGAATACCTCAGCTGTGACCAGTTGTTAAAAAAATGATAAACAATTGTTATGATTATGTAACCAATAATTATTTTAGCTAATAAGAATATTCTCTCATTCTTCTTCATGACTAGGATAAAGTTGTCTTCATTCCTAGTTTCAAAATTATTATTTGCTATCTTTAATGAATCATTCTTTTTGTTTTAATAAGCAGCTGAAAATTGTGCAGTTGCAATAATTTCCTTGATATTAGTACTTTAAATATGTTACGCTGAGAGACTGGAGCAAACAGATGGTTTCTGCCAGTTAACCACCATCTCCTGATTTAGCATTGTAAATAACATAATTTTATTATTTCACCTATACTAGATAATATGGTTTGTTTCAATATCACATGACAATGTAAGGAACTGGGGAAGTTTTAGTTTGTAGGTTGGGGAGTCAGGGATTGCAACAAGTTGCATATGAAGGTAATGAACCATAAGCCCCCGACTGAAAAGCATTTAAAAGTAAAATTGTTTATGAACCTTAATCAGGTATGTAGGGGAATTGCTGCCAGGGTGAAAGCATCATTGAAATTAATAATAATAATAACAGTCTTTGGTATGAGGACCAATGCATTATACCATTTTTTAAACCAATAAAATTACCAAAAAAAAAAAAAAACTATTGTAGGGTAGACACTTATAAATTCAAAATCACATATATTTTCTAATGATAACTATGAATTTTCTTATTAATGACTATATTTTTAACACCATTTCCAAACATTTTAACAGCTATATTTGTATATAATTTCCAAAAAAGTTACATGACATATGAATCAAAATGAAAATTTTACATCACCTTCCTTTATCATCCTAAACATACGGTCTTCAAATAGAAAATAAAAGCAAAGTCTTTTTGCAAATGTCCTTGTACCACGTCTGCTGTAAAAGAGACACAGAAAAATAATTAAGCCAGGAAAAATGTATATATCACACTGGGTTTACTAGAGTACATTATCCCAAACACTGATATTCTTTCCTTTTTTTAAAAAAAACTGCTTAACGTCTCTTAACAGCGAGGTCTTTAGAGACGGGAAAGGGTAGCAAGGAATGAGAAGGAATTTGGCCATGGCCTTTTGAAGGAAGCATCCTGGCATTTGCCTGGAGTGATTTGGGAAACCATGGAAAACCCAAATCTGGATGCCCGGACGGGGATTCGAACCGCCGTCCTCCTGAATGCAAGGCCAGAACGCTAACCGTTACCACCACGCTTGGTCTGGTATTTTTAACAACCTATCTTTTTATCTGTTATGGTTGAATTGACTTAAAATACTCAATGGTCATCATTCAGATGGCTCTCGAGGAAAACTTATGCGCAGTTTAGTTATAATAATATTAGAAGAAGTCAGAAAAGTTATGACATCTATAAAAGCAAATACTCAACAAATTAGCATGGGAGTTCCAATGGAATAGTTAAAAGTTGTTTTACAAAATTGCATAATATACTGAGTTATGTATTGTACTTCATGAAATCTTCCTGGACATACTTAAGTATCATTTAGTCAAAACACTTCCAAAAAATGGAACTAAGTCAGTTGTATCAGATCACCACCCTATTTTATTGCTAATAGCTTTCTCTAAAAAAAATTAACTGGTACAGCAGAGTTTACCATCATCTAATAAATAAAGTGGCTCTAACCAAATACAATTTAAGTTTTCTACTGGGTCATTTAAAACAAGAAGCTGTGTTTGCATTCACTGACAATATTTTGGAAGGAATAAGTTATGATAATTACCAGTTGAAAGATAACGTCGATGAGAGATGAAATGCATACAATGCAGCAATAAATAAATTAAACAGTTGTATTGGCGTTATCTTTCAACTGGTAATTAATTAAGCAACTGTGGAAACATGGCCTGCAACAACATTGCAAGTTATAATATATTAACTGTAGGAATATTTTGTGATTAGTTTAATTAATTTTAATTGTGAAGGAGCACACAAACTACTGTAGCAATGTCCTCACACTCCCACCTTCCCGCGTCATGATTTTATACCGCACCCCCACTTTTTCCCTTTATGAATTCCAACTTCTTCATTGCTTTCGGTAATTTGTTCATCATTTCCCTTGGCAATATATTTCAGTCCCTTACCCTCTTAGCTACAAAAAATGTTCGCACTCCATTTCACCTGAAACCAAGTGCCAGGTTATGATCATGGCCATCTCTTCCCTACCGTATATCACTCCCAATGCTTCTACCGATATCCACCCATGCATCATAACGATTATAAACCTCATACAATCCAAACCCTATCTTCACCCTCACATTGTCTTCCAATGACTCCTGGACCAGCATTTTCATTATCAGATACTGATTGTATCCTGCGATAATTTCCACAAGCAAATCTAGATGCTTTCCATTTTATCCTTTCCAACTCATGAATTTGATACCAAAAATTTGGGTCCCACACCACTCCACCATATTCAATCAGTGGTCTGACCAAGGTTTTCTAACCTATTTTCCTCACTTCCCTGGTATAGCCCCCAAACCCTCTCCAACCAATGAAGAATTTTGAAACCTCTTCCAACCCCTGTCCAATGTGTCCTGCCCAATTACTACATAGATATACTGTTCAGATCTTCCTGTAGTTGTTCACAGTCCTTTCCAGTTTTAATGTTGTTGTATAACATTATGCATCTGCAAACAATCTAACTTCAAGCCAGCAGCACAGTCATTCATTAGAAAAAAGAATGTAAATGGTCCCTATACACTGCCTGTGGTACTCTCATATTTACTTCCACCTCATTTGATACCACATTTCCCACCTAACTCTTTAGTTTCTACCTTTTAATAATTCCTCCATTCAGCAAATCACTTTTCCATCCACTCCAATGATTTTTACCTTATTTACCACAATTTTATGCCTCACTCTGACAAATGATTTGGTGAGATCCAGTGCTGTACTATCAACTGTCCATGTCATCTGCAATATCTTGCATGTAGCCCACTGAGATTCACATGAATGTCCTTTTCCAAGCCCATTTTGCTGTTTTCCCTCACAGAAGTTTTTGATGTGACTGCATACCAATCTTTCAACTTACCCACCAATGACGTCAAACTAATTGGCCTATAATTTTCAATCATATTTAAATCACATCCTTCATGGACCAGTAATACTGTACTACAGCACATTTACAATCCTCTGGTAATCAACAAGTTTCCAAACTTAATCTAAACAATATTACAAGATAAGGTACAGTGTCATATCATGCTATCTTCAACACATCTGTAGTAGTATTATCAATACCAGCCGCTATTACTTTTTTAGCTTTCTTAGTTCTCCCATTATTTCTTCAGGATTTATTTCCAGTTTTTTTTAACTGTCATCCTAAAAATTAAATGTTATGTCACCAATGGTATCATTAATATTTGGCTTACCTATTATCTCCTACGAGAAAATGGAAATTATCACTGAAAGATATGATTCTCTGTAATGTGGTTCTTAGATTTCTGAAAGGATTTTGTTAGATGTGGAGTACTTCATGGTTCTTTATTTGATACTCTATAGCTTTTTAATCTATGTAAATGATTTTCATTGTGTTGCCCCCAAAAACTAAAATACTTACCTCTTTCAAATGGCATAAATCTTCCACATTGCTATTAATATCATTTTGGAAAATAGTCACAATAAAAATGCTTTTAGACAGTGTAAATAAGGAACAATTCCACACATTCCTCACATTTATCCCATCCTCTTTTTGTAGGTTATAAAGTAGTAGCAAAATTATCAAGACTTTTTAAGAAAAACTGAACCAAAATTTCTTGTTATGATACTAGGAATCTATGCTGCAAAATAAATTTTGTTATATCTAACTAACTAATAATTAACAACATTAAAAATTGCATTTATGTTAAAGTACCTATTTAATTTTTGCAAAATAATCATGATTATCAATGTTAACAAATTTTGTGGATCTTCATATTCCTGATTTATGTTCTGTTTTTTCAGTTTTTACTTTCCTACATTTGCCCTGAATATTTATTAATTAGTGCAGTGAAACTTATTTAATAGAATTTTCTTTATATTTCAAGGTTTGAAACATTATACCGACTAAGATACTTGGAATTTCTTAAGGTGTAAGGTAAAGAAAATGTTGGGAAAAATTGGGGTTGCAGTTTGTTAAAGTTTGGAAAAAAATTGGTGAACTTTGAAAAATTTCTCTTAGGATTTGAACATCATATTTCAGACTGGTAAGATGGTTGAACCTGGCTGCAAGGAGAGAATTCAGCCATTTGAGAGAGAAGAAATCTGTTAACAGTGGATTTTTGGGAGTGGCTTATAAATAGGGACGTGAATGCAGACTATCCAAGCACTAGATTAGTGAAGGTCAGAGTATTGGTTAGAGTCACAGACCATTAATTTTAACTCTTAAAATCTCAAGTAAAAATGCTTATATACAAATGTTCCTTATACTTTCCAGTTATATTCACTGACTATTTCTCTTCTGAACAAGTGTAGAATCAGTAAACACATGCACTTTCATTATTTCTATATCTTCCCTACATCATTCACACCATTACAAAATAAGATTCATAATTCAAAATTAAATATTTCCCAGTTACTTTCTGATGTGAATATATCACCATTATAATTATTATTATTTACTCTATTTTCATGTTCCAAACTGTTCTAATTTCCAACTAGCTCAATTTAAACATTTCCTGCTCAAAGATTATTAATTCCAAAGCATTTGTGAATCATTTTGCTACTGTGACAAACCTTTAAACAAATTTCTGCTACAGGTTCTGCAATGCTGAGATATCGTTACATGACTACAAATCCAAGTCCCAAAGGAAGACCTTGCCCATTGCCCTTGGTTCAACACAAACCCTGCCCAGCTGTACCATGCTATACATGGGAAAGAGGACAGTGGGGAAACTGCAATCTCTACGTGAGTTACTATCAATTTCTTTCTTGATTACTAGTGAGGTATGGTTTACTCATGGTATTTTAATTATATTTCTTTTTAACTGATTCAAAGGAAGAAACTGAAGTGATCTAAAATTTGACTTACCTGTCATTTCCTTTTTCTATAATTTCAAGTGTTTTTTAAATTGCCCTTGAGATTATTCACTATGGCATTATCAGTAAAACGAACAAAATTAATAAAGAAACACAAATAAATCAACAATTTTTTTATATGAATGTTTAAATAATATTTATCTAGATTTATGTCACTTACTGAATAAATGCAGCAAAAATGGAATAAACTGAATTTTAATTCTGGCTTTGCAAATGTGTAATGACCTAAGCGCTTACCAGGGTTGGAGTAAACACTTGCCATAAACTTCCATCTATTGTAGATAATGAATAACCGCTATACTGTGTAATATACTTGCCACTGATTAATAAACTGTAAAAAACTTAAAACGGCTGCCACTTGTCTTGATATAAACCTTAAGCAAGAAATGGTTAGGTAGATGTCATGAATTAAAATCACTGCTATAGTTTCAAAGTCAAAACTAACTATATTCTTTTATTTTACATACTTATTACAGTTGATGGCAATCAGACATTTCTTTACAAAAATAAGTTCAGATTATGAAATGCAACTAGACAGACCGAAACTCCTTATCAAAATTTCAAAGTCACATATTAGATACTGTGTAGCACTACTCCACCAAAAACCCAAGATGGCGACCCTCAAGCATGGCTGTCCTACAGCAGGCTTCCCCACTCCCGACCAAGCACCTCTCATGCTGTACAACATGCTATGGTCTTCACACTCTAAGAGATCACCAGCGACTGACCGCGCTAATATGCGTCGATTGTATTTATAGGTTCAGCATTCCTCCGCGAGTGTAGCCTTCTGCTCCACCAAATAACTTGGGAGATATAAACTGTAAAGTTCTGAAAGTCTATCTGTAGGTAGAATTTGGTGCAACCAGCATTTTATGTCCTTATAAATTTTCCTGTAGGATTAAAAGATTCTCCATAAAAAGTGTTCTTAGGCTCTCATCCCAATTATGACGTTAATAATTTAAGCGGTAGCGAGTTCAAACAAAATTTGTAGAGCTTCTAATTAAAGTAGCTTTCATTTAACACTAAATATGGCTAGTTCATTAATGGGGAGTAAAAAACATTTAAAACCATGCTTCGATGACGTCACCCCAAACTTCCGTTTGAGGAAATATTATTCTTTGAGCTTTAAAACCTATTTTAGATGATTCCATGGCATCTCAATTACATAGAAAGCTTTAAATTTCATCTCTATCTGCTGTAGTTAATTTCTAATTACTTTCTGAAAATATTTCACTTCCTGGTTATGACCGACGTGAACAAAAATCACTATTTTCCTTGATTACTATTAAAGTACTGCTTATGTGATTAGTTTTAGAGGTTACGATTACATATTCTGAAATTATTTTATGTCTCTAACTTTATGTGGCTGTTTCATAATTTTCAAAACTGTCTATGAACGCATGGAGACTTTAACGGCGTTTAGTTGAAAACACTCTTTAATCAGTCTGACTGTATATATCTCTCTAAAATTTTAGTATGTTGTACCAGCATAAATTATGTTTATCTCGCGCTGTCAAATGATTTCAAATATTATTTTAAACATATGGTTTCATGAAGTTTATAGTGCATGTTTATGTGATAAATTATAATACAAGTTTTTTATGTTTAAAATTACTTTAAAGTCTTTATTACAGTTTCTTTATGACAGAATTTATTTACTTTAGCTGTTTATTATTACTAAGAACTTTTAAAGTGTGAAAAGTGTTGTGTTATGGTGATATTACATTGTAAAAGTGTTGTGTTCACCGTGAGGGATTATATGCTATTACGGCTGTTAAGGTATGTTTACACCTTGATTTTCATTATTTAAGGATGGTTTACGGTCTGTATGAACCATTTAGTTGACTTTGCGACTTTAATTTGCTGCGTTTATAGCTGTAAGTTGGCAGTATCAGTTCCTCCTCTATGCCTGTTCTTCTATAACCAAAGTGTCTATAATATACAGAATTCTAAGTTAGCTTACAGATGGCATATATTTAAAACATTAGCATAAAAAAAGACACTCATTTAAGAAACCCCATCTTGTTCCTCAATTACATCTTTTAAACTATGATCTCCATTTAAATTGACTTCTTTAAATACTAGACTACTTGTAGTCTGATTAATAATAATAATAATAATAATAATAATAATAATAATAATAATAATAGTAAAGATAAAACATCCCAATCACAAAATATGAGAGTTTATTTCCCTAAGTAGATTGCTTCATATTTCAATGATAACCCCTTCTTTCAACTCGCCAGGAAAATATTAAGTTATCCTGGTAGGAGATAGCTGTGTGGCATGATATTAATAATAGCAACTTCAAAATATGTTATTCTTTATTGTCCTAATAAAAATAATTTTAGCAATAATGTAGTGGAAGAAATGTCATAAGGCAATATTTATATGGAAATGAAATATAAAATATATCCACCACTTACTACAGTTAAATGGAGGATCCCAAGCTCAGTCATGTGTTTCTATTTTCTTGAAGGAGGTCATAGCCAAAATATTGTTTTTTTTTTTTTTTTGTGTGTGTTTTGTCGAGTGTTCTCCCTTCTCCCTTCAACTTTGATGAGTGGTGGATATATTCTATCTTTCCCTTGCATATAAAAATAAATGTATTATTTTTTTGTTTTATAATTATTGTTAGATTATAGCTAAGTATTTTTGGCACTGACTGTGAGACTGAATCATTTACAATTACATATTACAAAAATCAATATCTATATCTTCATCTACATCCATACTCTGCAATTCCCAAACATTGTGGGTGGCAAAGGGTGCTAAGCACCAATCTTAATTCTGTGCATTCCAATCCTGAATAGCATGAGGAAAGAAAGAATACATAAAAGCATCAGTACGGCATCTTATTTCTTGAATCTTATCCCTCCGGTCATTGCACCCCAAATAGGTTGGCGGAAGGAGTATCTCACTGCACTCGTAGGTCATAGAATTTTGCACATTATCCAATAAATTCAATTGCAAATGAAATCGTCTGTCTACCAAACAATCCAAGCCCAATCTTTGTATCAATTCTGTCATGCTTTCATAAGGGCTGTAGCAACCAGTCACAAATCGAGCGGCTCTCTTCTGCACCCTCTTGACTGAGTCAATCAGGCCCTTGCGATATGGATCCCAAACTCCACAACAGTAATCCAGATGTGGACGCACTAGTATTTTATAGGCTATTTCCTTTGTATGAGCATTACAATTCCTCAGAATACGACCTATGAATTGTAATCTAGAATTAACTTTGCCCACAATGGAACTTACGTGCAAGTCCCTTTTCATGTTGCTTTGTACTATTACCCCCAGATACTTCAGGGAATCAACTGTGTCAACAACTGAATTGTTTACTTTGTACTCGTGAGCAAACTGATTATTTTTGTTACTTATTCGCATTGCCTTGCACTTTTTGCAATTAAGTGTAAGCTGCCATTTACGGCACCATTTGGAAATAGCATCCAAATCATGGTGAATTTCTAAGCAATCATTAGAGCACCTTATTTCCCTATTGATAACAGCATGGTTGGCAAACAATTGCAACGAGCATTTAACATTGTCACCTAAATCATTTATAAAAATTAAGAAAAGAAGTGGTCCTATTACACTTCCTTAAGGAACTCCCAGAGTAACATCTAGCTTAGAAGAGGCTTCCCCATCAACAACGACATACTGTGATCGACCAGTTAGAAAATCATGTATCCATTCACAAATCTGATCCAATATACGGTATGCTTGAATCTTCACTAAAAGTCAGTTGTGTGGCACAGAGTCAAAAGCTTTCTGAAAATCCTAGAATATTGCATCAACTTGTGAACCTGCATCAATAAATTTCATTACGTCATGGGAAAATAGGGCCAATTGAGTTTCACATGATCTCTTCTTCCGAAATCCATGTTGACACAGTATAAGTAGCTCTTTCTCATCTAGAAACTTCATAATGTTAGAGCATATGACATGCTCCAGAATTCTACTGCATACAAATGTTAGAGATACAGGTCGATAATTCCTAGGATCACTCCGATCTCTTTTCCTGAAAATGGGAATTACCTTGGCTATTTTCCAGTCAGAAGGTACTTTTTTCTCTTCTAAAGATGTACGGAATATATCTGACAGAAATGGTTCAATTTCTTCCGCATATTCTGAAAATACTCTTACCGGTATACCATCGGGACCTGGTGCTTTACCCAACTTCAAAGCTTTAATTCCTACGATATCAATTTCTACTGTATCCATCTCTAATACTACATGATGTGGTAAAATGGAAAGGTTTTCCATGTTTTTGTGCATGAATGAATTTTTAAATTTGGTATTAAATACAATAGTCTTAATTAATATATTTTTCTCGAGCTTCCAGCCGTGTTAATATATCATATTTGCGGGACGTTTCGAAGGCGTCCATCTCTGCCTCCATTCTCAACCAAATGTCAGTGTATAACTGTTTGTTTATTCAGCCGCTGCTACGGAAACGGTGGAAAACAAAAACCAACACAACGCGATTACGTCATCCGCTCTTCTGCTCGTTACAGGTGCGAAACTGTTTCAGTATTTTAATCGCCGGGTTCCAGGCCGCACTGAGTTGATAACCAGTGTCCCTGTTGACTAATAAATCAGTTAATCTTATTTCTACAGCCTCTGTAATAACGCTGGCCCAAAAATCTTTGACCTGGGCTAAAATGGTTGTTTTTTCAAATTCAAAAGTGTGACCTTCTTGCACACTATGTTCGGCCACCGCAGATTTTTCTTCTTGGCCAAGAAGAACATTTCTGGCGTGCTCTACACATCGCTGCACAATGCATCGCTGCGTCTGTCCAATGTAGCCGCGGCCACATTCACATGGTATATAATATACACCAGGGGTTCGTAAACCTAGGTCATCTTTAACGCTGCCGACCAAGTAGTCTTGTCGCAGCTGTCGTCATCTTCCTAACTATCTTGTATTAGAACTGGTTTATTATTTTCACTACAACTAACTTTCTTTTACATACAACCAAAATTTCTTAGGGTTTTCAGTAACGCTCTTAGAGAGGGAATTGCAACAAAAGTCATTAAAAGCCTCATCCGTCACATTCTTAACATGTCCCGTTATCTCATCTAACTTATCTAAATCAGTCCGCTGCATCGTCCTTCTCGATTGTGCATGTATCTTCCTTTGCTTTTTAAGTAACCATTTAACGTTACGTGTATACCATGGTCGATCATTCCCTTCTCTGATTGTCTTTATCAGTATTTGCAAGTCCATACCTTCCCTGACTTTATGTATGAATCGATGCCACATCTTTTCACCAGTGCCTCTTGCTAATATGAAGGTATGGCAATTATGCCACAAAAACGTTCTAAAACACTCTTTTGAAGCCTTTTTGAATCTGTAAATGATCCTTTCTTTTTTTTTTCTTTTTTTGTGTGGTTTTTAATTTTACTGTAGCAATTACAGCTTTGTGATCACTTATTCCCTTGGTAGTAGAAATGTGCGTGAATAATTCAGGTCTATTGGTAACGAGAATATCTAAAATATTTTCATTAACGTTGAGGCTTCGCATTAGTTCAGTTACAAGTTGCTCAATATTGTGATCTGAGAAAAGTTCTAGAATGATTTCGCAGCTGCTTTATCCCTGCCTCCAGTAATGTGAACGTAATTAGTCCAGTCAATGTATGACAAGTTGAAGTCATCAACTAGCATTATTGTAGACTGTAATAATGCTATTATTGTGTCTGTAAACTGACGATCTATATTATTTACATTATACCTTAAGGCCTCAGCAATAGTTATGCCTGCATCTGGTGGATGATAGAAGGAGCCGATCACAAGTTTTGTCCTAACTACATTAAGCTTAATCCATAAGATTTCGCAGACAGTATCAACAACTATTTCGTTATATGAGAGGTACTTACTAACAGCTATAAATACACCACCACCGTGGGAAAGCAACCTATCCTTACAGAAAACGTTCATGCTGTTATTAAAGATTTCTGCAGAACTTATATCCGGTTTTAACCAACTTTCTGTGGCCATTATGATATCAGCCTCTGTACTACGTATAACATTTTCGAGTTCAGGCTGTTTGTTACAAACACTTCTGCAGTTAACTACTAGAACTTTTAATGCCACAGAGTTCACCCTTCCTGCAAGTCACCCAAAGGAAGAGAGGTTAAACTCTGACTCTAAGTGGCAAGCATCATTGCTGTCGGCATGAGCCACAATATGCAGCTGGCTACACCCCGTCCATTCAGTGGCATCCGGGATGGCCTGTTCCACATCTCGGATCAGACCCCCCAGAATACACAATGAATGGATACCAGATTTCATCCCCGACCTGTTTGCCATTTCCCCAAGGGGCTCAATAAACTGCCTAATGTTAGAGCTGCCAACCACTACAATCCCCTTCTCCAGTTGCCCAGACCTAGTGGGCTGGGGGGCTGCCAACTCACAGGATGATGATTGCAGGAATGAATCAGTTCAAGACAATGCATCAAACTGGTTGGACAGTGGTACAAGCTCGCCTTCCTGGGAATCAGGCTTGTACGATTGCCCCCATATGCAGCATTGACGTCCAGAAACCACACGCCAGTCACCAACAGGCGACCGCCGCACAGATTCCAACGTCTCTGCCTGGACTGCAGGTACAATGACTGGTAGGGGAGAATCTGTGAGCCACTTAGCTTCTACAGGTTCACCAATACCACATCTACTGAACTCACTTGTGGCAGCTTCCAGCTGTGTAACTCTTATTAACAAAGCTGCAAGCTAGGTACGCAGATCAGCCACCTCAGCCTGCATCTGTACACAACAACCACAGTCCCTACACATGCTACATTTCATGACATAAAGAAAAATTGAGAAGTATACGAAAAAAAACTGGACTCACTAAGCATTCTCAAGACTGACTGCTGCTAAACAAATATGCAAAGATGAAACAAAAGCTATCTACACACTTTAAATTAAACTATCACTGAAGGCACTACTTCACATAACAGTTGCCGATGAACAACTGACTGCTGCTGCTACTAAACAAATATGCAAAGATGAAACAAAAGCTATCTACATACTTTAAATTAAACTATCACAGAAGGCACTACTTCATGTAACGGTTGCCGAAGATATAAGTATAAGAAGATATACAATAAGTATCTAATTCAGTATTCATTCACTATTCTTTCTTTTTTTAATTTCTTTGTTTAATGTTATTTCATTTCGATGTCTTCTATGAGGAAATTGTTTTTTTACACCCAACATATATTATAAACTGATTAGAATATGATTCGAGGCATACAAGTACATCCTATCTCTTATACACCTAGTGCTCATGTCCTATTGTCATGATACTTTCTTCTGTGAGTTAATTCCTGTGACAATTAACAAGAAATAAAGAAAGAAAGAAAGCCGAGATCAAAATTTTATATCCATCTGTATGTTATGTGTTTTACTGTACCATTCTGCATATAACTCTCTTGGGATGCCAACTCTCTAGATTTATTTTATAGAACATCAGGCACCTATGTCGCATGCTGCTGTTAGTAGTTTCCAACAGGTAATACAGTTTGGAGTTTGTTTTCAGTTTGTTGGTTCCATCTGGGAGAAAACTCTTGGCCCATGAGTATTCTTCAGAATACGTATTTCAGTTTTTTCCAGAGCATGTGTGGAACCCTTCCCATTCATCTGCAAGTTCTCTGCAGCATATAAAGAACTATTATTATTATTATTATTATTATTATATTACTCCGCGATTCACTAAAAGTGTGTGGCGGAGGGTGCATTGCACCTATCGAAAGGGGTTATGGTTTGGAAGGGTTATAAGGGATATGGCAGGAGGCGCCCATGGGCTATTGTGAGGAACCATCCCCGCATTCGCGTGGAGTGATCTGGGAAAACCATGGAAAACCCAGATCAGGATGGCTGGAGTGCTTTATCGAAAGCTACTCCTGTCGAATTTTAAGTTTACTCGCCCGGTAAATCCTTTCTATTCCATTCCCTAATCGCTCGTAGGAAAAATGAGTACAGAAATGAATCGGTTCTGGCCCTGATTTCTCTTATCTTATTTTCACGGTCATTTCGAGATATGAACGTTGCTGGTAGCAATATTTGCTGGATGTCATTCCGAAATACATCTGTCGTGAATTTTTCAATTAGCTTTCGTCGAGAGCAACTGAGGCCTGACAACAGTTTTCTTATGACATATTTTGGCATTCTTTGAAATGCACATCTTGTTGTAATGGTTTCACAACAGCAGGTATGCTGCATTGAGTTTGGTACATCTATCTATGGTGCAGGTTCCATCTCAACCATTGGGGTGGACCCATTTACCATGGTACCAGAATCAACTGATCTTTCCAATCTTGCCATAGATGATCATCAAAAGCACTTTCCTGGGATGCCAACTCTTAAAGTACTTGGCCTTTTGTGCGATATCTGTAGTCCTGTCTTCACTGCTATCTCTAGAAGGCTTTGAACAGCAATGGCAGCATCCAAGAGTTGTTGGTTAGGATTACAATCTCATTTGCAAAAGCCAGGCTTCTGATCTCGATCTTTCATGTTCTGGTTCCAATGGTGGCCAGTTTGACTCCAATATTGTACAGTGTAAGTTTCCAGGTCCTGATGATTTATTCAAGCACCAGATTGAACAGAATGGGTTAGAGGCCATCTTCTTATCTTACTCCAGTTGTGATCTTGAAACATTGGGACTGTTCTCCTTTTAATTAAGTGTATACAATCACTTGACAATGGTGGCAGAGTTTGTGACCGCTGAAACGTCGTGTTTGATCGTTGGACTAACTCGGATAGTTATCCGAGAAAATGACATAGAATTACATAGTTAATCCACAGTATATTAAAGGCAAAAACAAGACACAGTTGGATGTATAATAATTAATGCACATAGAGAGGATAAGAATAAATTTGTCAGTCAGGTAGAAAATTACGTGCATGGATTAATAAAGTTTTCTTTAAAAAACTAAGAAGCTTGAATGAAGTGGAATGAGACACACTACTCAGATTTATATAATAGGAATACAAGAATGGATGAAATACTGTAAAATTCTCTGTTACAGTGAATAATTACATGTTTGTAGAGTCATAGGGACTAGATCTCATAACCATAAAGAATTTAAATGATAAATCCATCACAAACAATTTTAGTGCGTTATCTTGAATGTTGGTACAAAATTTATGCCAGAATAATCATTGACAAATATAAACCATCAGTGGTAGCCAGACTATTTTCTTTCCAAAGAATTCTTAGATAAAATGTTGTAGCATCAACGTTAGATGCATTAGAATTCAAATAATGAAGAAGAGCAGTGAATATAATCAAGCTATGTATATTGTATTTTTTTTTTTTTTTTTTTTACTTCAAGACAGATTTTGATTTTGATTTTTTGATTTCATTTTTTTACTTATGGCTTCACCCCTTGTCGACATCGAGGTCATTAAAGGTGGGATGGGACTGCAGACAAGAAATTGAAGGAATTCGGCCATGGCCTTTTGAAGGAAGCATCCTGGCATTCGCCTAGAGTGATTTGGGGAAACCATGGAAAACCCAAATCTGGATGCCCAGAAAGGGATTTGAATTGGGGTCCTCCCGAATACGAGGCCAGAGCGTTAACCACTCACCCACCACACTTGTTCAGATTGTGAAGTAGGGGGTACAAAGATGTAATGGGAAATTTTCAAGGAACAGAGAGCACACACATTATAGACTCAGTGATAAGCTTGTATTTTTTTAAACAGGAATTCCTTTAGAACTATAACTTCTATGGCTGTGATATAACATATAAAGGAAACCAAAATATTGACAATGAAGTAAACAAGTCTTAAATGGTGTGCATGACAGTAATTAGAATATTAAGAAACAAGACATGCAGAAATACTCAGTTAAATTTTTATAAGCTCATGACAGTTCCTATAATTTTCTATGAAAGTAAATCGGGCATGCAAGCAGCAGAGATGAAACTTGTAAGCTCTCTCAAACAATATACAAATATTAAATCAAGTACAAAATGATACAACAAGTGAGGATCACAAAATATATACAGGAGCATAAGAACAAATTGAAAGACCCAGTGTACAAGTACGAGAGTGAGTCAAATGAAAACCTTAAATATTATTTATTGTGCAGAAGTAGTACAAAGCTGTATCACTTTTCAACATAATCTCCCCCACGCTCAATGCAAGTCCTCCAGCGCTTAAAAAGTGTATAAATTCCTTTAGAAAAAAATTCCTTTGGTAGTCCGCGCGACTACTCATGCACCGCGTGGCATACCTCTTTATCTGAACGGAACTTCTTTCCTCCCATTGTTTCTTTGAGTGGTCCAAACATATGGAAATCACTTGGGGCAAGGTCTGGTGAGTATGGTGGATGAGAAAGACACTCAAAATGCAGGTCTGTGATTGTCACAACTGTTGTACAGGCAGTGTGGATCCTTGTATTGTCATGTTGCAAAAGGGCACCTGATAACAGCAACCCACGTCGCTTTGATTTGATTGCAGGCCGAAGATGATTTTTTAGGAGATCTGTGTATGATGCACTGGTGACAGTGGTCCCTCTAAGCACATAATGCTCCAAAATGACACCTTTTTTGTTACAAAATATTGTCAGCATAACTTTCCGTGCTGATGGTTCTGTTCGACCTGACATGGACGAGGAGCATCTTCAATTGTAGTCACACCATTTGCGAACTTCTTACTCCATTTGTAGACTTGCTGCTGTGACAAACATGCATCACTGTACTCAACCTTCATTCTTCGATGAATTTCCATTGGTTACACACCTTTACTACTCAAAAACCGAATAACAGAATGCTGTTCTTTCCTGGTGCAAGTCTCAAGTGGGACAGCCATCTTTATACTGATACTGCGACTGTATTTGTGCATCTGCACTATGCTGCCACCTACAGGCCATTCTGCATGCTGCTTGTAGCACGCTGTTGTTTCATACTATTAAGGTTAGCAGTGACAGGAATTAGTTTGGTCTTATTGCAAGCCACTCTCTGTGAAGATAGTTTGCGGCTTTCATGTCATTAGTGCAATGGTCTCCCATTCCAACTATTTTATGGTTTTGCAATTGCAATTCCATAAGAACTGAGAATTAAAAGATTTATTGAAAAATAACAGGTTGGCTAACTTTCATATCCTACATGAAGGAACTATCTTTCTATACTAGTTTGCTTGGCATGTTTTCAGTAAACCATGGGTAATGAATTCCAAGATATGGCAAGTCTTCAATAAGGGCATCAAGGTTGGGGAAAGTACTTTTGCTTAGTTGGAACTACCATTGATAATAAATTTCAAGCATAAAATTTCTGAAGTATTTGTGTGGCACATAAATCTAAATTGGTCAGATGTATTAATAAGAGATTCCTATATAACTTACTAAATTATATTTGTAGATTAGTCTTACCCAGTACAGGGCTGCATTTAGGATCTGTATGCCCCTAGGCTATATCTGTGTTGCAGGCCCTTTAGGATTTGGCCCTTAGACATAAATATGGTGTGGGTCTCCTTTTATATATATATATATAACTTAGGATAAAATAGGATCGGATGCAATAGGAGAAGTAAGTGAATTCTGTTACTTGGGAAGTAAAATTACAACCGATGGCCGAAGCAGGAATGATGTTAAAAGCAGAATAGCACTAGCAAAAAGAGCATTCATGAAAAAGAGAAATCTTTTAGTTTCAAATATTGATCTAGGAATTAGAAAGAACTTTTTAAAACTCTTTGTGTGGAGCACAGCACTTTATGGTAGCGAAACATGGACTTTAGGAATACCGGAAATAAAGAAAATTGAAGCATTTGAAATGTGGTGCTACAGAAGAATGCTGAAAATTAAGTGGACAGACAAAGTAAGAAATGAACGAGTTTTGGAAATGATGGGTGAGAAAAGAAGTTTGTTGAAGAAGCTTACGGAAAGAAGAGACAGGCTGGTAGGTCATATTTTGAGACATGCTGGATTAGTTAATTTGTTAGTGGAGGGAACAGTTGAAGGTAAGAACTGTAGAGGAAGACAGAGATTAGAATATATGAAACAGATAATTGAGGACGTGGGCTGTAAGGGGTATGTAGAAATGAAGAGGTTAGCACAGGATAGGAAAGGATTGCATCAAACCAGTCGAAAGACTGACGACAGCAAAAAAAAAAATATAACTTGTTATTAAATTAATAAACCTTTTATTGCAAAATATTGAATAATGTAATGATAGTAAAAATATACAAGGATAACTCACTGAAGAATCAAAAGTTTGAAACGTGCTTTCTGTATCGTTTCTGAAACGAGTCAATGAGGTTAGCAAGTGATGCTCGCACGTTCAATTATTTGACTGGTGAGCGATAGATAAATTGATGCCTATTATAGTTTTTCAACCAAACATCCTCAACAAAAGCCTGCGGAATTACAAACTCAAACGTTTTAATAATATATTGAGATAAAAAAAGGATGATTAAGACCACCAAAGCATGTAATAGAAAAGGATTAAAAACGTGATGTTCATTATTCACACACGAATGTCAACAGGAAGACAGTGCTCCACTAATCAGGGACTTTCTATGCCACACCAAACAATCGAAATTCCTGAATATTGAAATACAGTTTTATAAGAAATAAAACATTACTGAAAACAACAAATTAAATAAAAACTAATTGAAAAACAGGATTAATATTGAATTCTAAATATTCTTATTCTGATTATAAATGATTGTAATGATGTTTTTATGTATACTTACTTTCAAACAAAACATTAAAACTTAGACCTCTCACCACTACTCGCTTTTTACATCATATACAAAATGAATTTATCTTACCTTATCTTCTGGACATAAAGGCTAGGGAATTTTAGTTCATATTGCAGTGACGACAGTAACTTCAATCTACACTCATTTGTCCCTACCACAATATACTTCAGCCTTATGTTACTCGGGTTAGAAGTCGTCATCGTTGAGCCACAAAATTGTTACTTTGGTACAGGTGCACTCAAATCTTATTTTACACCCGTACTTCAAGGATTGAATTGTGTATGTGCAAACACTGTTTTATATTTTCACGAGCATTTTGGTGCTAAAACCGTTTCGGAAATAGGTTACTTTATTTGCCTATGTTTGATTTTTTTTTTTTTTTTTGGTGTTGGTCCCTAGGCTACAGCCTAGGTAGCCTATGAAAATGTGGCCCTGACCCAGTATGCCAGGTGTTCAGAGATAATTGATGAATTCATCTCACTGGAATGTTGCAGAAGGTCTAGAAATTTTTTAATTGGTGTCATTCAATGTTTCTCTCTTTCTTTATATGAAATGTGTAAGAATATACTTTCAGAATTATAGAGGGAAAGGGAAAAAGGATTATGAGGCACTGTCATTCCTGTTTCTATTTCTATTGCTTAACCACCCTTAGTGCTGCAGTAACAGATTCTATAGAATTCAGTCACTGCTGAGTTGTAGCCCTCCATCATCATATGGGTGTGTTAAGACAATGTAAAACTGCAACCTATTCTCTTTGATGCATGAGTAGGCCCTAACCTGAAATTTGAGTCCAATATATCAGCATTATTAAACAATTATTCTATGGCCACTGACTCGTGCTAGTAGGCAATAGCTGAAATTGTGTTACAGTTTAATTTTAAGTGTATCTTGAATTAAGACATCATTAATATTTAGTCCCCTCTTTTTAGGGTGCCTGGTGTGGCCATGGAACAGTAACTCGAAATGTAACTTGTCTACGTGATGGGGAGCCAGTTGAAAACCGATTATGTGGAAATGCTCCAGATTTGCACACTACTGACCTGTGCTATGTACCATGCAGAGGAGACTGTCAGGTTTCAGAGTGGAGCCATTGGTCCCACTGTCACAGAAATTGCCAGAGTACTGCAGCAGGTATGTAATATTTTCTACTAAATTTGGCATCTCAGGCAGTGTGCAACCTCATCAATGGCCAAGTTTAACATCAATATTAAGTTCTCCGATGATAGTACATTTCCAGTAGGATGGAAGGAGGAAACAGTAAGGCTAAATATGAACTTAACCTCTCTGTATTCTCAAATTATGATAACATTCTAATGCACGAACTCTTCCCTTAATAATATATAGATTTGAAACATCTGAAGCCGTTTCAACAATAGTAACAACAAGTGATATCAATATTCTTAGTACTTCAGTAATGATGTGAGTTATGTGACAGGATATGGGAGGCTGCTAGAACATAGAAGATACATATAGATGGGACATTATTTATTTTGAGCATCCCCATATTGCATCAAAAAGAAAAAAAGAAGTTAACTGTTTCAGATGAATACTAGATGTACCAGTAACACTATTTTCTCTGCTGGGAGGGGACAGGACAGCTATCGTGTTATCATAGGTGGGCACAGCTAATCAAAAAGTTAACTTCTTTAATCGTTAATCTGCTACTTAAAAAGTTAACTTCAATAATCATTAAAGTGTTACATTTTTATAAATTTAACAAAAGTTAACTATTAAAAGTTAACCATCCAAAAGTGGAACTGATGTTTATGTATTGGAATAGGTATTACTGCAAGCAGTACCAATGTGTTATGTACTGTGATGTGAATCAATAATACATCTACCCAATGTCATTCTAGGAATTGAGTTTTTACTGGGGTTCAACATTTTAACCAGCTTCTCAAATTTATCAGATTCTTCAACATGTAGTGGAATCATGTTGGCAATGAAAAGATTTACAATACATCGGTCCACACCATCTTGAAATATGATGGTGCTGGTAGCTACTATTTCAAATGTTTTATTGACATAAACTTTTATTAGCAGATGGCGGTGAAATCAAATAAATTCTGCTGCTATTTACATCAGGAGGAGCCACATCACTTGAAGAAGGCTTTGAATTATGTTTTCCTTTTCCCACGAGTTGGCCCTGATTTTAATTTTTCTTCAAACTGTTCATATTTGGATATATGTGTCATCTTCATATGTTGTTTAAGGTTATTAAGGCTAGACACGTGAGCCTTGATTGTAGAAAGTTGTTTGCATTCATAAATTGTTTTCCCAGTCTTGATTTAAATGCAATATAATTTCATAAATGTGGCCAAGGATTTTTAAAATTCTCATTGCTATTGTTAGAATTGCTGCTTTCACTAACAGATTAAAGAGTTCAGTTTCCATGACATAATCATATAACAAATGTCAGTTTAATTACACAGTCCAGGCACATTAATGTTACCACCTCTCAAAATCCAGAATAACCATCTTTGGCAGAGCGAACAGCTGCGAGACATGCAGGAAGAGAGTCAATTAGGTTTCTGAAGGTGTTCACTGGGATGTTGAGCCATGCTGACTCCAGGGCTGTGGCCAGCTGCACTAGATTACACGGTTGAGGATCCATGGCGCCAACAACCCGATCGAGGTGGTCCCACAGATTCTCAATTGGGTTTAAATCTGGTGAGTTTGCTGGCCAGGGGAGTAAGGTAAACTCATCCTGGTGCTCGAACCACGCACATACACTGCGAGCGGTATGACACCTCGCATTGTCCTGCTGGTGGATTCCATCATTCTGAGGACAAATTATTCACATGTAGGGGTGGACATGGTCCGCAAGGACAGATACGTACTTGTGCTGATCCATCGTGCCTTCCACAATGATGAGTTCACCCAGTGAATGCCAGAAAAACATTCCCCAAACCATAATGTTCCCTCCTCCACCCTGGATCCTACCGGCAATTGTTGCAGGGTGTTTGCTTTCAGACGTATGCGCCAACGTCAATCTGTCCGATGGAGCATAAAACATGATTCATCGGAAAAAGCCACCTGTCGCCACTCTGTGGACGTCCAGTTGCGGTACTGGCATGCAAATTCCAGTCTTCGTCGCCGACGAACAGCAGTCAGCATAGGTGCATTAACCAGGCGTCTGCTGTGGAGGCCCATGCGCAGCAATGTTTGCTGAACTGTTGTTGAGGATACACTCTTGGTAGCCCCTTGGTTCATCTGGGTGGTCAGTTACTCAACAGTTGCACGTCTATTTGCCCGAACGCATCTCCGTAGCCTTTGTTCGCCTCTGTCACCTATAGCTCATGGTGCACCACATGTTCCATGCCGCTGATTTTCAATAGTGCCAATTTGCCATGTATGGTATACTTTCACCATGGCAGCATGTGAACAGTTCACAAAATTAGCCATTTCCGAAATGCCTCCACCATTGCCCTTTTGGATGTCGGATAAATCTCTACGTTTCTGCATTATGCAAATGATTGAAATGATTTCCGATGCCCTAGGACATCCTTTATAGACACTCCACTGTAATGTGCTGCCACCTGCCTTCTGTGATTGGTTATTTCACATTGATGTCGAAAGTAGGTGGTGGTCACATTAATGTGACTGAACTGTGTATTTCACTAACGAACACCAAACTGATACCAACTAAAAAGTTATAGTTTCCAAGTGGTAAAGAAGTTAGATTTTAAAAATATCAAAATCAATCACCGATCAAAATAGAAATCAGTAGTGAGCACCAGTTTGCAGACGTAAAATAGAAACACTCCAAAACTCTAGCTTCGCTGCTCACACCCAAGCCTTGCCTAGCAAAACAATTGCATATGCATTACACTCGCACTTCGTATTACCTAATTCACTCACCATCCGACTTGCCGAATGGTCGAGTGTGGCGTGGCGCACAATTCAAACAAAACAAATACATCAACTACCAATGTAATGGACTAAAGTTAATGGTAGTTCAATTTAATGGAACTTTAGAAGACTGTTAAAGATTTTTTAAGTTAACTTAAAAGTTAATTTTTTGCAATTTTGTTAACTTTGTTAATTAATAATTAATGGATTAATGGTTTTCTGTCCATCTGTGCGGGTTATCTATCAGCCATGAAATGATCAGAAACTACTAAGGTACCATATGTTTTTTATAAATATTTAGAGTATGCTAAGTTCTTCAATACATTCGCAGAAATGGTCAAGGAAGGAATGGATTATAATATACATTAAAATTTTCTGTGAAAATTAGTAGCACACAAAATAAAAGATAAAAACTCTTTTAAAACTATTGTCTCTTTTCAGACACTTCACTCTGGTATCAGTTATACTTTTCAAATAATATCGACTTCTCTCCATATAAAATATTTTGCAGTTTCCATCTGAAGTCAACAGCATTTTAGTTCAACCAAGCATGTTAGTTGTGAAGCCAAGTTCAAATTATTTCACATAAAATTCGTAATTACTGCTTTCTCTTATTGTAACATCTTGTTAGTGGGCACACTCAAGAATGAAAATGTTCATATTTATACTCTCATAAAAATACCACATCCTATTTTAAATTCTGCCCTCAAAGCTTTATAGTAATTGAGTGGTGAGCCCTAATATAAGCTGTTGTTCAACTTCACAGTTAATGAAATAAATACCTTGTTTCAGAATATTTTTTCTAAGTTGGCCATGGTGAACATAGTTCCCAGTAGGATATCACTCTGCTGTGCAATTTTCTGGTTAACATGCCTACCACACAACCATTTCCCTTGACTATAATGAGAACACTATATCACTGGACAACTAATCACATGAGTGGCCAACATAAAGACAACTCTACTTCTGGGTAATCTTTCTGGAAAGTCCTCTTTCAGTTGTCATATCTTGCATATGCTATTATTGAATGGTAGTTTTCCATTTCAACTGACATCTATCACTGCCAAATTTTGATACATTGCTTTATAAATTATTCTAAACATTTTTTCATATTATCTTATATAACCTAAATTTTGTCAATATATCATCAAAATTTATTTAAGGAGTGTCAAATTAGCTTCAGTTCTACAGCAAAGTAAATTTAGAATCATTTTCTTACAATTTTCAATGGATAAGTTGAGGTAGATAGTGAAATTTGACCAAACGTTTGTAAACATTGTTGCTATATAGAATTTAGACTATTTTCAAATAAAAAACACTACATTCATTTCCAGAAGTACAGTAAACCACAAGGATTAAAACAAAGTATGGCACTTTGCAGATATAAAATTGCACTGAGGAGATATTTGGATTTCAAAGTTTAAATTACCATGTGGCAATGATCGAAAATAAACAGTTAAATAATTCTCAAGCTCTTAGTTTTCATGATATGAAACTGATTTATAGCTTAAAAAAGTGTTGAATTTTGTTATCCATTATTTAAAAATTTTAAATTTATGGGTAAAAGTTAAGTAACATTTTTGGAAAGTTTTGTATAAAAAATAGAATTATTTTCAGGTAGTACATTTCAGTTAAATACAGAGGGGGGAGTATATTTTAAAGAAAGCAGAATTTTTCCTGAACAGAAGGCATTAGTTTTTATAAAAATGCATGCAGTAATTTGGCCAGAATGGAAAAAAGTAAATAAATGACAAAGTAATTAAAATGGATGCTTCCAGTTGCCAAGCTTGGCAGAATAAGCTCAGAAGGAGAATTACTAAGATTTTTATAACACTAGGAAGGCAACTAGACAGCTGTTATAGCGGTTGGATAGCATCACTATCATATAGGAAATTGAACGTAGAAACGTTTAAAACACATTCCAATCCTGTACCTATAATACTTTAGGAGATATAGATTTTTGAAGTTTTATGTTTTGGATTACGCCCAGTTAAAAGATAGTAAACAAGGTGGTTTATATTCCAAAAGCTAGGGAAGATTGAGCAGATCACTTTAAAACAAGTTTCAACACCGTAACATATGTACCATGAAGAGGTAATATTAATAATTTTAATATTTTTTATAGTGAAACTATTAGAGAAAAAATTTTTTTTATTAGGATCAATTTTGACATTTAGACATTGGGCTCAAATAAAAATTTCAGGAAGATCTAAAGAGAAATAAGTCTTCATGAGAGAAAAAAATCCCCAGAGTTCTTACATCATCAGGATGGGATCTATAAGTAAGACCCTGTGAACAGAGCTTAGTCAGTCTTTAGAAAGTTCTCAAGTGGGAAGCTGGTAGGTGCGAAACTTGAAGAAGATGCTAGGTGCTAGTGGAATGGTTAGGCATCCATCTTAAAATTTTCAGGTGATAGTGCAGAAGTAGATAGGCTCCCAATGTAACTGACTTTTATCCAGTTGAGGTTTTCAGGGAGTAGGCAGGGGTGGATCCAGGTGGGAGGCTAGGGGGCTCAAGCCCCCCCCCCCCAAAAAAGTATCAAAGTCCACCTCCAACATTTTGGAGACTTATTTTTTTAACCAAAATCCACTCAAGCCAAGCGCCCCCCCCCCCCAACCAAAGTCAGCTCAAGCCCCTCCCAAAGCAAAATCCTGGATCCGCCACTGCGAGTAGGCCACAGCTTGTAACACTGTTCAAACCTGCAATCACATTATTTTGGAAAGAATGTCCAGATGCTGTAGATTAGTCATCACACTTTACTAAAAAATTTTAAGAATACATTTATTTTGGAATTTAATAGAAAATGCTTCAATGAACTTTATTTCAATCCTACCTTCTCCAGCTGAGTTTATCAGCTTGGATGGTGACCGCAAGACCGAATGACAATCTATCCTTAGGCCACGCTAAAGTTCAGGATTAGTTATTATAAATTAACCCCGTGTAACATTTTTATCTGATAACTAAACTTTTTCAGAATGATTCCTATTATGCTCTGCTACCATGTTTTTTACTTTACTCATGTGAAGATCTGAAAATCAACATCTCAATTTCCAAATTCTTCCAGTGTTTTTTTTTTTCTTCAAATTTCTACAGTCCATATAAATAATTGTTTTGAACATTTTATTTCCATATGAATTTTGTGAATCAACTCTTGGTTCTCCCGTGATTGATTTTCAAAGTCTGAAACGTATTCTAAATATATATTCTAAGATATTTTCCTAAAATCCTTAACTTTTGTATGAATTTTTATGAAGTTCCATTCTATAAAAATTCCTCTTAATTAATTTGTATTTCTTTTATCAATTAACTCCCTCATTCCTCAGATTTTATAATTTTGGTTTCTTCTGACATGTGAAAACTATTAATTCTTACATAGACCTATTAATACTTTCTTATATTCCTGAACCTTCATATTTTAATATCTTAAAATGTACAAAACCTGAATTTATTAGTTCTTTTCTTTATTTCTGACTGCATTTTTACACATAAGAATGCAGTTTTTCTTAGTGTTGAGAATATAAAAATTGTTCTCTGGTGACTAGCCGAGTTAAATGAGTGTTATAATTACATTTATAATTACACAATATTTTGGCGATCTAATTCAATGATGCCATCTTCTGGTGAAGCTAAATATTATATTCCTGAAAATTTTTGAAAAGTTACAAACTGAAATGACATCAGACAAATTTTCTGAAGATATATTTGCATGTTTGATTAACCGATTTGAGCCAGACCACACCCCATAGTTCAAAGTATGACTAATAATCACATGAAAATATATAAAAGTTCATCACACACTTCTATTGTCACATTTGCCCATCGACAACCGACACTTAAGTTATGCCAACTCACCACATGGCAAAAATACTGTTTAATACTACATATTACTATTCAGACAGAAACTTTAAGACTTTGTGATGCCTACAATGTGATACTAAGCGGCATGGCTGTACTCTAACTGAATTTGGCTGGCCGACTGAGAACAAGAAAAATTCTGGGTGGATATTTATTCTAATGGACCATGGGAAACTGCAATACTTCCGCTTCACACGAGAATCTTCCGATAACTGATCAGATTCGTGTGTCATGCCCAGTAGGCTTGTGTCAGATATTTTGATCTTGACAGCCAAAAATGATCATATCATTCTGAAATTTTGAAAATACCAAGATTTTATAAAAAGCGTCAACTTTAATACTTATAAAAATTTTTTTTAACTTTAATAGTTTTGCCATAAAAAAAATATTTTGATGCAACTCCTAAAACCTGTTAATAACTTTCACAATATTGTTCTTACTTAACTGAAATAAATTTTATATTACTTCTAATTATCTGCTCTTTCCTTCACTATTAGTACACACATGTTTACTAATGTCAAAAAGGGAGAAATAAAATTCATAATCCAAAAACAGAATCTAACTAATTAATATTTCAGAAGTTATAAAAGATATCTACTTGAAAGTAACTTTAATCAAATCTACATATTCAAAAATGGTTACTGAGTGAACTTGAAGTCTCTAATTGCTTTATTTGATTTATTACGAATTTTCAAAATATTACTTCAGGCGAATGCTTGAGAATGTTGCAATTGAAAATACTATCTCAAAACTGTGAAGACCTGATTTCTAGCTTGAATTGGCATAGAAACTGACTATAGAAATGATATGCAATACTATTCAATCTAACTTGTGGTTCTAAGAACAAATTTTGTTATGCAGATACAAAATTTATAAGATACCTGACAAGTATTATACTTTCACGGCCAATTACATACTTTGGGTTTTCCATTGCTAATAATTATGAAAACATTGCTTGCCTTCATGAACCTTATTAAAAATGAGAGTTATTAGAAGTGCACTTAATATAAGAAAATTTTTAATTTCCTGTGCAAGATCTTGCACCTATGAAATGAGTGGCTGTAAGTGTAATCATGAAACAAAAAAGTTATTATTCAAATTACCTGCACACTTTCTTTTAACTTAAATGTAAACACTGCATAGATATTCAAATGACCATTGGTGTAGATGTCTGTATTGTTTAAGGAGAAAAAAAATTGTAATTTAAATAATATGTGACCATCATATGAAATCCGTATTTCATAACTTTGAAAACCCTTATAAAAAAAAGGAATGAGAGCAAAACCGTCACTTACCTACCAGAACCATGCATAAACATAAAAAAGCCTGAAGATAAATTAATTCTGAATTTTTTTGGCTTTCTTTCATCAGTTCAATGCTTAATTTTTGCACATATCTTTCCATGTTTCAATAGTGTCCTGACTTCAGCTGTGGAAAGTGATAGTTATTCTCCTATTCAAATGCTAAACACAAAATTGATGATCACATATAACACAATATTTTGGGGTTAACCTTATTCTTGCAAGTAGATGAGACAGTTAGGTTGCACATGCTCACTTTGTTCTACTAAATGGAAATTCGTATGATCACACATCAACTCATTAAGTATCTCATCTACTTGCAAGAATATGGTTCAATACCAAAATATTGTCACCCATGTTCGTCTTTTTTGTGCATTTGTTGTTCCCAGTCACTGTAATCTGTGGTAAGTGTTGGGTTGAAATTCCCTATCTTTTATTAGATTAATTGCCTTAAATCATTTTCCTGCTTATTATACATTTGCTGACAAAAAAATTGAAGCATCCAGAATACATGGTCAGATGTCAGTGTATATAAAGCTACATATACTTATCCAGTGGTTATGTAAATTATTAGAGCTATAACTCTCTGTCATAGATAGAATAGCCACGAGAATGCATTAGTTTATGTTCAGTATTGTTGTCAGGCCTGGTAGGACATACGAGGGGCATGAACAGTGTCAGATATTGAGTGATCACTGTGAAGGACTTGGAGATGCCACATACTCTTGTGAGAAAGCATTATCAACACCTGACAGAGTTTGAAAGGGGCCTCATTGTGGGTCTCCATTTGACAAGCTGGCCGAATTGTGCAACATCCATATCTTGGGGCATTCAAATGTGACAATGGCCTGATGTTGGCCTGTAACGAAATGTCAGGGCAGGCCTACTCCTCATCAATGGTCTGGTCAACCACGTCTGACAATCACAAAGGAGGATTGTTGTATTGTGCACCAAGCACATCATAATTCTTTCACATCTCCACCTGCCTTCCCATAACAAGTAATGAATTCCCTGCAACATTCTGTGACATCCCACACCATTGATGAGAGTAGCAGCTGGACAATGAAATTACTATTCCATACATAGGCTGCAATTAACATCACAAGACAAACTGCTTCATTTGTAGTAGTGACTAGGAAATATGGACTGCTGATGACTGGTGCCTCATTGTGCTTAATAATGAATCGCAGTTCTGCACTGCCTTGAATGACTATCATCGGCAAGTATGGTGGCAACCTGGGAAGAGGTCCCATTATTCCAATGTTTTGAAGAGGTACCATGGTGTTACTCCTGGCATCATGGTATGGGGATCCATCAGGTATGACTTCAGGTCATGGGTGGTAGTGACTAAGGGAAATCTTAAGGCACAACAGTATGTGATGGACATCCTGAGTCGTCATTTGTTACCCCTGAGTGACAGTATGTGGTGCCCTTCTTCACCAGGACAATGCTAATCGATACATGGCATGTGTCTCTATGAAGCGTCTGTGGGATGTTGATGTACTCCCATGGTCAGCAAGATTTCCAGATCTGTCCCTGATAGAACATGTCTGATACCTGCTTGGATGTCAATGCTGTACCAGTGCCAGTATCCAGGATATCAAGGACCAGTTACAATAGTTGTGGGCCAGCTTGCCACAGGAGAAGATACAATGACTTTATTATGCCCTTCCTAACTGAATCAGTGCATGAATCCAGGCCAGAGGGCATACTGCCATTCTTCAAAATTTCACTCAATTTTGTAATCACTAATTAACATCACACACCCTCTGAACATGTGAAGTTTCATTTCATTTCCTCCTCCTTCACTTTTTTTGTCAGGTAGTGTATATATCATCTAAGATTTACTACAGCACACAATACTTGTATTATCTATATTGACATTTTGCCTTATATGTTAGTTAAAAATTAATCAATAATATCTATACATTCATCAGTTTACATTTACTATATCTAAATAAAATAAATCAAATAATTATGTTTGAAATTTTTCTTTGATAAAAATAATTAATTCTGTTATCATTTACTATGATAATTCACCATGCAAACTGTTTCAGATGGTTATCAGACTAGATCACGGGCAGTCCTGAGGAACCCAAGCCCTGAAGGAGAAGCCTGTCCTACTGCTTTATGGGAAACTCGACCTTGCTTCTCTGGTGCATGTCTTACTTTTGACTGGGTTATTGATGATGGTGGCCATCTCACATGCAAGCGTTCAGATGGAGTTGTAGTTGTTGGTATGGTACAAATACATACATCTTAATCATTACAAATCATAGTTCAAATACAACTGAAAAAATTTGCTAAATAACATTATCAGATTCTGGTTTAAAATATTATTTGATAAAACTGTTGTTTGTACTTTCAACAGTCATTATGGTTGTATTGTTCTTAATGTTAATATGACTTAGAGAATTTTATAACCCTTGAAACATTTCACGGACTAGTTTTTTTATTCTTATATATATGCTTTATTTTATTTCTATTATAAACGTTTTATTTCATGAGACATTTCATAAAATTATTAAATTACTGCTAAGTTTAAGCATGAACTCATTTTCAGTTACATTAGGTTTTTGTATCTATGTGCTTTTTCCATTTAGCAATTTCATTTGTAAATGGAAACCAGATTCTCATTATTATTTATAAAATTTTGATACAAAAACTTATCTTTTTAATTTTCTATAAACATTTTATTTTTTGGAATTCTACAATTTGTAACTATTTTGTTTCTTTTTAATGGAAGTCAGTGACAAATACAATTAGAAATGTTAATACAAAAAGTCAATGCAAATGTTACTTCCTTATGGCTTGAAAACTATATAAAAATAATAAAATGCAATTTGTTCTATCCTTTCTTCGTAATGATGCTGCAGTCACACGTACTACTGAAACATTTATTGAAGAGTACTCAAAAAATACCCATCTTCCCCAGGAGACAGGAAAAAAAAGAAGCTGCATTGAATGAGAATGCATCAGTTAGTATTACTGGAAAAATAAAAATTTGAATTCCCACAAGTAGTAGAATCTTTTATTGATCCCTTATCTTCTACAACAGGATCTAGTTCTCTAAGCTTGTGAAAAAATAAGTTCTATATATCTCACAAAGAAATCAAAGCATTCTCTAGATCAGAGTTTCTCAAAGTGGGGTACCCAAACCCCTAGGGGTTCGCCAGTTGATTGTAGGGGGTTCGTGACAAGATTTTGTTAATGACGGAGTGGCTATCTCATGCATTTAACACACACAATGGTGAATATTGCTCATTGTTGCTAGTAGTGGAGCTAAAAAAAAAAAAGAAGTTTGAGAAATGCTGCTCTAGATCTTTAATGTTACAAGAGTATAATACAATATGTCCCAAATGTTAATAATATACAAACAGGTAAAACATTAGTGGCTTGTAGCATTTTTTTATTATTGAAAAAGGTTGAGAAATGCTGCTGTAACTTGTTGCAAATGTAGTATGTGTGGTTAAATCATGTACAAAAAACTATATGTCAGTGTTACTAAAAAATGTATACTTAATTTACAGGTGGATGTGAAGGTCGGCCAATCCCATGTTCAAATCCGAAATGTGAAATGGTACCTCATGCATACTGTGACACAACTCTTGGAACATGCATCTGTGAGGCTGGATATTATGCACATGTAGCTCACAATAAAAAACTTACCAAATGTGTAAGAGCCTATGGAAATAATTTGGATGTAAGGAACAGACTAAATCCTGGTGGAGATAGAACTGGATTGCCAGATGAGATTCAGTCTCGCTATTACTATCCAAGTGAGGATTTTGCATTAGTTCAATCTGTAACATTTAATTTCTTTAACCTGCCTGCCTGAGAATCAAAATTTTCCTGATTGACAAACATAATGATTCAACAGCTCCAGTGTATGAGTGTGAAATTAGTGCTGTTCATTAATTACCTTTGCAATAATACTAGTTTAGTCATTGGGGAATTAAAATCTCTGACAGCATTAGAGCTCTGCGCAGATTATGGAAGTCTCAAAAGCTCCCAAGTTGTTCCTGCTTTGGGAGACATACCTACATTGCAAGCATGTTTGTAATAGTCAGTTCTGGGCATGGTTTGAAGGTATATGTGAGATGCAAATAAATCTAATTTCAAATATATCATCAGTACTGAAGAACCTATGTTAGGTACGATTATGTTCAATGAATGTGGTTGACTGTAATTCAGTTTTTATATATAAACATGAATTATCACTGGAAATGTTTTTAATAATAACAAAAAAATACAGTCCAGTATTACCTATATTCATGAAATTCACGAGATTTAAATATCTCTAACCCACACTTGTAACCTTTCTTAATAATGAATTCTACAAGAACATTGGAGGTAAGTAGCAGTTCTACCTGCCACTTGGAAATGTACAGTGAAAAAGTTTCTGTTATTGTGGTGTCAGATTTGAGAAAAATGAAGAGAAAATGTTTAATTACACATTAAAAATTGTGAATACATTTAGCAAAGCCAAAGTCCGAATGTCTGCAGCAACTTCAAAGAAGAGAAATACATTATATAAGCAATGTTTTAGTTGAGCCCTTAATTATTTCAGAGTTCATGTGATATATAATAAATGTAATGATGGCCCCCCCATGGCTACATTTACCCTTCAGTAAAAATTGTTGATTTGTATGGTATCTGTTTCAATGGGTCTCATGCACACTCTCACTTAATTAAGTAATCACATATAATATTGGTTATTTGTTGATTTCATCTTATTTTAGGTCACTATAATCCTAATGCCTTCAGTTTGGTTGATTAATAGGTTTATTTCCTTTGAATCTCCCTGTCTTGATACATCTATATATTAATACGCTAAGCGAAAACTTTGGAAACATTTTTCAGAATATTGCGCGCACGGAGAAGTGTGAGATTTGGATATGGGGAAGAAGTGCATAAAGCCAAAATGTACATATAATATGTGTTAAAAATACATTAAATTAAATTAAATAAATCATTCGTTGTATACATTCAATTGTTTTTAAGTGGCAACGACACTTAGCGATTCTGCCAATGTCTGTGATCTTTGGTCAACAGTAAAGAAAAAAAAATTATAAGCATAGTTACAACATGTTACAGATACATTATTAAATGAAAAATAAATTTGCGAACGTGTGTGTGAGTGAAATCGGATCGGAGCCAACTATGTGACGTGTATTTCCAGCATTGAGATACTCTGTGGTCTTTGGTGAAACCAAAGAGTCGAGCTTAATCTCTGAATTTACTTAGAAGCAAGAAACAAAATTTCGAAACGGAGTATATTCGGAATTCATTAAATCGTTATTTAGATATACAATGTTACAATGATGCACTTGAAATTGATGTAGCTGTAATATGATGGTGAGCCACCATTTGAACAAAATCTGGTAGTTAAAAAAAAGTGAATACATGAATGGCAGCAAAGTCTTTATATACTGACTAGCATTACGTCGGAACCTACAAATATTGTCCTGTCGGTCTGAAATTTAGTACACACATTCCTTAGGCGATAATATTTGATTTAAAGTGTATATCGTAAGCTTCGCATATGTCGAAATGAGGAAAAATCACTCGAAATATGGGTAGATGCATACATGTTATTACGCAAGAAATACACGTTCATAGCTGTTGACATTTATTCCACGTGTTTTAAGTCTTCATTATTGAATAAAAACTGCTTTCCACATGCAAATAGAAAATCATGTAACATTTACGATTTCTCTCATGCGGGCTGACATATTCTTTTTCAGTGCTAAGATATATTGCATGGCGTCTACCGTAACTAAAAACTAATTAACTTAATTAATTATGGTCGAATTTCGACCACTGGGTGATCTCTAGTATCTATAAATACAAAGAAACTATAACCAGGAGAAAATCTGCACATTTCAACTATTTTTTTTTTTAATTTTTTAAGTTTTAGTTCTACTATTAAAAGTGGGACTATTACATGAAACTGTAGTTTGGCAAGATCGGAGGCATGAAAATTGTAGCATTACAGTGGGTTTCTATATATGTACGACATGTAAGGAGGGGAGAGGGGTAAAATAGTAATTATATTATAAATGGTTTGCAGTAATACAAAATGGTGGTTGGTGTAGAATAATTAAGAAGACCCTGGAAAGGTAAGCAACCCACCTACAGAGATGGCTGGTATGGCACATATAAAATAGTGATCAGAAAAATGAGAAAGGAAAGAAAAACTTGTAACATAGACAGTGTCATATCTGAAGCTGATAGTAGTGAGAGCAGACCAAATTGATAAAACAGAACTATTATCAACAGGAAAATCATATAAAATGTGAATGTGTTAATGAGACAGAGATCCTTTGAGGATTTAACTGGCTACAGGCACAGATCCTGAATCCATTCCTTGAAACAGAACTCCCTGCAAAGCTTGCAGCATACAGCTGGCCACCATGACCTATTCCAGTCTAAGAGGAAATATTTCACATCATTGAACATGCTACATGAACCACTGTGCACCTCATATACCAACTTACCTGCCTTTGCTGCACTAGTTCTTACATAGGTCTTATCACAAACCCACTTCCACAGGCAAACGTCCAGATCTCCAAACTATACCATTCAGTAATAGCCCATGCTAATTCCCAAAATTCTCACAACCTCATCAGTCATTTTATACTAATAGCTGCAAGAGTTTTCCCAGAAACTACCATTGCTTCTGAACTCCGTAGATGGGAACTAGCTTACCAATATATCCTCAGCGTCAGGCAACCACTTGGCCTCAGCTACTTGATGATCATATGCAGCAAACCATTCTTTACATGTTTATTCCATTTTTGTTCATTTATGTATGTATGTATTTATTATTATTATTTAACTTTATATACATACATCTATTAGTGTGTTCTGCCACTGCCAGTGATTTTGTTTTTCTATAGTTATCAATAGTTTACTCTGTTTTGTTCAAAACCCTCTATACCTACTATTCCCAACTAATTCTTCAAGGCTTGTCCAGTCATGCTGTACACTGCATTGTGTATGCATCTTCCCTGCCAAATGGCTTGTACCTCTCTACATGAATAAGGTGTTAAATTAAAATATTGCAAAATTGTGTTCATCTCATGTTTTTGTGTTATTTACTGTCCTATTGCCTTTGATGAGTGATGGGCTTACTTTTCCTAGCCTTTGTTTAAATACAGTGAAGAGACAAAAACCTTGTGATAAGAATCATTACTGAGGAGAGAGTATAAATGCGTTGTGTAGTTTTGGGGCTTTCATTTGTTCTGCCATAAGTCATGTGTTGACATGATTGTTGCCACATGACAAGAATTAATGGGTGGAATGATAGTTGGCACTAGACACACAGGGGCATTCCGTGTCAGAAATTACTTATGAAGTCAACATTCCTCAGTTCACAGTATCAAGAGTATGTCCTGAATATGTAATTCCTGGCATCACCAGCCACTGTGGACAATGCAATGGCTGACCACATCTACTTAATGACTGAATGTGGTGTGAGAGTCATAACCCTCTACCCTCGCATTCTGGAGGACGTGGGTTCGAATCCCATTCCATTCATACAGATTTGGGTTTTCCATGGTTTCCTCAAATCACTCCATGTGTATGCCAGGATGGTTCCTTCAAAAGGCCATGGCCAGATTCCTTCCTGTTCCTTACTCCCAGTCCTTTCCCACGTATAATGACCTTGATGTCAAGGAGGCATAAAGCCAGAAGCGAAAAAGAAAAATACTTAATGACTGAAACCAAAGATTTTTGTCAGCATGTTGACAGACAGGCAACACTGAGTCAAAGAACAGCATCATTCAAGTGGGACACACAATAGACATGTCCTTGCAGACACTACAGCAAAATTTGATGTTGATGGGACATGACAGCAGAAGAACGATGCAAGTGCCTCTGCTAACACAGTGCCATCAACTGCAGTGCTACATCTGGGCTTGTGAATATATCAGTTGGATCCTAAATGTCTGGAAAAAGGTTGCATGGTCAGATGATTTACAATTCCATTTGGTAAGAGCTGCCGGTGTGGCCATGCACCTTGATTGTCAGGAAGGAACAGTGCAAGCTCATGGTGACTACATCATGGTATAGCCTGTGTGTTACATATCATGGACTGTGACCTCTGGTCACTGACTGAACATAGTTATGTTCAACTACTTGATGATCATATGCTGCCACTAATGGCCTTTATGTTCCCAAACAACAATGTTTTCAAGGATGACAGTGCACCATGTTACCAGGCCAAAATTGTACGCAATTGGTTTGAGGAATATTATGGACAGTTTGAGTGAATAAATTGACCACCTAGATCACAAGACATGAATCCAATCGAATATGTTAATGACATGATTGAAAGATCAGTTTGTTCATAATGAACATCCTGTACTGGCAAGAAAGTATGGCTGAATTTTTCTTCAGGGAACTTCCAACAACTTGCTGAGCCAACAGCAATTTGCCAGGCAAAAGGAGTTCCCACATGATGTTAGGAGATATCCATGGTTTTTGGCACTTCAGTGTATGTGACACATAATTCAAGAGTACTTACCATATGCAAATCAAAATTGGTTAGATTTGTTCATAGTGTTAAAAAAGACTTTTATTAGCAATAAATGTAACAGATTTGTTTTTCAGGTAGCAGTAGTATTTGAAAAGATGATTCGAATAAGGATGATATAGAAACAAAAAAATTATATGCTGTTTTCTTTTTGCTAGATATGTCTTCCAATTTTGTAATTCTATCTGCTAATATTTTATTTGTTGGTTAAATTTCTAAAATATTTGAACTTTGTAAGTTAACTTAGAATTCTTCAAATTCTAATTGGTCACTTTGGTAAGTGGAGAACAGGCATAATGCAGAAACCGATACCACAGCTTATAGCCATATTACATGATGAATTGAAGCTGCAGAACCAACTAAACAGACAATATAGACCATAAACCAGCCTTAAAGAGTGTGAATAAAAATGTAAACTTACCTATACAACTAAAATACTGAAACATCCATCTTGGTAAACACAAAATTTTATTACATCACAATATCACTATTAAAAAACACTTTTCGATGAAAGTTCTTCATAATAACAATAAGCCATTAGTAAATAAATTCTGTAATAAACAAACCATAATCAAGAGCCAGAAACATTTAAAATATGAAAACACTGGTATTCAAATAAACTTGCATCTTCAACTTTATAAAATTATATGTTCCCTAAAGCAGTATTTGAAGTCAGCTGATATAGCGTTCAACCAACTAAACAAAATGCTGCATAACATACTAAAATTTTAGATCATTCTATACAGCCAGACAAGTCACAGATAATTTCGAAATTAAATACTTCGAAAATGCCGCATGGTGTACATAGTTTGATTTATCATGGACCCACCAACTAAAGTCAGTAAATGGCAATACTATCGAGATATGTAATAAAAACCACTGAAATTTATTTTGTAAGCCTTTTTGGATAACAGACAGTACCTTCATAATAATCTGGTGAAATACTAGTTTTCGACTTATAGCGCCGGCAATAAGGAAGTATAAATTTTTTAGAAATTCGATTGTAAAACAACCACAGCAGCTAGAGAGGAGATCGAGAGCTTTTTGGAAAGCTGAGAAACTGTGGAAGCCAATGGTATAAGTTTTAAAAACCAAAATATAATATTCCCACAAAATTTTGTTCAGCGTAAGGATACACTAACATGTTCTTGGTGGACACTAGCAGGACTTGGCGTACTGTTAAACCTAATAAATAAATAAGCCTTATTTGTTATTAAACAAAGGATATAATTAATAGACGCTCTATAAAACTCACTTTACCCTTCTACCACGAATATAAATCAAGTTGTTAGCTTTTACGTCTTAACAGATTTTTAATTTTTACGGCTAAACAGTTTAGTATACAGAAAAATTCATAAGGAAGTAAATTACTTGTTGAACATTATTCTAATTCCTATTAAAGTTTCAAAACTCTACATTACACTTTTTCAAAATTTATAGGACTATGTTACATCGCGGAGGGCTACCCTAGAAGATCATATAGGGAGTAGATGCAGCGCCTTAAAGGCAGTCGTGGTAAAACTCTCGAGGTGAGAGGATATGTTGCTCTGTATCACGCTAATAGTGCCAGGTAGTGCAGAGGCTGGAAGTAGTAAGCAAAAAAAACATGCTTGAGGTCAGCCATGATGGTTTTTAATGGAGCGTGGTTCAGTTCTAACAACTAGGATGTGACTTTGCAAATTTAGCTAAGGGGTTGGGCTGTCTCTTAACATTTCATAACCTACAATCATTTTGGTGAAGAAACATCTGATTGATTATCAATTGTAATAGTTTACTTTATCCAAAGAATATAGTGATTGGTTATTTTGGAACATGAACAGTGACTTTGATTTCATAGTTACTACCCAAACTTTTCTTTCTTAAGACCAAATCAATAAATTCGACCATCTTCAATTATAGCAGTTGATAAATTCCAAGGTACTATAAACACGGTAAACAGTTTTATTTTCAGCAAGGTTATGATCTACGATGCAAGATGTAAGTAAGTGTTGAGGTGCATAACTGATATACAACCCTGGTATCAGTTTTGTCCCATACAATCTGATGAATTTTATGTAAATAAAAACAACATTAATGATTATGACTGAACAATAATATTTGACAAAATTTTTTTTTCTTATTTCAGACAATGATGAATTAATTGAGAAAAATTTCCTCTTGTTTCAGGGGATGATGAATTAAACATGTGGATGTTTGCAGTGATTGGAATTGGATGTCTGTTTATCATATTTGTGATGGTTTCTCTTTACATTATGTTGTAAGTATCCTATATCTTGCATACTATTCAGAAAACAGTAAATTCTAATTGCAACTAACTAATTGGTCAATATTTTATTTAAACTTCCTAGAAGTGACACAAACATAATTTCATGATACTAATGAAAAACAAAAGGCTTTTAGACAATGTAAATAACAAAGTACAGGAAAAATAAACACACTAAAGATGAAGGCAGGAAGTCTATGATGAACACACAAAATAGGAGAAAAACACAGTTGTTCAATATTTTTGTTAAATATTTCAGTCTCTCTCTCTGCATCAAAAAGATTTTAAACCAAAATATTGTAGAATTGTGTTTGTTTCAAGTTTTGTATCTTTGTTTTAGCCCTTCTGCATTAATTTTGATGAGTGATGGGATCATCTTCCAAATACTTTGAACTTTGCTCTCTAAATATAATTTTGCTATAGTTTTAGCCATACGAATATTCTCTGTAATATTATTAGTGCATTTAAATTCTAAATGCATTTCTATTAACATCATAGTTATCATGACAACTGCAGTGAATATATTAGTGTCTTTTCAGTTTTTTTGATAGGTCATCAGTATGGAATTTTCACTCTTCAACTCAGACGAATGATCTAACTGTAATAGCTACCTTATTATAGAAAAATTACAAAAATTGAAAAATTTACATTTAAAATCAGTTAAATATTATTTTCTCTGTAGGCAAGCGAAGATTCATAATAAAAGTATTAATAAATAAAATCACTGTGCCAATGAAACTTAGACTTGCGTAGATTTGATGGGAAAAAAGATGATGATTACTAAGTTTAAATAAACAGAGAGGAAGGAAACATTATTTATAGCTGATTATCACAGGACACCACAGGTTCACAAGAACTTTGAATTATTAATAACAGTGGTGTTTTGTATGTAAAGTCATTGCCAGAAGAACATTTTCAGACACAAACACAGGTAATACAAGACCAAATAAAGGAAACACGGCATGCATCATCAATTGGTGATTAGGGAAGAAGATCATAATAAATACTCCTTACAGCCCAAACATATCTGTCTGCAACTTCCGTACTGTTCTGCTTCACAAATTGCAAGTTGAATGGTTCACCCCCATTCCAGTTATTGTGTTGCTGTTGAATATATTTCTCATTGCCCAGCATCCCTTGCTACAGAAGTATTCCAAAAAACTATTTGATATGGCCTTTTTTAATACCATTGATGCTTGTTTTTATTGCAATTAGTAACAGCATCTGTGTTTATTTACCAGTATGGATATTATTAAATTCTCATTTCAGTCATCTCAGAAACAAATGTCCTGTAACACGACTAAAACCTTCTTCCATTCCAGGTTTAAGCTCAAATAACCTATTCTGCTATCACCATGTCTCCCTGCTGTTCTTTCTCTGATAGGGTTTAATACAGGACTTGATTTGGAATTTTTTAATTTAATTTATTTTGCTATAATTGTGATGGAGCACATGCTCCGGTGGCAATCTCCCTACACACCCATCTTTCTCCTTTCCTCTTCCCACCTAATTTTGCCCTCTACTATTTTTAACTTTAAATTATGTCAGTGTTTTTGGAAGATTATTCATCATTTCTCTTGTTAACCCTTTGACTGCTGACAGAAATCTCACCAGAGTAACAAAAAGCGGTATCTGGACATAAGTTCAACAAGAATTGTGGTATTTAGAAGAATATCTCTGGTCCAATATTAGCTAATTTTCAATTTTTTTCACACGATGCATCAGAAGACAAATAGCTATGAAACAAAAAATTTCATCATATTCAGTATCTTTCCACTTTGATATTCAAGAATGCACTGATTCTGGAATATTCTCCATAGTGGTTATATAAAACCGATTCTTTTCATCAGCTATATATTTCATCAGTTCTTCTGTAAAAAAATAACATGAAAACTGACAGAATATTTGGCACATGCCCTATTTGATACACATTTCCTGACAGCGTAACATCAAATGCGTGACTAACTGGACGAAAATCATTTTATTTCCAGTCAGATTTATCAGTAAGACGTAATTTCTTCATAAGAGTTTCCCTATCACTTTCTGATTCTTGAGATTCAGAACAACTAACATCTCTTGTTGAAACATGAGACTGCATTGTCACCCCTGCTGACGAGTATGGTTTATGACTACAGCCTTCCGATTCTGTAGAAAAGCTATCACTTCCATCAAAATCAAGTAGTTCATCCTAGGTGTCACTCCTCGTAAGAATCTCCACGATTTCTTCCTCAATGCACCCATAATGTCTTGCCATTTTCTTCATAAAATACAGGACACAAAGAAGACTGATGTAATTTCTGTTGAATAGTGAACTGTAGAGCAATGCCAAGGCTCCCTACAGACAAACATATCGACAATAAGCTAGCGACCAGAACTGCAAAAGGCTATTGAGAAATGGGTCGTGAAGTCCACTGTACGACTCAGGTAGTTAACTCATCAAAAGCACTCAGGGGAAAACCGGCGGCTGCGTCTAAACTCGTCATTAGCACTCGGGGCTAGCAGGCAGCATGACGTGTATACATATCAACAGCAGTCAAAGGGTTAATTTATTCCAATCCCTTTCCTGTAAAAGAAAATTTTCCCACACCAGGGGTGTAGCTACCATAGGGCTAGGCGGTGCAGTGCACCAAGGCTCCCATGCTCAGGGGGCCCCTGAGTGCAGCTAATGGGACCCCAAGCACAACCCAGGAGGCCCCAAGCGCTTTTTTTTTTTTAGCTTTGAGGGCTTTGTGAACCTAGATATGCTACTGCTTATGGGCCCCCAAGCACAGCTCAGGGGCCCCCAAGAAGCACAGTTCAGAGGCCCCCAAGCTAAACTCTGGGGGGTCCCCTACCAGCAACTTGGCAGAGCTAAAAAAAAAAGGTCACCCATCTGGCCTGAGGGCCCCAAAATGATAATTTTTTTTTTTTTTTTTTTTTTGCGCTGGGGCCCTTGTTGACCTACTACACCACTGTCCCATACAATTATGCCTGAAATTAAGTGCCAGCTTGTGGTGATGGTCATCTTTACCCTTCCACGCACCTCTCTTAATTCTCCCACCAATATCTTCCCATGCCTCATCACCAGTATATACTTTGTACACTCCCATGACTCTCTTCATCCTCCTTCTATCTTTTATCATATTAGTTACCAACTGCATTCTGCAGTAATTTCCAAAGACAAATCTAGCAGCCCTTCTCTGCACCTTCCAACTCCTGTATCTGATGCTCAAAATATACGTCCCATACTTCACCACTATATTCATGCAGTGGTCTAACCAATGATTTGTAACCCTTTTTAAATGACATATATTATCTGTTGAAAGCTTTAACTGTTTTTTAGCTTTTGGATACCAGTATCCATTTTAATAATCTTTGGATTGTTTCTTCTCCTAAAGATTTTAGATGTTCCATAGGAATCTCATCAATGCCTATTTCCTACCCTACAACATCAATGTTAGCATCATCTACTTTTTCCAGCATACCAGTGTTCAAACTATCCCAATCACAGTCTCTTGCTCTCTATCCTTCCACCCATTGTCTCTATTTTCTGGGCTTAACAGAGGTTTCCTATCAGTACTTTTAATGTTGATACATTTTTTCATCACTTTTCCAATATTCTTCTTGATTCTCCTATAAGTGCATCTAATTTATTTATGACCATTTCATTGTATACTTCTTCACACTTCTCTTGTGGCCAATTTTCCTTTGCTTTCTTGCATTTCTTGTTTTTGTGATTTCTAAAACATTTGTATTGATGTCTTCCTGCTTCAGCTTGAGTATTTTTGTGTTCTTTCCTCTGATCTGCCAACTCCAAAATTTCTTCTGTGATTGAAGGTGTTTGGCCAGCTTCTTTTTTTAAGTCTTATGTTCCTCTACCGTCTTGTATTCTCTCTCTCTCTCTCTCTCTCTCTCCAGTTCATTTGACTCTTATTCAATCAAATTTCTTTCACAGTTACATTTAAAGTCTTTGCAAATTCTCTCATCTAAGATTTTATTTCAGGAGGTTCTGTGATAACATTTAATTTAGCTGTGTCCTTTTCTGCTCTATAAATGTATATCATTACCTTATCCAGTTTTTTGTCTCTCATGTATGTGATTGTTATTCTGCTTATGATATATTGTGTATTTGTCTCATAATTGTTTTTACCCTTCAGTCTCTTCTTTCTTATCTCATTTCATATTTTTAGAACACACTTCACGAAATGAGTGTTCTTTTGCTTCTCCGATATTATTCCATTCCTAATTAATGTCATCCTCAGTGGGTTTTTGTGCAAGCTACTGTCATCATCTGCTCTGATAAGTATGCTAAATGATTTCTTCCTGTATTAAATGTACTTTATATGATTTGTTTCTCCTCTTAATTTTTTTTCTTTTTCTTAGTTTCTTCCTTCCTACCTTTTCCTTATCTGAATTTTTTACTTCACTAGATAGTGATGTGTTCTTACATTTCTTCTTATGTATACATTTGTGCTAACCAACCTGGTAGCTGGTTTCTTGTTTAGAATTATGTAATATACTATAGAGCAGTGGCCTCATGTGGAGCATGTAAATCTATCAAGGTCCGTATTCTTGAATAATGTATTCATCTCTTTTAGCAGTGACAAATTCCCTCAATTTTAGTATATTTCAATTTAAGAGGTGCTCTCCATACATGCATATCAGTTTCTCAATGGGTTCCTTGTCAATTCAGACATACAGGTGCCTATCTAATATAATATAAACAATAATATTTTAATTTAGATAGATGTTTCTAAACTGATTGATAACATTTCTCATTTTATTCAATGTTTTTAAGTACTCTTTCGTTTTTCAGCAATTACTGTCCAAAACAATTTTAAAAAAAACAACACAATTATTCATCTAACTGTACAGAGTTATTCTAAATTAGTTACAAAAAATTAAGATCTACTTGCAAAGAAAGTGTAAGTCCTAGTGATTTAAGTGATACAGCATCGAATTTAGAAGAGCTTCAAGTTTCATCTACAAATGTTCAATATGGGTTCCTCTTGACACATGGCAGACATCCCATCTGTAAGCGATTTTGTCCCAATTCTTATGAATCATGTCAGTATCTATGGTTGCAACTGCTTCGGTTATTCGAAGTAAGAGATCATTTAGATATGGTTGAAGAGGTGAAACAAAAACTATGTCTTTAACATAGCCCTATATAGAAAAGTCCAATGTATCATGTAAGGTGACCATGGCAGCCAGGCAATTGTTCCACCAAGAAATCATGTTTCATTCAGGTAAGCAGTAACTCTGTTATAGAAATGCGGGGGTTCGCCATCTTGTTGAAAAATAAAATCCCAATCCATATCATCATGCATTTGTGGCATTAGATAGTTTTCCAGCATGTCCAGATACGAAATGCCAGTTATGGTTTGTACAGAAAAAAATAATAGTCCATACACCTTAACAGAACTTAGTGCACAAAGAAAGTTTACTTTTGGAGAATCCCTTGTATGTTCCATGACCTCAAGGGATTTTTAGAACCCCATATTATGTGATCGTGTTGATTTACCTTGCCATTTGTATGGAACATAGCATCATCACTGAAAAAAAAATCATTAAGAAAGTTGTCATCAGTCTCCATTCTGTCAAACATGCCGACACAAAATTCATATCTTCTTTGTTTATCACATTCACACAAAGCTTGCAATAATTGCAATATGACTTAAATTTCAGATGTTTCCTTAAACTTCTCTACACTATTGTAATCGCAGGCTTCCGCGGCCAGAGTCAGTTGATTCTTGGCTGTCCGGGTGGTGCCGCGTCATGTTCATCGTAGCTGACGTTTCTGCCCTGGAAGAAGACCCCAGAATGAGGGCCGAAACATTGGCTACGATGAAAATGACATGGCACCACCCGGACAGCCAAGAATCATCTCTACGCTATTGTTTGGGTAATCTCCAATTCTTAGCCGGCACTATTAGTCGATTTCTTCAGACTACAGGTATAAGTCTGATGCAATGCTGTGATCTGTTCATCTGAAGTTATATATAGCATGGGTATTGGTGATAGAATATGTATTCCACTCTTAATTTCCTTACAAGGTATTTGAATAACATCTCTCTAGTAGTTATAATACACAATTAACTGCTGCATAAGCTGTTACATAAAATTCTACCCTACATCACATCCCAGTCACTACAGGCCAACACTTATCCCAACACCAGCTAAGAATAACAGTAATTATGTACTTCTTACACAGTTTCATGGAAGGCTGATAACAAATGCTTTCCCACCATGGGTTAATTTAATTTAATTGAAATGGAGTGCATGCTCCAGTGGCAATTTCCCCCTCCCCCCCCTTCCTGCACCCTCCTACATTTGACCTCTACAAATTTCAACTTTAAATTCTTTCAACGTTTTTGGTAAATTCACACCCTTATCTAAAAAAGAGAATCTTCCTACACCCTTGTGCCTGAAATAGAGTGCCAGCTTGTAGTCATGGTCATCTTTTCCCTTCTATGCATTACTTTTCATTCTTATATGAACATCTTTCCACACCTCATCACCAATTTACACCTTGTATACTCCCATGACCTTCTTGACCTTCCTCCTTGCTTCCAATGAATCCCAGTCCAACTTTTTTATCCTATATGTTACTGATTCCGTTCTGTGGTAATTTCCAGAAACAAATCTAGCAACCCTTTTTTGAACCCTCTCAGTCTACTGTATTTGATACATATTAGACTTTCTATATCATTTACTAATCAACTTGCATCAGCCATTCTGATTTATAAACAAACCTAAATGAAAATTAATTACATGTAAAGTAGAATGTGTAAGAACAAAACGTTGCACTGGGGTTAGTACTAAACTGTTCCCTCTCAAATCTAACCATGTGTTGTTGCCTTTGGATAAACAGTTTGTGCTTTGCTGAAACTCAGTCACCACCTAAATTGATCTAACCTTAACTTAGGAAAGGTAAGTCATCATTAAAATTCACGGTTGCTATTGAAACTGATAAACACAATATTCTTCAAATATTACAAAGCAGCTTATGACATTGGAAATAGTCACCAAAGAAATTTAATAGCAGGAAAGATTAACACATTTGAGACAGAGCAACCTTGTGACCTCTAACTGAATTTACAGCAGCATGAGGGATCCTAATTTCGCCACACACTAACCTCAAAGTTCAAAATACCTGCCTGAACATCTTCATCCACCTAGCATCACGCCTAGATTGCACAATGAACTCCAACTAATTTTCAAAGATTTGGGGGAGACAATCCTAGGGCTGCTATTTATAGAAGATGCCTGGGAACACGAATTTACTTCCTTCTCATGAAACTAGTCCCAACTTCTGATCAAGTGTATCCTTCCTCCCTTGTGGATTGCGACATCTGATTTCCTCAATGTTCCTGAATAAATTACTATCTGTCAAAAATTTTGGCATTAGCTAGGCATGCTTTTAAATGTTAAAATCAATCCTTACAAAGTTTTTCGTAGCTATCATATTTTCTTCGTAAAAAATTATTTTCTCTGCCAGTCTAAAAATGTTTATAACTTCCACAGTTTTGAAGCTACAAAGCTGAAATAACTTTTAACTTGTTTCTAATTTACTGCTCTTTCGTTTGATACCAAGATTGCCTTGCATACTATTTTCTAAGAGGTTGAACCCAAATTGTTATACAAATTTTAATCTCAAAATCGGTAACTTTTGAGATATTTAACATATAGCTCTGAAACATGTTCTAACAAATCTATGTGCTCTTTTTAATAAGAAATCATTACTCTCTAATTGTAATAATAGCTCTCACATAGTTTTTTCTCCATACTTTCCTAATTTTACCCCTTCCCTCTCAACATTTGAATGCTTGCAAAGCTTACGGCAGTAACTACCATCATGGGATCCATTATACTTATTTCCTTTTCAGATATCGACCAAACTAATGTATAAATTCAAAAACTGATAGAAGTGTCATTCCTAAAAAAAATCTTCTTTAGTTTAAACTTGGTGTCATCTGTGAATTAATTCTCTCCTAAGTTTGACTATTTTACCATTTCAACGTCAATTTCATGCTGGTTTCAAATTTTAAAGTCTCATATCTCTTCAAGGAAACCTTCTACCTGTAATGTTACTAACCTCATTCTACGAGTCATAGTCTGAAATGGCTCAAAAATTGAAGGTAATGTTTTCTTTCACGAAATATTCTGAATCCAAAACCCAGATGTGCTAATACTACTTTCTGACTCTCAATAACTTATTTTACTCTGAAATATTACTTGACTTATGTAAGCAAATGACTTTAAAACCAATCAGCAATACTATTTAATTTAACTTGCTGTTCTGTGAAGAAATTTTGCTATTAAACTACAAAATTTTAGGTTACCTTACAAATGGTTAGATATACACACATTGTTGCTATAGATGCTGTCACTCGTGATGAAGTTAGAGTCAATCACTATTACTCTGTTCATCTATGAGTCCTCCATATTAAGAACAGTTACTTTGAACTTAGGAGGTAAAAATTAGCTTGCTTGGCAGCACATAGCCCTTCACCCCCTTACTTTTATATAGCCATCTTTTCCCCTCTCCGCTCTTCCATTGTTAATGCTTATTTCCTCTGGCCTTTCAGGAACCACCATTTGCTGATGACTTTATAAATGATATTCCCTACTTTCTACTCTGTTTTCCATATAACTTTCATCACCTTTTTTTTAAAAATAAGTAATATTAATGTATCATTGCAAATATTAACACTCATTTTTTCATTTCAGTTTCTGAAATTTAGCTTCACAAATTTTTTTTACATTTCAGTCTCAGTAAAATACTAATTATGCAATTCACCTTACTGAACTCAAAATAACTGGTTACATGTGCCATTCTACCTTACTGTCTCCTATGCCTTATTTATATTTTTTTTTTAGTATGATGTGTACTATGTACTACAAGCCTTCTTTAGAGACTTGTAATAATACAAACCTAATTTCTTGGCTGTATACCATAAATTTTCTGATTCTGTTTCTGATCTTTAATATTCTTAATACATTTGCAATTAGTTTTCATGGTAATTTTATGTTAATAAAGATTCTACATTTATGACAAAAAGAGCAGGAATGTTTCACCCCACGTACAAAAATACAAAATATCTGAACACTTAAAGGAATTTTTGGGCTATGCCCTTTATTTGTTGAAACAATGTGATCATACTGTCCATATGTTTACATTGTTGGGTTTCTCTATTGTCTATCTGTTTGTGGCAAATGATGTTTCCTTTCTTATTCCTTAATACTGCTATCAAGTTTATTAGTGACTTCAAGTTTGGAATAAACATTTTGATCATATTGCTGATGCAAGGTGATTACGCTAAACACATAGCAGAGATAAAACAAAATTTCAATGTCTAGGCTGGGACATATATCATATTTTATTAAATTTGTCTTTTACCTATCTGATAGCTACAATCAGACTTATTCATTTCTTATTATATACTACTGGTATTTTACTAAGCTACTTTTTTCCTGATCACCAGATTAAAGAAAATTAGTGGATAAATAGCACAAAAGTAAAATTAAAAGAAAAAAATGGTTATAACCAGAAGGAATTGCAATGGTGAGAAATTTTGATCAAGTTGATGTTATGTTAGTCAATAAATGATTAAAATCTGAAAATACATTGAAAATTACTTAATGAGTTACAATCCAAAAAGTGTATATTATAATGTTAATTCCTATGCTTTTGCACATGTTGGTATGTACTTTCAAATATTTCTATGCTCTGACATATTTTTGCCCTGAAACTTATAACTTCTCAAATGTTTCTTAAACATTAGGTGTACAGTGTCAAGAGAATGTCAAATTGACTAATTAGTTATATACCTTCATGAACATATTGTGAGAAAGAAATGTGAACTGGGGTTTGTGCAAAACCTTCAGTCTCAGTTATAACTGTGGATCATGCCTTTAGTTCATGCTTTGCTACATTAACTTGGTCGCCACTTAGCTTGATAAACCCCAAACTTAGAAAGGTAATAGGTAATAAAAGTCACAAGTCTATGCTGGTAGATAGTAACTATATTCTTCAATTTTAAGAAAAGTCACAAAACTAAATTGGCATCAGACAATGTTTCCAAAAATAAAATTGCCGTTTTGATTAACCGATCGAGCCAGACCAAACCCTATAGTTCAAAGTATAACTCACTGATACATGAAAGCAGATAAAATTTCATCACATGCCCCTAAAGTTCAATTTTTCTGTCGATACCCGATACTTAAGTGAATCCACCATACCACATGGTATAAAAACCTACCTCAGAGCTACATAGTCATGCCGTAACTGTTTGCAATAGACTGACCACGTCTACATTGCATCAAAATAATATGCCATGGAGTGTGGTCATGCTTAGATGACTTGAAACTGACTGGCAGCCCAACTGAGTGCGAGGAAAATCCAGGGCTGCTATTTATAGAAACACCCATGGGAATTTAAAAACTAACGGGTTCCCACCGAACTAGTCTGATAAACTGATCAAATATCAAATCTCACTCTTGTAACTTGCACCATCCTTTTGACCTTGATGACTTAAAAAGTGACTATTTACCAGAATAGACTTGTGCCTTTTATTATCTATTACATTTCTTAGTTTGGGGTTTTACCAAGCTAAGTGGTGACCAAGTTAATGTAACAAAGCACGGACAAAAGTTATCCAAGGCATGATCATGGTTAAAGTTGAGACTGAAGGTTTTGCACAATCCCCAGTGCACATCTAAGTCCTCACAATATTTGTGGATTGTTGATTTTAGAGGTGAGTTAATATTGACTGTTTCTGATTACATCTTATGAGACAAGGGATTTTAAGAGTGTAAATCTCAGCAAAAAATTGTACATCTTACTGCTAGTGTTGCCATTTGATTTTCAGATTATCCTTGAGGTAAAAGCAGGGTTCATCACTGATGAACACTTACTGTCATTATTTTAGCTCTCGAAAATCTTTTATACAGATTTTCAATATCTACTGGTATACACTTCTTCCTTCGATGATGTTAAGTCATATGCTGAGTAGTACCTCAAAGCAATTAGCCAAGACTCTTTTGATGTTGTGAACATGTACTTCTCACTAAGAGCAACAGTTTAATAGTAGTTGTCTTACTAAACTGGTATGTCAATGCAATAAGGGTATATCCCAGAGGATGTGATATGAAGTGTAGTGTGACAGTTAACGTCTGTGACATGTCTTATGCTACGGAACCAACCTGCAAATTTTTAATCAATTTAGTCCTTTCCTTCTTGGTGCAGCAAGTTTTTGTCTTAGATTGTTGAAATTCTTCTGTAATTCAGCTGTATTTTTCATTCATGATTCATTAAAGATTTTAATTTTCATACATATTTCTATATTGAATCAAGATAAATATTCTTGTTTACATTAACAGCCACAAGAAAATAAGTTTTCCTGGATACTGTCGTGGACAGCAAAATCAGCCACAACAGCAGCAGCAACAACAGCCACAACTGGAGCAACAACAGCAAAACCTCCAACAGCAGCAAGTGCCCACAGCTCGTCCAGCTGCTAAAGCCTGAAGGATGAATACACAATGATTACTGCCAACTGATACAACCTACACTGTGTTCTGAGTTTTGAGGTTCTGAGCTTATGTAACAAGTATAAAAGTTATTTACACATATTCTGACTTATTATAAATCTCTTATAAGTTCTTTAATTTTAAATCAAGGCTTCACAGAGAGAGAGCAAGAATAACTCTGCAGCCGACACTTGGAAATGAAAATTAAATCACTTTAGTAAAATAAGTTCTGCATTGCTCTGCATTGATTCTGACAGTGTCCAACTGAAAAGCATATAGATACTTTCTGTTTATGAGTGGTAGTTACTTCCAAAAGCAACAACAGCATTTACTTTCTTTTCATAAATTGTCATTTTACTTGATGTCTTACTTATGCTGAAAGTTATACTGTAGATAGCAATGTATAAGTGCTTCGTGTTAAGGAAAAATTATTTATTACCAGATGACAAGATTTTAAATGTACTGTGTCAGTGTAAAACATTTTTAAAAAACTGTATTCTCCACACTTTGATCAGCAGGAATGATTACAGATAAAACATGTGAGAAGAATTTCTATTGATGTTGTGCCTAATCATGGTAATTCCAACCCATGCCATTTCTTTAGTGACTTTAAAGTTTCATTCAGAGAATACACATATATAAAAATGGTGGAGTATATAAATGTCACACTTTATCTTAAAGCACCAAACACATGTTACGTAATCATGTATCTATGATGAATGCCATTGAACTGGTCACTTAAAGAAAAAAAAAGAAAACTCTTAAAATATGGATGGTATGTTGTAAATTTCCTAATATTCTTACTGTTCAGATCCCTCCATGTTAACACATATGTATGACAAACTGTTGTCTGCTCAAAATAGTACCTATAATTGGTGGACTATTTGCAAGAAAAAAAGTTGATTTGTTTAAATAACCAGTCATAAAAAATAATTCCATTTTTTCTGAAAGTGAATTTGAAATGTGTAGTGTTGTAAGACATGTTTAACTAAAATGAATTAAGCTAGAAAACAAAAGAACAACAAAACATTGTGCATATAAAATTACCTTTAATATTCAAGCTGCTAGTAGCAGCAGATTATTTTTTATTACAAATTTTTTTATGGTGATTTAAAATGAAAGGCCAGGTACCAAGCTTTAAAAAAGGAACTAAATTTAAAAGGATTAAAAACCTTTGTTCACCTATTTCAGTTTTTTGTGGAGGTGTAAGATTGCTTATCTCAACTATAAAACAGAAATATATTTCCAGAAAAGAGTGACTACTTTTTAAACTTCTAAAATAGTGAAAGGCATATCATATGAATTTCATGTCTCAGTGCTACCAAATAAAATCAAGTCAAAAGATATTGATCTGATAAAATCAACTGGTCAACACCATAAAAATTCATAAATACCATCCGTGAACTGCATTTTGTATGTTAGATTATTAGATGAAGATGACAGTCAGTGGACTAAAACTTGATAAAAATGATTCAAATTTCAGTTTAGTGAAAAATATTACAGTTTTCCGTCATCAAATTCAAAGAGAAGTTTGTGACTCTCAGCCATAATAACATCCTCATTTCCTGTGTGAAATGATCTCTATGTTGATAAGCCTGTATGCTTCAGAATCATCGTCACTCTGCTTTACTCTATCAGGCTTCTTTGTTTTCCGAATTGTATTATTACCGTGCAATATGATAAATGGTATTGGCACAACCCTGTATTGATACTCTAGACATTCTTCAGGCAATTTTAAATTAAAAGCAATGACTTCCTTTATTTCTAGAAGTGATAGCCATAGGGTTTATTTTAGTTATGCTTCAAAGTGGTCTCTTGATAATTACTGGTGAATTTCATCCGTAAAAAAAGAACTACCATATTGTAAATTTTGTCTACAGATTTTTAAATCAAAATATTTGCAAAGTATCAATATTTTCACCTGCAGAAATGGTCAAAACATATTTCAGTGTTGAAAATTTGAACTTTTTTTTTTCACAGTGTATCCATTAAGAATTTTGATAAACCCTTCTAAATAAAATTGTTGGTAATTTTTTTTTTTTTGCTCATGTCACAGTAGATGCCATATAATTCTCTGTCATTATATGTACTTAATTAAATGACAAATTTTGTGATCCTATTTGAGTGTATGTCTATTTTTATTTGATTTATCATAATTTGCTTTCGAGTAAAGCATTTCAGTATTCACCACGAACGTGTTTTCCCCTTACATAGAACTATCTATAAACCTTCATTCATTTAATATATTTGTTTGGTATCACTGAAATAAATGTATTTATTACCGTCCATTAAAATGATTGCCTTTATACTCAAAGTACAAGTCTTACAAACTACACAACTAATTTTTGCAAAGAATTATCTTCTTTGTTATTTTAACTGGGACAGAGAAAAGTTCTTCCACTGTTGAGTCTAAAAGATAAAGTTATAAAAGTTCATTAACGTAGTCCAGTAAGAACATAAAGTGAGATAAGGATCTGCAGTTAGATACAGAGCTTGCACTGTTTATTGCACCTTTTTCACAAGGTTGCAAAAAACCATGATCCTACAGATACCATTTATTTTGTATTTGCATACGAAACCTCTTTGCTGTCATACTGGTACTGCTAATCAGCAGCATGCTGTCATGGCTTATGACAACAATGTTAATAACTTTCTGTTGTGTATGTACCCTGTCTTGAACTATAACAAATATTTCTGTCTGCTCAATACTTTCATTACCATTCAAGGGAGATATATAAACATATATACATATTGTATGTGACAACATTGAATACAAAATGATCAGAAGTCAAATAAAACATCATTTGTATCCCTGTTAATGCATTCATTAAGAATAAAATATTTCCCATATAATCTTTCTTTACAGTTGTAAGTAGAGTAGCCACCTGATTGTCTTTAAACCAAATATGATATTTATTTGTAAAATTTTAAAGTTAATGTGTATGGATGTGATAAAACCCATAAATGTGAAGTATCATTAAATATTCATTTTCACAATATTGTAATATGTTTCATGTGAGCTCAGTTGTTCATGTAAATAGGTATTAAATACCTTGTATAATGTAAAATGTTCTGAATGTTAAATGTTAAGCATTGTGACAATAACAATATCTATTATTAACTCTGTAGTTCTATGTTCTGTTAAGAATTAAGGATTACATAAGCTGTTCAGCCAATCTGAGCATGTAACTTTATGCAATTTCATTTCCTCAAGGAATCCATTTTAATAATATTCTTTCAGAAAAAATATTGATAATATTCATTCAGAAAAAAAATACTTTTGTGACTAGAACAACATTCCCTATTGGTTTCTTTAGGTTACTACATCTGTCCAGAGTTGTTTGGTACTATAGGTAAATATTATTTGTTTTAATAGTACAAATATAAAATCATGGAGCATCAGACACTTCAATTCCTGTTTCTGTTTAGACCTAATGTTATTATAGCTAGTGAAACAGCTCCATATATTACCATAAATCAGTTGCATTATTTTCAGATTGCTATTTCAGATGCCTGTCTAATTTCAACTATAATCAGGGGATAAAAAATTCATAAACTGACATTTTTTCTACATAGATGTTCATAAATAAACTGAACAGCTATTGCATAAAATATGATAAAAAAAAAATGAAAAATGAGTAATTACCCTAGTGGTCTAGAAAAAAATGACATAAATTCTTTCTTAATTTTGTGCCAAATTTTTAAACATGTTAAAGTCTATTTTATTTCAGATCATACACAGTTCATGATTCCATGGAAATATTATCCAAATTGATTCAGCTTTGGGAAAATGTGAAACACACATTAAACTTGATACAATGTTTTTTTTTTTTTTTTTTTTTTTTTTTTTTTTTTTTTTTTTTTTTTTTTTTTTTTTTTTTTTTTTTTTTTTGCAAACATTCACAAGACATATTCTATTTCACTGTTGGTTGGGATAGTACGTTTTAAACAGAACTTGAATTCCAATTTGTTTTGCTCTGTAATATAATCAGTTACTTTATCAGAAATCAAGAACAGTCAATATCTCATAGTGCATAATAAAAAGTAATATGAATTTTAAAATTGTTGGATCTGAGAAAATTGATCTTCATGTAAAAGATTCAAGAATTAACCTATGCATATTTTCATTTTCTGTTGAAATGATACATTGCCTTTCAAACACAGTGCTGCAAAAAAAACTAATTGTAATATCTCAAAGTAATGTTTGACATTTTGGTAGTCTTTTATACCATACTGAATAAAAAAAAAGTTATGTAAAAATAACAAAATATCAACAAAATAAATACATTTCATGTTTCATATGACAACTTTTATGTTAGAAATTATATTATTTATTTTTCTGATTTTTTTAAAAGTAAAAACAATGTGAATATAGTATGATATAAAGATAAAATATTATTTGTAAATTGTATTCTAGTCATATCATTAATATGGAACTTTTAATTATTAATTCGAATCTGAATAAAATCATGAACTATGTAAATATATTTTCAGTGATTCACATGCTCTTTTATAATCTGAATGCTATACTCAAATTAATGATGTATGTAATATATCCATCATTACTGTGGATATTATGGAAGGTAAAGATTAATATCCAGTACAAAAAACTATAATTTTATCTTTATAATGAAAGGGTTGATGGAAGAAACTTTTGACAGTATTGGTGCCAGAACGATCATAGAAATGGTTTTAGCTGTCTGAGTTAGAAATATTTTCTGGCTCAGGAGAACTGACTATGAAACAGTTCCTTTCTTTGTTTGATTTGATTGTGATAATGTTAAATGACTGTACTGAGACTGGTAACACTTCACTTTATCCGTAAATGTCAATGTATGTTTTTCCTGTTAATTCTTGTCTATAACAAAACATGTTGTGTGAAATATCAAGACTGATACCAGTCAGATATTACTAAGTGTATGTACTGTACATGGAATTAAATAAATTGCAACAATGCAAGTATATATTTTTTTTTATTCTATTAACAAGCAATAGGAGGCATAACTGGCTATAGTATATTTTTTATGTGGATGCATGTTTAAATTTACTTCCTTACTGGAAGGGGAGGTCACTTCAGCAATCCTGGTAATAACAAGATCAAGGGATATGGCATTTCAGCTCTGAATTAACATCCAAAATCAATTTATACCAATTAATAATCAAATTATTCAAGAATTTCCTATACCAAGTTGATACCAATGGTATGTCACCTATATGAATTTATATCTCAGCATCAGCAAAAGTAGGAGCTTTAGCTGGAAGTTCTACAAGAGTATAATTCAGCATCATAGTGGAATAGTTTTAAATGCCTGCATCTTTTGCCCCTGCCTTGAGCGCTAAGCTATGGTGGTAAATGAAATGTTTCCAATTGTCTGCAAAGCATATAAATATGTGCTGTGTGTGAGAAGTGTATATTTTGTTTGTGAAATGAGTAGTTTATGATGCAGAGTTTGAGCACCATCCCAGCTTTTGCCTTCATGATTGGGAAAAATGCAATCAGGTCAGCTGGTACATGGGGGCCTGGACTCGTGTCAGGTTCCATTGTACCTCCCCGATCCAGTGTGTACTGAGACACATTGGCAAATGAGAGCTTGTAATGTACTATTTAGGGTGCACCACTTAGTAGAATATGCCACAAGAATATTTACAAGTTTATTCCTTTATGGTAACTTGCCATGTATCAGAATAATTAACTGGTTTATGTTGAAAGTTCTCATGATGGAAATGCACCACACACAATCGTAGCTACTTGTCTCCTCACAACAGAACATGTAATGATTTTAGCGCAGTTACTGTTGTAGTCATTAATACATTCACACTGATGGTCAGTTTAGTTGATGTGGTTGCCAGTCTGAAAGGCTACTCCTTGGCATATAAAATGAGTATACAGAAATGCTATGGATTGCAAACAACCACAAATAATAATACAGCAGTAATATAAAGTTAGCAACACTGTTTACATGTAATTTATTTTACTGGAAATATTGACATGGTTGCAGAAATAGCCACCAGATGAATTATTATACAGTTTTGTCACCAAAAATACAAGTTCTTATGTGAAGATGAAGCAGAGATAGTACACATTGATTCAGTTAATACACTATCAATATATTCTGCCCCAGTAGTGGGCTTCAACAATGTCCCATATGGCACACTGTGTCCACACATAAATAATCCTGGGTTTGTATTCTTTCCAACATATAGTGTCTCAATCAGTCGCATACTCAAATTGGTCAGCACGAATTGAATACCAAAATTCAATCTAAACTCGATGGTAGCCAATAAAAGAACTTTTACTACAATCATTCCTGGTATCATCTTGTGATACAACTGACACGTTCCCTGTTTCCCGGCAGCACGCATTCTCTTACCACCAGAACCCCACTCTTTTAGATCAATGATATTACTAATTGCAATGTGATATTCTGTAAACTCTTACTCAGATATCCACAGATCGTATTGTTCCACTACAAACTCTCATTAAGATCTATCAATCAATTTATGCATGCAACATTAGTGCCAAGTAGTTATAGTGAAGTTGCGTGGAGCTGAGGCTGAAAATAAATGAAAGTCAGTATACTTTTGGCTACAAACCAAGTTGAAATACAAAAATATTGTACAGTTGGAAAGACTATTTAGTCAACAATCTACTAATAATGATGAAAAACAAGAAATTCTCTGAAAGTGTCAATGATGGTGTGAATATATCCCATTATGTAGTGAAGAATTGACTATTCAACTCATCTAGTGAAAGAGCTAATGCTTAGAGGGAGAAATAACAGATGTGAGGTAGGGACTTACCTAGAACTATGTAAGGGACTAAACTGCTCACAGGGTTGTATTGAACAGTTAATCACCTAATTTCCAACCATGTTACATATGAGCCAATGGATTATCGATTGTTTTAAATTTCTATTGGCCACCAGCTATCTTGATTAAACTACAAGGTAGGAAAGGTAAGGTTCACATTATAATGCTATTAGTTCAAATTCAAAGTTAACTATATTCTTAGATTACAAGTTATGAAAAGTGATCACACCAGACCAAACCCCGTTGTAAAATTTGAAAGTCACATTGAAGTTAAAATGTTCCACGGCACTACAGAAATTTTAACATGGCAGCCCCCCCCCCGCATCGCATCACCATGAGGCTCTACCGCCATTTTGTGCTAATCACCACACGACCCGACACAGTTACTGCCCCAGTGGTTACCACCAAAAGACACATGAAAGCACCCGTTGACCCTATATGTAGAATCCCTGTTGTCGCCACAGATCACTGCGCGATCAAAGTCCAACTGGCATGAAACCTATGTATAGTTCTTACTATATTTGCTCTCCCTACTCCAATCAGCATGAAGGTTTACCAGTAGCTATAACCTGAGGTAAATAAAAATTTTGATCCTTATAAAATTTTCTTTATCTATAGCCGTTTTGCCATAAAAACTCATTTTCTCTGATTCAGAATTTTGTTTATAACTTTTACAATTTTGTATCTACGAGGCTCAGACAATGTTTTTTCACGTTCTGATTGAATTCTCTTTCCTTGATATGAAACATGATCAATTTATTCTTCTACAGAAAAAATTGAATTTTGGTGCCATATCAAAATTTCAACCCTGCTAATAACCTGATGATGACTTTGAAACACCCTTTAAAGGATTCTATGGGTTCTCAAATGGCTACTGTGCTCTTTAGAAGTTGCTACCTATTTTCTCCAGTTTATTATTAATTTTTTAAAGAAACTGATATTTTCTGGTTGTACAATAATACCACAGCCATGATTAAAAAATCTCAACTTTGTTTCATCCCAATCACGATATTACATGTTTCTTGAAAAGACTTACTAAACCTTGTTTCAAATAAACTATATTCTGAAAATGTTTCCTCCCCCTGTATTTACATGTATTACTCAACTTATTAATTTTCCTTTGTGGCATGTATCTGGCTTTACCATATAATTTTTTTAAAACAGCCTTTAGACTGTACTAAGTCTTCCTAAACTTTAGTATGTTGTTTCAGCAAAAATTACGTTGCTCTCCTGCTACAAGTTGACTTCCTATATCTTTTCTAACATCTGATTTCTCGAATTTAAAGTGTATAATTACGTGTTAAATTTTTCATAGCGGCTTTTTAGCTTTTAACGTCTTTAAGCAGTTTAGTATGATTTTCTTGTTACAAAATTTATTATCTTTTGGCTGTTTCTTATCTTGAATATCTTTCAAAGTGAATAAAAATATTGATTTAGCGAAATTATTTCGTAACCAAACATTGTAAATGCAGATGTTATGTTGAGCGTTTCTACAGCTGTTTATTTAGCTTTAGAACTTGAATTTACTATTTAAACTTGATTTACTATCTGAATTAACTGTTTCGTTTAATTCCTTTGCTGAATTTACTGTGTAAATGGCTTTAAGGTTGTGGTATTGTGTGATCCACCTATGCATGCTATACTGTAAACAAATTTAGTTATGCAAATTTACGAAATTTTAAGGTAGCTTACAACTAGTGTGCCCATGTTTTCTCTAAAAGATGTTTATATACCACACAGGGAAGTATTCTAGAAGTAAAAGCAACATCAAACTGATGAAAAGGAAAAAAGAATTAATTGTGCATCCCTGAAAAGACTTTGAATGGGACAGAAACATAGAAGTTTGATGATGTTATTCACAATAATAACTTTGGCCAGACCTGCAATGTGTGCAGTCAACTTTTAAAATCATGATTAATCATCAGACCTGCCAGACATATAATTTTTTTCAGTGTCTTTATTATAATTAACATGGTTTCTGCAATCTCATGCCCTTTAACTCTGTATTCATCTTACTCTGTGTTGTGTATTTCTTCAGTGACATCTGCTGTTCATGCACTTTTTGGGCATACATCACTTGAATCACTTGCAAGGCTGGCATGGTAATGTTTGAATTTGTTGATCCAAATCTGCACAGTTTGATATGGATAAGAGTCTCTGTATATACTTAAGAGTTTAAAAGATGAATTTTGTTTGATGTTCAATCATGTTTTACAAAGAACCTTATCACTGCACAATATTCAGTTTTATTTATTTTAGGGAATTATCAGTACATGTCTTTCAAACAGACTGACTTCCAATTTTATATGTACGCTTATGATACATGTGTCAAGCAGTGTGCAGTGGAAGGAATTGAAACCAACAGTCAGCATCTGAAATTCAGTCTGAGATGATTTCCAACCAACAAGATACCATAAATCACAAAAGTGAAATAAAAATACTCTCCTTAGCTTGTGTCTGTCGCTAATAATTTTGTAATAAATTCTCAGCCTTCTATGTTAAAATATGGCTGCCTATAGTTACAGCTCTTTGTGAAAATAAAGGTATTGTACTAACGCTACATGTAATATTTTATTAGGGAATTTCATGTGACATCTTAGTTCTGCATAATTTAACATTTTAAAGCTTAATACCATATAATCTCCGATGGTAAGATCCTTCTTTTTTAACTAAAAAACATACACACATTGGTACTGAAGTTAGAAGCGCTTCACTTTGATTAAAAATGCTACTTCAAGTATCAAATCTAGTTTTACATGTCATATGTCTGGAATAAGAATTATAATAGACACATACATCTACTGTCAGATAGTTTTCCTTGTACCTAATGATGTGATATATACAAACTGACAAAAAAAAAAGTTAAGCACCCAGGAGGAGTGTTAAAAATTAAATGAAAATGTTCGATTTGAATACCCAAGTGACACTGTTTCAGTTATTAATATGTCAGATGAAATTGATATCAGAGTTCTCAATACAAACACACTTCTGGTCCCATCTCAGTAGGGCACTGCACACAGTTGAGCATTGGTACATTCATTGATTGAGTGCAGAAGGGAGTTGTATGTCCTCTGTATCCTCTCCTGTGACAAGTTGGCTCAAATCTGTCATAATTGGCCCTCAAGATCTAGCAGACTAGCATTTTGGATCAGAGTTAATGTATGAACTAATCACACACATATTCAGTTATGGATAGATCAGGCTGGTTATGGAATGAGCTGCACATAATGAACATAACCCATTGACACATGTGCTGTGTGTCAACAGGTATCATCCTGTTAAAAGACAGGGTCATAGCTCTGTTTCAAGAGGGCTTAGTAATACCCACACAGGATGTCACAGAAGTAGAGCAGTGATGTCAGGGTCCTTCAAACCGCTACCAAGGGGACCTATGGCTCCCCAAATCATGATGCCAGGAGTTATGCTGATATGTGTTTCCATAAAATTGGAAGAACTGGTCCTCACCCCTTTGCACTACAATTTGAACATGATAGTCATGTGTGGTCAGGCAGAACCACAATTCATTGCTCAACATGATGTGATGCCACTCATTTTCCACACATGCATCCCAGGTACAACACAATTTCAAAAGCAGTCATCTGTACCCTATCATTAAAGGCAGCTGATGATGGGGACAGTGTACCTGCAATTCTGCAAATACAAGCCATCGAGACACGGTGTGGTATGATATGGGACCTTTTAGAAGGTGCAATACCTGTGTCTGGATGGCAGGCTGCTGGAGCCATTGGGTTGGATAATCCATAACACACAATAAAATAATCTTCACTTATATTGAAGATCTAGTATGACACTAGGCTACTGTGACATCTGAATATCCCGCATACTACCAACTGCCCCATGTGTGATACCAGCACTTATGCAATATGATGGCTGTTCTTGACAAGCCACCCCCATGACAATCGAATCATACTTTCCCATTATTAATATGTTGGTTTCCTGCCTTATGTCCAAATCTGATCACTCCGTCTGGGTAATATTGGCTACTGGAGGGAACATTTTCTATTGGCAGAAACCATTAGCTGCTGGCATGTACTGTTGATTGCTGGCATGAAAGAGAGGTGCGTAATGTGCAGAAATCCTGCTGCAGTCTCATTTTCTGGATCAATGGGCTACAAGCCAAACTTAATTGAAATCCCTTATCTCAGTTGATGAGGTCATCCAAGACAGATTTCAATAGCTTCATTGTTCCAATAACCTTTGTGCATGAGATAATTCTTGTAACCTTGAAATCGAAGCCATGTCCTACCTCGATACTGTGCTCAGCAACCACTGACTTGTCAGATTGGCCCATGCGGATGTTGCATGGATGTTCAACCTATGGTTGATACATCGTGTCGTATGCCTGAAGTATGCCTTTCCACATTCACAAGGAATGTGATATATGCCAGGTGTTCACAATGCTGTATAATTCTTGGGTGGGTGCAGTGTGTTTTTAATTTTGGCCAGTTGTTATAAAATGGTTTTAATGCCACATTTTTGTAAAATTCTGCCAATCTTAGCAGTAGTCACTCCCACATAAGATAGGAAGGTGAAGCAGCAAGGTCTTCCTATTGTTGTACTTTCCTCCTTCCTGCTCATCTGCAAATCAAGTTTATTTATGCCTCGTTGTAACCATTCTTGCGGAAGGTTTTCGGTAGATAACACATTTCTGCTGGCAAACTATTCTTATAACATACAGCTCACACTCTGTGAACCAAGGTTTGCAATACCATTCCATGTAGGGCCGGATGATGGTGGCAGCATCCGTTGAGGTCTGTATGCATTGGTTTTCTATATACAGAATGACCTATGGTGCTATCTGCCTTCTTATTTATCAAAATGTCTAAAATTAAAAGGTGACCATCCTTATCCACCATAATTGTAATTTAATGTTTTCATTAATCCCACTGAGATGTTGTAAATATGCTTGTAGCCATACAGCGAACATGTCATCAAAGTAAAGACAAAAACAGGCTGGCCAATTTTAAGTACTTTCTAGGGCATGCTCTTCAAAGTTTTCCATATAAAAATTGGCTATTGCTAGATACAGAGGTGATCAGATCAACCTGTTCATAGTACTCATTGAACTGCAAGTAGGACAAACAGAGCATGTGACAGAAAAGTTCCACTTCCCTGGAAGCAAAATGTTTTACCAGCAACGTTAATGACTCCGCTAGTGGGCCCCTCGTAAAAAGTGACATGACATCAAAGCTGACCACGACATCATCTATCCCCAATCGAATTCCTTTCAACACGTTGATAAAATCTGCAGAGTTGATCACCTAGTGGGAATATTTTTCCAATAGAGGCGATAGCCTACTTGTCAGTGACTTTGCTAATTGGCACATTGCCGAGTCTATAGCACTCATGATTGGGGTATACCACATAAACATAAAGTAGAAACATTCAAACAAATAGAAGTTACAGGCATACCGTAAATTATCAAATCCATAAACCGAATGTCTTGAAAATCACATTTTTTGGTATCAAATAAAGGGGCTGGAGTAGGTGCAAAAAAGTGCTGCCAAATTTCTAAACAAAATCAGTAACTGAAGTCATAAAGAAGCTAGCACTAGATTCATGGGAAAACAGGAGGAGGAGGAGGAGGGGGAAGAGAGTGCTGGAAGTGTACAAGGTGTATACTGGCGACGAGGCATGGAATGATATTGATGGTAGCATTAAGAGTGTTACTTGGAAGGGAAAAGATGATCATGAACACAAGCAGGCATAAGATTGTTGAAAATTTTTCTTTTTTAGGTTAGGGTGTCAGGGATTGGAATCAATTACCAAGGGAAGTGTTGAATAATTTCCAGAAACACTGATGGAATTTAAAATTAAAATTCATAGAGGGCAAAAGTATGAAGGTACAAGAAAGGGGAAAAATGGGAGAGTAGGTAAAATAGCATCAGAACATGCACTCAATTACAATCAAATCAAATTAATTAATGTAACTGTCACCTGTGGCTCAGTGATATCCCTATCCCATGTCCACAGTTCTTTGCAGCAGTAACAATATAAAAATTTACTCAAAATTTCTTGCATATATTCTAAATTCAAAGTGCCACCATGCAGTTATAATAACTGTTTTTATTTTTTTTAATCTAACAGGAAGTTGTGTCCAGAGAATAAATAACCAGGCTACTTAGATAATTATCTACATTATAAATAGTTTCCAAATCACATTAACGATACATTAAAAATGGTGTGACTACTGTCAAAAGCAAAATTACTTATTTTGTTGCAAATAGTAATGGTAAAAATAAGTTAATCTGTTGGAAAGCATGTACAATAATAAATAATTTATTTTATGACCTGAATCTCAGAACAATGTGAGCAATGGAATAGACAAATACTACCATTTACCATCAGAGTTGTAACAATGAGCATAATTATTGCTATTTACAGGTATCATACACAGGAACTGGATTCCATAAGCAATATCTCACTTTACACCAATCTCAACAGTTTTTAGCAACATAAAGTAAATGTAGTTCCAATCTGTTTTAGTAAACTTATTTTTATCATCTTTTTTTTTTAAAAAAAAAAATTATAAGAAAATTATAAGAAAATTATAAGAAAATTATAAGAAAAATTATAAGAAAAAGAAAATGATTTAAGATTTGCATAATCAGCACTGTTTAGTTTCACTACACATACGACACTGAACAATATTAACTGAGTAATTGCACTCCTAACAGCGCAGTCCAAATCTTCAGCTCAATTACTACAGGCCAGTATAATGCATCACATCCCTATTTAAACAGAACTGCTGTAGCTGAAAAATGAAAAACAAGATAATTAGTAAAGTTGTACAGTACCAAAACAATTACCTAGTGTGTGACATAAAACAGATGGCGCTAATTATATAATTTAAATAATGATATGAAGATGAAACAGATGATTACAGCATGGCAAAGAAAAATAGAAACATTTTAACATGATAATTATCAACAGTGTAAATACTTTTAAAATCTCATTAATGATACTCTAAAAATGGTGTTACTACTATTAAAAGTAAAATTATTTATTTGGTTGCAACTTTACGACATAAAACTTTTGCAGTAAAAAAATGCTTCACACTATGTGAGAATCAGAGATTCCCTTTCAGACAATCAATGCGGGTGTTGTTGTGTCCCAACCAACCACCCCATATGATACTATTGAGCTTAAATGATTTTATCGAAAAAATTCAATATTTTGTGTATTGCAATGCTTTTACTTTTCTGTGGTACCCATAAATTGTTGGTGGTAAGAAATTTCTGTTTCTCTATTAGGTAGTAATTTTTTTGTAAACATAACTGCTACATGTATTTAGCTTAACTTTCTGACAGCAAAATAATGAAAAATAACTATAACTAATGAAATAAGGTACAAGCCTGTTTTCTCACAATAAAAAAATTATGAAATTGTTACAATAATTCTGAGAAAAATGTTTTTAAACAATAAAAATAAGGAAGGCTGTAGAAAGTAAACCCACAACTTTTAGAGATAAAGGTGGTAGATCAGAGAAAGATGAAAACAATTTACAATATTTTGGCATTAAACCTAATTCATGTAAACAGATAAGAGTTACAACAAGAGAATAAGATGCGCACACACTGAATCTGTCAGGTGGCCAGACTTGGTGACTACACATCTCTCTTGTCTTTGTGCATGAGTAAAGTTTCATAAAAAATATTGTAAATTGTATTTTAGTGCTCACATCTACCCTTATCTTTGGTAAGTGATGGTTTTACTTTATCCAGCCTTGCTGAATTGCAAGTAATTAAATTTTAAACAAATACTCACATGACAGATAACATACACACTACAACACCAGTATGCAAATACAATCCCACAGCTTTTATTTTCCTTCAACAATAATCTTGATTTAAACTTTAAGCTTAAGAGAGTACAGATCAGTAGAACAAAACAGCAAAATTTTTAAAGACATCAACTTTTCCCTTCAATGGAAAAAAAATTAGTACCTGTAAAACAATACAAATATGAGTGCCAGAATATGGATTATATAACACAGGTACAAAAACAAAAATAAAAAGGATACCGTAGTTACTGTGCAGAGTGTTTTGGATACTTATTATAAGACACATCACAGAAAAATAGGGACAAACTTTTAGTACCAGGAAATGGGTATAATGAAGTTCTCCCAGAATGAATTTTACAAGAAAACATACTAATCTATTAGATTTCTTTGCCTTATCATTAATAGAAAGTTTTATGGACAGCCCCAGGTTGTAACCAATTGTACTCCAACAAATTATAGAAACATGCATTTTAAAAATGCATAGTAGACTAAGCACTTTTTAAAGAACATGCACAATTGTCATCCTGCGAGTTGACGGCCCCCCAGCCCGCCAGGTCTGAGCAAACGCAGAAGGGCATTCTGGTAGTTGGGAGCTCTAATGTTAGGCGGTTATTAGAGCCCCTTAGGGAAATGGCGGATTCCTCGGGGAAGAAATCCAACGTCCATTCAGTGTGTATTCCGGGTGGCCTGATCCGAGATGTGGAACAGGCCATCCCGGATGCCATAGAGAGGACGGGGTGTAGCCAACTACAGATTGTTGCTCATGTCGGCACCAATGATGCCTGTCGCCTTGGGTCGGAGGTTATCCTCTCTTCCTTCCGGCGGCTGGCTGAAAGGGTGAACTCTGTGGCCAGTGACCACAAGATATCGGCAGAGCTAACCATCTGTAGCATCGTAGACAGAGTTGATTGTGGACCTCTGGTTCAGAGCCGTATTGAGGGGCTGAACCAGAGACTACGACGTTTCTGTGATGACATTGGCTGCAGATTTCTCGATCTTCGCCATAGAGTCGAGTCTTGTAGGGTTCCCCTTAATAGGTCAGGTGTGCACTACACACGTGAATCGGCTACACGGGTGGCAGGGGCCGTGTGGAATGCACTGGGTGGTTTTTTAGGCTGAGGGAGGAAGACCCGAAACACGAAATTCAGTTACGGGCAACCCAATCAGATACAACACCGGAATGTAGGAGCAACGTAAAAGAATCTCGTCAGTTAAAAGTTCTCGTAATTAACTGTAGAAGCGTTTGTAACAAACAACCGGAACTTGAAAGCGTTATTTGTAGTACAGAAGCGGATATCGTTATCGGTACAGAAAGTTGGTTGAAACCGGAAATAAGTTCCACCGAAACTTTTAAAGATAGCATGAACGTTTTTCGTAAAGACAGATTACATTCTCATGGAGGTGGGGTATTTATAGCTGTGAGTAAATTTCTGCCATGTAATGAAATAGACGTCGATACGAACTGTGAAATCATATGGATTAAACTCAACGTTGCTGGGTCAAAACTCATCATAGGTGCCTTCTACCGTCCACCTGATTCGGATATAGCTATCGTCGAGGAGTTAAGAAATAATGTAAATAGTATAGCTAGCCGTTTTAAAGATCATGCTATGATTCTAGGAGGCGACTTCAATCTGCCTTATATTGACTGGCGTAATTACGTTCACAACACAGGTAGCAGGGATAAGGCAGCTTCTGAAGTAATTCTCGATTTGTTGTCAGATAATCATCTCGAGCAGCTAGTTAATGAACCTACGCGGTGTCATAACGGTAGCGAAAACATTTTAGACTTGCTGGTCACCAACAGGCCAGAATTATTCACCGGCATTTCAACGACCACAGGAATAAGCGATCACAAAGCGGTAATTGCGACTATCAAATTAATGACCAAGCGAAAAAGGAAAAAAGGGCGGATTGTATACAAATTCAGTAAGGCCTCAAAGGAGTGTTTTAGAACCTACCTGAGGAATAAATACCATAACTTCAAGTCAACAAAGGACACCGTTGAAGAGATGTGGCACCGTTTTATACATATAGTCAGGGAAGGCATGGAAATATATATACCAAAGTGGACAATAAAGGGAGAGGATGGTCCACCGTGGTATACATGCGAAGTCAAAAAAATTACTCAAAAAACAAAGGAAAATACACGCACGCTCAAGAAGGAAGGGGTGTCGCAGCGATTTAGAAACCTTAGCTGATTTAAGAGTATTAAGAATGTAATGCGTGAGGCCTTTAACGATTTTCACTCCAACTCTCTCTCTCTAAGAGTCTCACAGAAAACCCTAAGAAATTTTGGTCGTATGTACGAAAAGTTAATTGTACCAACAGCAATATTCCAGCACTAATTCGTGAAGGTTCCGAGGTTAATGAAAGCCGCGATAAAGCTAACGTACTAAATACTGTATTCAAAAATTCATTTACAAATGAACATAAGGATAGTATTCCCGTTTTCCCACGCCGTGGCGAGTCGGTGATGGAATCATTACGAATAGATACTGCAGGTATCGTTAAGCAATTAGAGCTCCTGAAGTGGGGGAAAGCACCGGGCCCGGATGGAATTCCAGTAAGAGTATTTTCAGAGTATGCTGCAGAAATCGGGCCATTTCTGTCAGATATATTCGGTAAATCATTAGAAGAGCGAAAAGTACCTTCAGACTGGAAAATCGCGCAAGTAACTCCGATTTTCAAAAAAGGTGATCGAAGTGATCCTGGGAACTATCGTCCCATATCTATAACATCTGTTTGTAGTAGAGTTATGGAGCATATTATATGCTCGAACATTATGAATTTGCTTACAACAAATCAACATGGATTTCGGAAGAAAAGATCATGTGAAACACAGCTGGCCCTATTTACACACGACGTAATGAAAGTTATCAATACAGGTTCACAAGTAGATGCAATTTTTTTAGATTTCCAGAAAGCCTTTGACTCTGTGCCACACAACCGCCTTTTAGCGAAGCTTCGAGCTTACGGTATATCGGATCAGCTTTGTGAATGGATAAAGGATTTTCTAACTGGTCGGTCGCAGTATGTTGTCGTTGAAGGAGAAAGTTCTTCTAATCTAGATGTTACATCGGGTGTACCTCAAGGAAGTGTAATAGGACCACTTCTTTTCTTAATTTTTATAAACGATCTCGGAGACAAAGTGAAAAGCCTTTTTAGATTGTTTGCTGATGATGCGGTTATTTATAGGGAAGTAAGAACTTTGGCCGATTGCTTAGAAATTCAGCGCGATCTGGATGTTATTTTGGCTTGGTGCGCTGAGTGGCAACTTACTCTAAACTGTAAAAAGTGCAAGACAATGAACATAACTAACAAAAAGAATCCGATTGTTCAGAAATACGAGTTAAACAATACAGTTATTGATATGGTCGATTCTATTAAATATTGGGGAGTAACAGTACAAAGAAACATGAAATGGGACATACACATTAATTCTTTAGTAGGTAGAGCAAATTCTAGGCTGCGATTCATAGGTAGAATCTTGAAAAATTGTAATGAACAAACAAAGGAGATAGCGTACAAATCTCTTGTGCGTCCACATTTGGATTATTGTTGTGCCATTTGGGACCCGTTTCGTAAGGGATTGATCGAAAGTATAGAGAAAGTACAGAGAAGAGCCGCTCGATTCGTGACCGCTTGCTACAGTCCTTATGAAAGCGTCACAGAACTGATTAGTAGATTAGGTTGGGAGTCTCTGGTAGATAGACGACACACGTTTCGTTTAAACTTATTGGAAAACATGCGTACTCCACCTTTCACTCATGAGTGTAGTGAAATACTTCTTCCACCAACCTATTTGAGTCGGAAGGACAGGAAAGATAAAATTAGAGAAATAAGGTGCCGGACTGATTCTTATATGAATTCTTTTTTCCCTCGTACCATTAAGGATTGAAATGCACAGCAAAGAGATTAGCTTTGGTGCTGAGCACCCTCTGCCACCCACAATTTTGTGAATTGCAGAGTATATATGTAGATGTAGATATGTAGATGTAGATGAATAGAAAAATTCTCTAATTTAAACGTCTTCTATCTAGCTCAGCATTACTCGACCTTTTTTAACCGGAGAATTGGTTAAAAATATAAAATAATTCTACATACTACTAACTTATATGGGCTTATTTTTGTTTATTTACATGTATATTCTTAACCAACCTCACCAATTTGTATCAGCACATATCTAGTTCCCGTAAGACCTACACTTAAAATAATTCCTTGATAAAATGATCAATATATTGAACCTCAAAGGAATGAATCTTTTGTTGATGCAACCTGGAAACTAATTAAGTGACTAGACTTTTGCAAAATAATTCAATTATATCATGCCAAAAAAAGCTTATACTTTCTTATAGCCTTACACAGCACAAGTGCAGTATCCATTTTATGTGAACAGTTTTTACTAATTTATTTTTTGTTACATTATTTTTAATTCAGTTAAAATTATTTTTTTAATATTCTGCCTGTAGGCTATCTGCCCCATCTTCATCAACAACAGGTTGAGAATCGCTGGTCTAATTTATGGTAGATCTCTTCAGTGTTTGTATGGCACTAGATAATTATTGTTAAAGGGTCACAGCATAATCATGGAAATATTTAAAATCTCAAACATATAAATTTAAATTGTCACGATTAACTAAGAAGCATTTAAACCCCACAAAGCCAAGATAAATTGGAGAATATTAATTAAATTCAATGATAAACCATGTTTAATAATTCTTTGAATTATATACTGTAAAAATCACTCATGTACAAAATACCAATCTTTAAAAAAAATACACAACCTCATTTTAATTCCAACCAAAACTTTGCCTTGCCAATGTTATAGAAGCATTTCATTTGTCTTTGGCTAATCAGGCAGGTGGTACAGAAGTAGAAACTGTCACAGAAGCACCATAAAGACATAAGAGAAATATCATACAATTTACACTTAAAATAAGTAAATAAATAATCCATGTGCTTCAACAGTTTACCGTCTTGACTAGAAGAAAAGACGAGACTATGGTCTACAAATAAATATAAAAATGATAATAGTAAGGTGACTGGAATAGACAACATTCCTCAAGATTTTCTGAAGCTGCTAACCACTTCACATGCAGATACTGTTCCTTGGGACTAATTTAAATTCATGGTGAAAGCAAAATACCAAGATCACTAACTGTCATCTCCTTTGGAAAAGTTATATAACCTCTACCAGTGTCCAAGATAGTATGACTGAAACCATATTTGGCAAATCTGTATTTCCTCTGACTACCGTGTTTTCTGTTCATTATACTGTATTTTCCCCTGCCAACATTTCATGAATATTACGTGTAGCACACGCCCTCAACAGTCTTTATATAAACCTGTCTTTTCACACACTTCTTGTTTGCTACCATATACCGTCTAAAGGTTTTTTTGTTGTTATATTGGTTATTAAATGTATGTGAGCTCAATTACTATACCCAAATCTCATTTCAACAAGCTACCATTGCCATATCTGTAGCTCAAATATGAATTGCTTACTGCCCTAGAGATATGACCACCATCTTATAATTCATTTCTGTGACTTTCTTCAAATATGTAATCAACATCTCCAAAACTGCAATGGTTTTTAAAGCATTTCCCTACCTGTAAACCAATTTCCTTAGACAAGTATAGTTCTTCTATTTCTTCCTCATCTGCCCACTTTGTTCCTAGACTGAGTCCTTGAATGCCAGCTTGCATTTTCTCATTTGCTTTCAGACACCAAAGTGTGGCTCATGTTGCTTCATCATGAAAATTCCATTGTTCTTAGCATATCAATTGTATTGGTTTTTGTGAAATCTTATCCTAATTATACAGCATTCCATTACCTAATTTTATACCATGTAAGCTTATATTCCTTCTGATTTATGATATTACACAGTCACCTACAAATATACTTGCCCCATAATTACACTATTTAGTTGCTTCATATTGTTCCCTAATATAATTTACCTAATGTCACCTCCAATCTGTTCAATATCAGAAACTTATTAAAAAAAAAAGAAAAAAAAAGAAAGAGAGACAAATAGGAGGATAGGTGTTTGGGTAAGCATAATAATTATGATGAAAAGATAAAGCAATATCAGAGTGATTAACCTTGAAACTGAAATTAAGTCCACACCAACTTGTTTGTGATCACTTAATTTACCAATTAATTGAGAACTCATAAACTTAATTGTATAGGAGTCCATCCACCATTTCTGTCAGTTTCCTTAAATATGCCATTTTACCACTTGTGCAAATATTAACTACCCTATCAAATCAAAATTTCTGTCACACTAAACCTTTTCCTTCCCATCCCAATTCTAGTAAACATATTTCGATGCCCAATCAATGCCTTTGCAAATACAAATTATTGTTATAGCATCTAATTTCTGAAGCAACCAAATATCTAAAACTGTAAACACAAAATCAAAGAAGCTGAAATAGAAATGTGTTTATCGTACCTGTAATAATTTGGTTTAAAAGGGCCAGCTTTGTTTAGGCCCATGTATTTCACCTGCTCATCTGTTAACTCAGTTAAATGAGCATCAAAAGTTGGAAGATGAAGACTGGCAACATATTCATCTGTAAAGCAACATAATTACATACTACATTGCAATGTATTTTATTCATTCATAAAATTTCAAGCTATTCTACTTGAATATATAGGACTTTACCACCTGCTTTGGTAGAATATTGCCCACACCCATTGTTTATCAGAAGTAAAATCTACATGTTCTTACTTGGATTTGTGTTGATCCTTTGTGATGACATGAATTTTTACAGAAACACAGTGAGAAATCTGTAGCAATTATTTCAAACATTTCAACAATACAAAATTGTGAAGAAAAAAAATTAAAAATCAGTATCACTTCCTGTTATTCATTTCACTATGAAATTTTCCATAACAGAATGTAAAAAGAGGTAGACACTGACACAATACAGCATGGCATAAAAAATGAAATCTTCATTCAAGATGTTCAAAAGTAAGGAGTGTATTTATATGGCAAGAAAAGGCCAAGTTGGGGTAGAGGAGAGGAGCAAAGGAGAGAGGTCAATTTAAGATTTATAGAGGTGGGAGCTGATGAACCTCAGCCAGAAGTGGTGAGCAGAGAGAGGGGTCAAAAATACAAAAAGAAGAATGGAAGGTGCCAAGTGCAAAATATGTAAATAACAATATTAAAAGTAATAAATATTAAATGCTAATGACAGTGGTGTATTTATTTTGGATTTAAGAGCATTATGTAAGGCAGTTATTAAGATTGGTAATGTCATGGGGAATATGTTACGATACAATTCATTCTTTTTCCATTGATCCCAATATAACAGACTGGCTCTGTGGGATGTGGAAAGTTGTCAATTTACAGTTAAACAATTACATAACAAAATAATACATACACCATAAGCTGTACAGTTATAGCATACATGGTACATTGATTATGTCTACTACATTTACACAAATTACTGGCAGTTATTTTGTAGATACCATAGAAGTAAATTCTTCGACAGAGTAAGAGTTGTCACTTAAAAATTGTTTCAATTTTTTTCTGAATTTAATCTGATCATCTGCTAGACATTTAACATGTGTTGGGAGCTTACTGAATATATGTATCCCTTGTAAGCATCTTAGAATTTTAGCAAATTCTAGCCTCTCACCTTTAGGCATTAGAGGGAAAGCTTACTCTGTAGTAAAAGATAGTTTTCATTTCGTGTACAGGTTATGGGAGTGAAGCTTTATATAGCATGAAGATACAGTAACCAAACACACTAAATAAACCCCTTTAGGAATAATAAAAGTATTCAAAATTAAATAAATGCCCTAAATAAATCTCCTATATTAGAAAGAAAACATTAGTTTGGGAGGAAATAGGTTAAATCACTCAAGTCAATTTCAAATAATAAATTTTGCCATAAGTTAACTTCACAGTTTCTAAACCAATTTGAATGCAGTAAAGACTTTTAGTAGTTGCTAAATGCCGCATATAAACTTTGTATAATAATAAATAAACGTTAAATCAACCAAAAATTAAATAATCATTAATAATCCAACTTTGGAATTATGAGCTTCTACTTTGGAAGTATTTTGTCATTTTTAAACCGATTTACGAGCAAGAAAGTAACTCAATATTTAATAAACCAACTAAATTAATTTTCTGTAATAATATTAACACCTTTTACTAACCTTAAATATGATAATCCAAAATAATTCAGTTCAGCACATAAGAGATTTCTAATATTTGGCATTTCACTGTTTTTACACACTTTTGAACCAAATAAAATAAAGTAGTTTTAATGAAGTAATAAATTCACTAAAATTTCGTAGTTTCTGAACGTTTAAATAACTTAAAACAATTTTTAATACTTCGTCAGATGCACTTCACTTTTAACATTTTTTATCTCAAAATCCTAGAGAACTTTTGAAATAAAAAGTAGATTTCTGGGAAGACCTAAAAATTTAATATCACATATAATAATTTCAAGTAATTCCAGGCAATAGAACCGATTCTATAGAGATCTTAAAATTTAGTTTTCATTACAACCATGTGGTCAACTTAGAAATTATTTACAGCTGTTTACGAGCAGATACAGAGACGAGATAACTTTCAGAATGCGTAATTTAATTCAGAGAACCTCTTGGTAATTTTATATTTGCGATAAACGTAATAGAAATAAAGTTATAAAATTAAAACTGAAATCGCAATTTGGTTACGTCGTAGTTAAACTTTCCCTCCACCAATCTTAATAAAAATTACACCAATAAACTCAGGAATTTTGGTAGAACACGGTGATAATAATATTATTTGCATAAATTGTAGTTCTATGAAAATGACGAAATATAGAAGTTTCTCGAACAACAGTAATTCCCCAGGGTAGGAAAGTAGTTCACTCCTACACTAAGATCTTTTAAACCAGATGCTTAAAGTTAATAACTAAATATCCATTATTTCACAATTAAATAAGTATAAACACTGTCACACCTAAAGTTTCGCATTACTGGTTAGTTACTGAGATATTTCCGGCCTAAATTTTATAAGTGGTAGTATAAAGTTGTGTTTTGGCTCTGACGTCAGCGAGGTTATAAATCACGGGGCGGTGAGATGACGCCACGCTGTCCGGGTTTGAACGTTGTACTGACAAGATGTTATAAGCGTGTGCGCTGGTGAGGTTGGCAGCTCAAGTTTTAGGTTGGTACCACCGGGTCGGCCATCATGGAACTTTTGGCTTTTGGGGCGTGGCATTTGTTTATCAACATGAACTTGTGATTTCATCAGGGGTCGGTCGGTCTTTACTTCTCTCCACAATCTGCAAACTTTTGGAACGAGAGTTCGATTTGCCTAATCAACTTTAAGAATGCTGTTTGAACTTTGAATTTCATTTTAAATAAACTTGAAGAATTTTTGGGAAAGTGAACTGTTTTATTTCTGTAGCTGTTGTAATACCTTTTCAATATTTGGGGTCTTCAAATATTGTGGCGACCTGTAGCATTCTAGTTGAGTATCCTGGCAACATGGTCAAAGCAAATTAACATATACAGTAAGTTTTCATAGAACAGTGAGGTGCTATCAAGAATTTAAGTTAAGGCACTTAGGCGATACTCAACCCCGGTATCGGCCTGGTTCCTTACACCCTGAATAATGGACTCCTTTTAGAACAAATGACTACGACTTGTATTCCTTGTGAAGATCAATTTTACTTCTAGTGCCATAATTGTGTATTTTACTATTTGTTTCAAACAAGGTATAATTTGTAACTACAAAGGACATTAATATGTATATATACTCAGCCACCAATGTTAAAATTCCTAACTTCTTGAACAGCTCCCTTCATGGAGTTCTACTGTTAACCCCAAACATAATTCTTATTACTTGCTTTTGGCCTCTGAACACTTTGTCTCTATGAGTAGAATTGCACTTAAAAAAATAAAAAAAAACCTAGTTTCCTCATACGGATATCACCTATAGCTGAAATTGTATGAATTGCAAATTTGGCTGCACCCAATCGCTTTAAATTGTCAGAAAAATGTGTACCTTCCAATTTAAACTATGATCAATAAGCAAACCTAGAAATTTCATGCACTCTACCTCTTGAATGGACTGGCCTGCAAATTTTATGTCTGTATCTGTGTGATGTACTAAATTGCATATATTGAGTTTTTTCAAAGTTTAAAGACAAGCCATTAGCTGTAAACCATTTATTAATAAGGTCAAAGACATAATTTTAAATATGTTCTGTAGAGAAATCTGTAGTATTTTTAATTCCAATGTTTGTGTCATCTGTAAATTGGACAAATTTTGAATTTATATTTGCAACACAGGGTAGATCATTTACATATATTAAAAACTATAGTTGTCTCAATATAGAACCCTGAGGTACTCCACATCTGATAAATTCCCACTCAGAAAACAGCAGCCTTAAAATTCACCATTGACACTTTCTGTTTTCTATTCAGAAGATAACAACTAAGCCAAAGGTTATAGTGAACAGGTTTGTTACATGATGGTTGTAGTTCCATTTATCCACTCCCTGACTGTGGTCATTCATCTTATTGAAGAGGAATTAGCCAACATATGAGGGATTAAAATGTGTCCTTCTCATTATAGTCCCCACATTTCTCTGAAGCCTGTGGATTCCTGAAGCTCTTCTGAGTGGAAAAATTGACTGATCCCAGCAGTATATCAACTTAAGTACCTACTTCATTAGAATTGGAAGCTTAGTCTAAATATTCCACCTCAAAACCACTGAACATTATTAATAATAATGTTAATATTCAAAGGATACCATTTTTACAAAACAGGCAAAACTAAGCCCTTACATCTGAAAAATCAATCCCTTCTTAATTTTATAATGCCAATCTTCAGAACTCCAGTTCAATAAAGCTGCACTATATCAAAAATAACAGTCCTACTTTTTTTCATGTACCTCTAATTGCTATTGTAAAACAAATATAAATCAATTTCTCTTTTATTTTTATCCAAATCTTTTCAAACTTACAAGTCATCAGCAGTAACTGGGTGAAGTTTCTAAACATTTCCTAAAGCTATTTAATAATTATCTTTCAGAATGCACTGCTGATTTCTAAATAAGTTAATTTTGTGGATTATTTGCTCACTTAATTTTCAACATACTTGTATAACACAACATTTCAAATGCTTTAATTTTCCTCCTCTCTGGTATTCCTGACATACATACCTTACTACCATAAAGTGTTATGCTCTGTGAAAACAGACTCAAAAAAGTTCTGTGTCACAGTTTAATATCTGAAACTAAAAGTTTTCACTTTTTCAAAAAGACTGTTTTTGCTAGTGCATCATGCAAGATTTGGCCATCAGTTGTACTTTTATTTAAAAAAAAAAAAAAAAAAAAAAAAAAAAAAAAAAAAAAAAAAAACACATCTCCTATTATATTTATTATGATCCAATTTTTATACTTAATCTATTGTTATTGCATCATTTCTGCTATACTTCATGACTTTTGTCTTGTTTTAGTTTATAATTAGTTCAAATTCTTCTGTCAAAATTATGTTCATGCTAGTCAGTAATTTCTCAATACGCTCATATTGTTTTGCTAATCGGACAATGATGTCATAGAACTGGAATGTACTGATTATATCTCCTTGAACACTTAAGTCACATTCAAAGGTAGGCCATATTAAAAGTTTTAAAGTTTAGAAACACTCCCAAAAATTCTCTATCTGTTAAGTATAATACTCTCATACCATTCCACCGTTCACTGCATATTACCATCATGGCTGAAATATACCTATCCAGAATATAAAAAATGCAAATATGGAGCAAATGTGGTTTCACCACCAAGCACTTGCCACAAAAGCTCGCTGCGTCAACTATCCACCCCAATTTGTAGACTAGCCATTACTTACATCATACAACACCACATGATGACTCAATTGACCAATCCCAAATTTCATACACTAAACTTCACGGATCTAAAACTTCAGCCATCTTAAATTCCTGGTTTTATCTTACCTTTGAAAAATATATGGAATTTCTCGAAACTTTATCCCATTACCAATGTTTACCCAACTTACAGGAAATGTTGCATTGAATTTAAAAATACTTTCTAAGTAATCAGAATTCCATAAAAAAAATCTTTTTCTCTGTAATAATCAAATTCAGCATTACATGACCTCTTACATTTTTCACCAAACTGTGTAAAACTGATAACTTACCAAATCGAATTCTTCTGAACACAAAATATATCCTGCTATGTTTCATTAAGTTAAAACTCTCCCAGAATATGTTCAGAACATTTTGTGTTAAATGTCATGCTAATTTTTTTTCTCCCTGGACCAAATAAGTCAGTTATTTTGAATTTTTCTAAAGTAAAATACCTCTTCCTATGTTACAATATAAGTTGAATATTAATGGGGATATACAAGCACCTTGTTTCATACCCTTGTCAACTGATGCATGTCTCTCCTGACTCTCTACTTTTTTATATAGCCTCATGATTCTTACATAATTTATAAATGAGTCTTCTGTATCAATGTTTTAGACCTCACTTCTTTAAAATTTTGAACATCGTATCCCATATAACATTATCAAAAACTTATTATAAACTAGCTTTGTGCATTCTACAGTTGATACTTCTTTAAAAATCTGATGGAATACCAGTACCTCCTGTTTTGTGACTCTTTGATATTTCAGCTATCTGATTTAAATTCTAATCTTCTGAAATTCTGTCCTTAAAACAGGATCTCCTAAATCATCAATGTCAACACTGTCTTTCATTCCAGCACCCTGTTGATCAAATCATACCCATCATACAGTTTCTCTATGTATTCTATTCACTGGTTAGCCCCATCTTCTGAACTTAAATGATGTTCCCCATCATCACCTTTTAATGTTTATTTATCTTTCTTTCATTTTTTTTTCAAAAATCTATTTTATTATCCTAGGGATTTTCATTTTTTAAATTTTTTTTTTTATTTTTTTTTTATTTTTTTTTTTAATGCCTTGTTAACGTTGAGGTCATCAGACGTGGGGAAGGACTGGGGACAAGGAATGGGAAGGAATTTGGCAATGGCCTTTTTGAAGGAAGCATCCTGGCATTCGTGTGACGTGATTTGGGGTAACCATGGAAAACCCAATTCTTTCGGGGTCTGTTTATTACAAGATTCTGATAAGAATTAAACTTTTATTTTGAAGGCTGCACATTAAAATTGGTTACAAAATTTTGCCTGTTGATAGGCTGCAATTGGAATTGTTGCTTTGTAGGTACTAAAGATACAAAATGCAAAACATAAATTCTCCAAAACAATGGAGGCAACAATACCACAAAAATGATCAAATTGGGTAAAGTGGTTTCATACAGGATTCAAACAATGAAAGAATCCAAACTCTTGTTAAGAGTAGAGGCATAGCTACAATACTGTCAAAATCTCTTCATTAGCAAAGAAATAGAAATACTGTTTCAGGAAGAAAGAAGTTTTGGTGTTAGGGCAGACATAGGTACATAATCTGATTATAATAATCTGTTTTTCTGTCATCAGTATATTGACTGTTTTGATGCAATCTTCCATCTCTTCCCATCATCAGCTAAATTCTTCATTTCAATATAACCCTCAGAATCAACATCTTCAATTATCTGCTTTACATATTCTAATCTTCGTCTATTTTTATAGTTCTTTCTTTAGACCGTTCCCTCCACTAACAAATGAACAAAACCCACATGTCTTAAAATGTGAACCACCATCCTGTCTCTTCTTTCTGTAAGACTCTTCTATAACCTTGCACATCACTCATCATCTCCTAAACACATTCATTTCACACTTTATCTGTCCATTTAATTTGTGTCATCCTTCTATACCAACAAAATTTCAAATGCAACAATTTTTCTCATTTCTGCTATTCCTAAAGTCTGTGCTTCAGTGTCATAAAGTGCTGTGTTCCACATATAGAGTTTTAAAAGGTTCCTTCATAAGTCTCATGTCAATATTTGAAACTATAAGATTTATATTTTTCAAATAGGCTCATTTTGCTAGTGCTATTCTGCTTTAACCTCATTCTTGCTTCAGCCATCAATTTTACTTTTTAAGTAACACATTCACTTACTTCTCCTATTGCAGCCAACCCTATTTTATATTTAATCTACAATTACTGCTATCATTTCTGCTACATTTCATCACTTTTGTCTTGCTATGGTTTATATTTAGTCCAAAAATCTTCCTTCAGTATTTTGTTCAAGCAATTCAGTAACATCTCAAGATCATCAGTCTGTACTGCTAACAGGACAATGTCATAAGCAAATCGTAGCATACTGATTTTTTCTCCATGAACACTTTTGCCACATTCAAATTTCTCTTTAAATTCCTTTATTACTTCCTCTACATACAAGTTGAACATAATATGGATGGATTAAAACCTCGTCTCACACCATTTTTGCTTGCTTCTCCTCATTCAGTACTTGAATGTAACAACTTAGTTCTTACTTAGATTATGAAGTATTTTTCTATCTCGAGTTTTTAGACACGAGTTCTTCAAATTTTGAACACCTAGTCCCACCTAAACTTATCAAAAGCTTTTTCTAAATCAACAAATGCCATAAAAGTATCTTTTTTCCCCATTGATCCATCCTTCAGGTATTAATCTTAAAACTAGAATTGATTCTCTTGAACTGCAGTTTTTTTTTTTGGTTTTTTTTTTTTTTTTTTTTTTTTTTTTTTTTTTTTTTTTTGTTGGGAAGTTTGAATATGATACTTTTGTTAAAATCAGTTCGAATCTATCCTGTTTCATAACTGTTTGATATCAGTTTGCATAATCTTTGGATTCCTTCTTCTCCTACGAATTTCAGAAATTCTGGAGGTATCTCTTCAATTCCAACCACCTTATTTGATTTCAAATCTTTCAAAGTTCGTATTGGCCACAATTACTTTTTATCTATGACCATTTCCTTTTCTACCTCTACACTCTGTTCTTGCAGCCATTTTTCTTGTGAGTTATTGCATTTCCTGGTGATTTGATTTTTAAAATGTCTGCACTGCCCTCTGCCTGCTTGATCCTGAACATTTTTGTTCCTTCTCTTTTGATCCATCAACTCCAACATTTCTTCTTTGATCCAAGATTTTCAGGCAGTTTGTTTCCTATAGCCTAATGTTTCTTTACCAGTTTTGATTATTTCTCCTTACAACACATTGCGCTCATCCTCAGTTGAACTCCTTTCAGAATTATTTCATAGACCAACTTCTGCCATCCCTGCAAATTTTTCTCTCAAGTTAGATTGTTTCAATTTGTTCACTTCCAGTAGGTTTTGCCTGTGTTTCTTCTTTCTTATCTTTAATTTCAGCCTACACATCATAACTATCAGATTGTGGTCAGGGTCTATGTCAGCTCATGGGGATGCTTTATAGTATATAAGTTTATTCCTGAATCTCTGTTTGACCATGATATAATCTAGCTGATATCTACCTACATTCCCTGGATGTTTCCATGGTTTATATCCTTCATGCAAGATTTTCAGATAGTGTGTTCACAGTGACAAGTTCATATCTTCCACAAAATTCTAACACCTACTTCCTCACTACTTTCTTTTTCCTAGGCTAAAACTCCCTATAGTATTCTCCTCTTTTCCTTCTGCCACTTTTGCATTCCAATCTCCCATGATTATTAGATTTTCTTCCCCCCTCACATTGTCAGGTAGCCTAAAAATTTTGTGACTGTGTAACAAAATTTGTTCTCAGAACTGCAAGTTAAATTAAATACAATTGCATATTATTTCTGAAGTTGAAATCAGATTTTTTACAGTTTCAAGACAGTATTTTCTGCTGCATCAGCCTCTAGCATTAACCTGGAGTGATATTTATAAAAATTCATAGTAAATCGAAGAAGGCCGTTAGAGATTTCAAATTTGCACAATAGGCATTTTTGGATACGTAGATTTATTTAAAGCTACTTTCAGATCGATATCTTCAATAACTTTAAGAACTTAGAAAATATAAATTAGTCAGATTCTGTTTTTGGTTTACGAATTTTATTTCACCCTTTTGAAAATATTAAACATGCCTTGTTTGATGTTAGATGAAAGAGAATTTAATTAGGAATAAAATAAAAGTTGTTTTAGTTTCATAATTGTAAAAGTTATTAACAGGTTTAGGGAATATTAGAAAATAATTTTTTTTTACAGCTAACCTATTAAACCTACAAAATTTTTCATAATGATTAAAATTGACACTTTTTACAAGATCTAGCTATTCCTAAAATTTCAGAGTGATAGGTCAAATATCTGATGCAAGTATACAAGTGTAAGAGCTGATAGCTGATCAGATTACCAGACCATTCTCGTGGGAAAACAGGAAGTCTTGCATTCCCATGGAAGTTTTTATAAATATTAGCCCAGAATTTTTCTTTTCCTCCCACAGTCAGCCAGCAAGTTTCATTTAGAGCACTACTATGCCACTGTGTGGCTCGATGTAGGCATCACTCAATCAGCCAGTCAGTATCTCAGGATTAGAATGAGGATAACCATGCTCCATTTGGCACAATGTAGGCCCACTCAGTCTGTAAGTTTCAGTTAGAAAGCAACTATTTAGTTCTGAGGCAGCATTTTACGCCATGTGGCATGGTGGCGTAACTTAAGTGTCGGTCGTCGCGCAAACAAGTTAAATTTTAGGTGTGTGTGATGAAATCTTATCTGCTTTTATGGGTCAGTTAGTTGTACTTTGAACTATGGGGTTTGGTCCGGCTCGAATCGGTTAGTCGAATTTGCAACTTTATCTTCTGATGCCATTTCAGTTTTTGACTTTGCTTACAATTGAAGAATGTATTGTCTATTTACCAGCAATAGAGTTGTGAACATTATTATCTATTACCCTTCCAGAGTTTGGGGTTTTATCAAGCTAAGTGGCAATCTCATTAAAGTAGCAAAACACGAACTGAAGCTATCCTAGGCACTATCATGGTTAAAGCTGAGACAGAAGGTTTTGCACCCACCCCAGTGCAAACTAGTTGTCTTAAAACATATTGGATCAATTCTTCAATTTTATCACGTATGTTCTGTATTTCTTCATCATCTTCCTGCAATGTTGGCATATACACTTGTACTTAGGTGTTTGCAGTGGGCTTAGTTTCTATTCTCATCAAAATAATCCTGTCAGTAACTTCTTCATAATAACTCACCTATTTCCATACTCTCTGGATCATTATAAATCTTACACCAATAACTCCACTGATAGCATTTGTGTTAATTATTCTGTGTTCCATAGACCAGAAATCCTGTGCATCCTTCCATTTAAACTCACTAGCAACAAGTACATCTAACTAAAGTTATTTCATGTCCCTTTTTAAGTTTTTTAAACTATCTGCCCTAATCAGACTTCTAACATTCCTCGAACCAACTTGTAGAATGTCTCTATCAATTCTGATGAATCCTCCCTGAGCAGTCCCCACTTCAAAATCCGATTGGAGGACAATTTTACCTCTGGAACATTTTACACAGGAAGAAGCTACTATTCTATATGTAATTGGAGAGGATTACAAGCCTTTGGATACCTTTTGTGTCTTTAATGCAGTGGATTCCCGCTGCCTTCTGCATCCCCATGTCATTGATCATTTCTAATTAGGGGATGTTTCCAACCCAAGGGAAAGAGGGTGCCCAGAACCATTCCTCACTCAGCTGCCCTCTTTTCAGGAGGCTGTTGGCAAGCAGTGAATGACTCCTTATATGGGGAATTATTCAGTTGCCAGGGCCTCATCTGTGCAAACAGTGTGCACCATGTAAAGGAGAATTTGACAATTGCTTGGAAGAGAAAGAAAAAATGTAGAGAAAGATCTGTTAAATAAGTTTCGTGTCTATTTAATCTATAGAAAGCGTAAGCAGTTGCAAAATGTCAAATCAAAAACATCCTAAACTGAGGCACTTTCAGCTATAAGAAACTGTGGGGCATGAAGGGAAATCAAGAAAATTGAAGGCTAGAGGCTAGAAGGGTTTAGATCCAACAAGTTTGACACACAACTGAAAAGTTCATTTGCATAATTTGTCCATCTGATAGGAATAAAAAAAAAAACACAAAGATTAACAGACACACAAAGAAATCTTTTTAGTAGAATAGAGTAACCCAAATAAACCAAGGTAATATAGAAGAACTGTAGATTGATATAACTTCAAACTGACATTTGGAAACAAATGGTCTACATTACTACCACCTGAAGGTGAAGACAGGACAATTGAAGATTGTGATCTGTCTAGTGTATAAAGTAAGTCCAGCTGAAAGATATCCAATGGAGCCTTCATAACACTTCTTCATTTCTAGAGCAGTTTCTAACAATAGGCCAGCTCTGTTGTTGTTTTCTTTAGCAGGTGTCTTTGGCAAACTACCAGTTTGCTAGGCCTGTTGTAGTTTGATAGGGGAAGTGGATGCGATACCATATGTCTATGAAGTGTGTAACTGTTTTATGTGCATGCTAAATATATTTATGAGGTGGAGATTGGGAACTGTCCTGGCATTCACTTTGAAGATGGTGGAAACTGCCTGTAAACCGCAATAAGCACAGCCAGTACACAGAGATTGGTACTTGATCGTACTTCACAGTAACTCCATGATACAGTGCCTTAACACTCCAAGTCACACTGGTGGGTACTGAAAATTGTGCCATGAAATTTATATGTTCCATGATGCATATGCTATAACTGTATGAGGGAACTATTGATTCCACCATCAGCTCGCCATAAAGCTGTGATAACAACAACTATAATTGTGTGAAATCTTTTTTAATCTATTTACATATTATTATAAATAAATCTAGAAATATTCTGAGATGGGCAACAATTTCTTCTTAATACCTGCATTATTCATAAATATAATAACATTAACGCACAACTAAATCATTACACAAACAAATTGCAACACTCTTATTCCTCCCTTAGAAATAAATTGTCCTTAGTGACATCAGACACAAAAACAAAATATATGGTAAAAAATTGAGGTTTACTATACACTAGCAAGAATGCTAAGGAATCAAGAAATTTTTGTAACAGGAGGTAGAATGATGCACGTTATACTTTGAACTACACCAGTTTTACCAATGTGCTGAACAGACAAATTGGCAGTTACAGTCAAAAAATGAACATCTGTTATAAATAACTACATTCTAAATTAGCTACCACAACTGTTAATGCCAAAAAAAACCTAAAAAATCAATCCCATTCAAGTATTTGAAATTTTTTACTAATGGGATATTTTGTAAAAATTACAGGTAAAAAATCCTTTCAGTATCAGTAAAAATAAAAAATGGATGGCTATTTGCTATTTACGTGGATAGGAGGAGCACAATCAAACACAAGAAAGTCCCAGCAACTACTATGTAAGCACCTTAGAATTTGGTTAAATTCTATTTTTCTTGGCTATAGGGCTATAGGCTATAGTAAGCCTTCTAGAAATCATAAAATTATTCATCTCGTAACTAAAGGATATGGGAGACACGATTCATGCAAAAGCCGATACTGCAGTTGATCTCAGAACATATGGTGATTTAAAAGCAATAAAGTAATTCAACACATAATAATAGTCATAAAGCAACATTTAAGAACAGTAAATAATCTTTAGACTTAACGAAATTAGTGAAATCAGTCCTAATCCAGCTTGTTAATAGTCAATGTTCATTTCAACACAGTAAAGAACGTGTAAGATAATAATAAATTCATAGAAACCAAATTCGGTAGCATTTCATGCAAAATACTCCATTTAAAGCCGTTTATAATGGTAAAACACTATATTCTAATTAACCGGCAACTTACAAAAATTATAATTGACACTTTTAAACAAATTTTGAATATAAACAATACATTTTCCTTAACTTTCATCCTGTCTAAATAACATAGTAAACTTTTAGAGCAGTTCTGAGCAGAGGAGAAAGTGGTACAGAAATTCTAAAATGACAATGCATCTCTAAACATCCATTGAAAACACAAATAATTTTTTTACAGCTAAACCAGACACCATACAGGGTCGGGGATACTTTTAAAACATGTATCCAAGAACAAGGGACATTAAACACATTTTTATTTCGAGATACAAATTTTACTTGGACACAATTCAAGGAAACGTATGGGTTTCGGGAAATTTTAGACATGGCGACTATTTTGAACCATGGGTATGCACCATAATTCCAGACATTGCGGTGGTGGCACGGTGGCACATGTTTTCAGAAGAGTATTAATTACGGCAAATCTGTTAACTATTCGAGAAAATACTAAGGGGGGGAAAGTGCTTAGATACCCTAGTTCTAAATCCTATTAAAAGTTGAAGCCTAGGGGAGAGGTAATTTTAAGGGATTGTTTTCAGTAAGTCATGTGACACGCAAGGATATCACTAGCTTATATTAGCAGTGTTGGCGGTTGTTAGGAGCAGTGGCCATCAGGAGGTTGATCGGGTTGGATCTGCACAAGTTTTGTTAGCAAACTGGAAATATTACCTTGTGCCAGTGACTGAAAGCATGGGTGAATATACAACATGATGGATTTTGAAGTGTCAAGTGCGAACTTAGCAATGGTTACATAAGTTTAAATTATTTTAAGGGTTCTCTGTCTGCTTCCTATGGTGCATAAATTGCTTTCTTCCGAAAAAGAAAGCAAGTTCCGATAGCCTAAAAATCAACTGTATCGAACTTTGTGTTTTAATTTCAGAATATAACAATAGTGACAAACTCAACAGTGATTTATTTCTTAGTTTGAACTTATTTCATGTCTCTCAGAGGATAATTATGAGAGTGGCGGCCGACATAATTAATAGTTGATTAAATTCCAAGGGCATTTTCACGGTCTACAATTTGTGAACTTTCAGAAAAACATTTTTACTATGAAGCATTGTCGAAGTAAGTTTGTTAATTAAGGAGTATTAGACTGATATTAAACCCTATATCAGTCTAGGCCCCTTACAACTACTAATATAACATTCCCTTTATCAGGTTTGTCTCAGAACTCTTGTATGAAGTCAGTTCACTTTTATAAGAAATGCATTGCAAAATATTTCAAACTATATTTAACAACCACTTCTGGAATCTGATAAGATTAACGTATCTTCTAATAAACATATTTTTTACAACAATCTTTACTCTCTTCGAGAATACTACTAGAATTTGAACTGAATTTAAACACACACACATACAGGGAGAAAGTAAACCCATCACTAACCAAGCCTAATGCCAGAAGGGCTCAGCGCCTCAAATTAATGTAAATAGTACAAATAGTCAATATCTTGGATGGTGCCTCCCTCTTCTACTGACAATCTGAAAAAAAAATTGAGATACACAGCAAGCCTAATGTAGGCAAATGCTACGATATGATTCAGTTTTATTTACTCATTATGCTATTAAACAGTATAATGAAAAAACAAATTAGGATGTGTGCCTTTGAAGTATATGCACAGAAGGCAAGGATCACCCACATCTTCAATATAAAATAAGGAGGGATAGAGAAAGTAAACCCATCACTCACCACAAATGATGATAAGAAGAACACAGTTTATAACATTTCATATAAACCTTAATCATGTTAGTGGTGAGAAATACGATAAGAGGACCAGGTGTGCACATACCAAGAATTACCACATGACTCAACTATTAATATATATTTTAGACATAAACATAAACAGAGAAAGAGAGTAAGATCAAATAATAACAGAATGGAAATGGAAACTGAATTGACAGAAACCATTTCCGCTACATATTGCAAATATCGCACGTCATAGCATGAACTATATACTAACTGAGAGGGTGGAAAGGGGGGGAGGGGACTTCTTGTATCAAAAATAAATAAAATTTGGTTGAAGATACAATAACAGAAAGAAAGGGGCAAAGTGGGGCAGAGAAATAACAAGAATAAAAAATAACATAAGGAGAGATATCGACAAAAAATCTATATCTACATCTACATTCATAATCTACAATTCACTAATTCATGGGTGGCTGAATGTGCTTTACAACAAAACTAATTTCTACCCCATCCATTCCAATCCCAAATGGCATAAGGGAAGAAAGAATTCATTGAAGCATCAGCACAGCACCGTGTTTCCCTATACTTATATGTCTTCTGCTTTTAACCCAAGAAGGTTAGTGAATGAAGTATCTCATCACACTCATAAATGAAAAATGCCACAGTACCTTGATTGTAATATCAACATTGATCACAATAACAATTTTAACAATAAAATTAACAAATGCAAACCTGTATGTGGTACAATCTCAAAAGTATTTAAAAATTAAGCAAGACTAAACATTACAGTTTGGCTTAGACAAATAAAATTTAAAGGATTAGAGCATTTGAAATCAAATTTCTGAAGGGAGTTAAAAGACCCACTGAACAGGACAAAATATGAGTCGAACAATACAAAATGATTTTTAGATAAAACAAGAGAATAAAAACCAAATGTAAAAATAAATGGGTGTTCATTTAGGCAGCATGGAGGATGAAAGGATTCCAAATACAATATGACCATAAGCATGAACGATGCCAGTGCATTGGTAAGTCTAAGAACTAAACTAGCGATGACACAATGCTGAAGATATAGTTAAATAGATCCTGCATGAAACTATAAATGACTTAATTTTATATTAAGAACCACAAACTGGAAATTTAAAACTAGAATTAATTGTCAAAATCACAGCTTGTTAATTACTTTTGCAATCAAACTTTTTTTCTTGTGTACAACAAAAATTTCAAAGGATCAAAAGAGAGGAACAATATGATAAAAAATATCATATTATGGTATGTTCTAAAAGTTATTTTGAGAGGCATTGGGGATTAATAGAACTAACTGAAGAAGTTTCTAGTAAATATATCTTTCTTTATTTAAACTTACCCATTTTCTTTGGAAGAAGATAAACATCTGATTTGTAACGACCATGTGGTGCATTAAAAAGTTCTATCAATGCCAGAGCCTGTAAAATAACAAACAAGTCACTCTTGACTATCTATCACAAAAAGTACAACAAGTACACATCTGTCAGGTTTTCAAAGATGCCACTGATTCAGTTTCTCAACCATGCAAACAACTAATGTTATATAATCTTTGTGATCAGCTAAAATCAACGGAAAATAAGAATTATACTTGCAAATAGGACAGTAGTGCACCACATTTTTTTAGCAAGGAGCAGTCTTTTGCTATCTTCTTTTTTTCTCTACTGATTTTAAGCCTCATCAGCATCGAGAAAATCAAAATCTTGACAACTAGATGGCAATTTATAACTACTGAATTTTACATTCCCTTATTGTGAGTAAGAATATTTCACTTAAGAATATATTTTGGTTTTCCCAAAGCTCTCAGCTTGCTGAGATAGCAGTCAAGATGGCAGGCAGAACTGACACTCAGCTGGGCATTTGGTTGGCCACCCTCTGAATATAAAAAGGCAGTTCAGCCTTGTCCGTCTCAAAAATAACCCGTAAATGTTTGGAGCTCATAAGGAGCTTGTACATCAAATATAAGAAAGGTGCCAAAACTAATTAAAAGCTTCCTTCGTCAATACATAGGTGAATTTGATTAGTTAGTTATGACCTAGGAGGCATTTAAGGACTTCTATGAAACTAAAGAAGGGAGTATAACAGTAACTATTTCTTTTTATAGAGTATCCTTGTCAAACACAAGAGTTATCTTACATGGTGACAATGACAGAACTAGTGACTAGTTACAGCAAAAATCTCACTGTGAATACCACTACCATGGAAAATGAATCCTGGGGAAGCAGCTGTGTTGCAGACCAAAGGAAGTCACTCTAGAAGCTGGATGGAAACTGGTTTATTGACGTGAGACACATAAGAATACGGAGGAAGAACATGGGTTCTTTTCAAAGCTAATGGATCCTAACAGAAGATGGCATTAGAAATGTCACAACCAAGTATTTTCTACTAAATTCTTTTTATGAGAAATGTTGAACATTTATTATTTTGTGTGTGTGTGTGTGTGTGTGTGATAATATCAGTGCTTTCTCTATTAAAGTGTGTGCAATCAGCTTGCAGTAAACTAAAATGTTTTGAAGAGACATTTATAGAAGAATTTTTTTTCTATTTTAAAGCCAGAGTAAACAGGATTTATTAGCCAAAGTTTCATCAACTTAGATTCTTGGAAACAAATTGTTTTAATGAGACATTCTTGAAGAAACTGATGGTGTATTAATATTATATTTTTGATATACTGTTGGGATGTTTAATGTTTTTTCTTCTTGTGTATAAGGAATTTGGCCATGGCCTTTTGAAGGAAGCATCCCGGCATTCACCTGGAGTGATTTGGGGAAACCATGGAAAACCCAAATCTGGATGCCCGGATGGGGATTCGAACCACCGTCCTCCCGAATGCGAGGCCAGAACGCTAGCCGCTACACCACCACGCTCGGTGTGTATGTTATGATTATATGTTTTTTGAATGCGGTGTTGCCTGCCTTGACTATTTAGATTTTTGTGTCTTGCTTTGTCTGGTGAATTGTTTATATGTGCATTGTGGCTGTTATTTCTGTTGAAGAGTGATAATACTTGGAGAGGCAATATGGATCGAAGAGTTTCTGTAGATGTATGTGTGTGATGAAATCTTGGACTAATTTTCGGAACTTGGGGCAGATATTGACAGTAAATTTGTCACAGAGTATGGAAAAGAAATGCTCAGTTCAGGGCAGAATTGCAAGGGAACCAGGCTGAAGTTACAACAAAACTAATAGATTTGATGACAGAAGTAAAGTGGTTAAAATCTAGGGTAACTAATGTGGATTTGAGACTCAAGGGTATGATTCAGAGTATCAAGAATATTGCAAAGCAAACAGAAATGGTAGTACCCATCTTGGAACTGGATGTTCAAACTGGTGATGGGAAAGTAAATGCAGTAGCAAATGTAGAATGTCTCTCAGAAAAAGACAAAATGAGTTGCTTCGAAGAAAATGTCATTATTGAGGAGGTAGACGGAGTTAATTGGGTAGACCAAGTAAAATCAGAGGAGAGTATGATTGAAAGTGATGTAATTTTGGCACATACCAATTTGACATCTGACCTAAATGTAAAATGGATCCAAGTGCAAAGCAAAAAGATGAGCCTGTTGACAATGAAAAATGTGAGGGAGGTATTGGCTAGAAAGGATGAAATTCATAATTTGCACATTCAAAGAGTGATTGAATTTGTCCTGAGTGAATAGAGCAAAATTCTCAGATTTGTAAGGAAATGAAAGAAAGCAAGGAGGAAGTACTAATTTAATGAGAAGGGAATGTATGTGTTAAATTGAAACTTTTTCGCATGTTGTTTGGCTAGGAAAATTGCTATGTATAACAATAATGGCACTGCAGTATGAAGGCAATTTGTTTATCATGATGAAATGTGTGGTTTTGAAGACTGTGTGAAGAATAAATGGATTTTTAGCAAGTGGAAGGAATTAGCAATATTTAAGAAATAGGTGTAAGGTAATTACAAGTTAGAAAAAAGAAATATAGGTAAGAGGCAAGTTACACAGAAAAACTCAATAGTGAACAACTATAATTGTTTCTTTGTCCTCCTTGTATTATAATATTATGTTCTATAACACTAATGAGGAAAAAAAAAGACTAATAGATAAATCGATTTTGATTACAAAATGTTATGAGAAGTAAAGACTGGAATTTTTAATTAAAACAAATTTGTTTCATTTAAAGAGTGCTTGTACATTGTAGATGATTGGTTCTGTAAGAAGTATGATGGTAGGTGTGCATAACATTGTAATAGTAGCATGATGGGAACAGCAAGAAAGAATAAAAAAGTAAACCTGAGAATTTTTATGTAAATATAAGTAAAAGCAACATCTGAAAAAAAGAGCTTTTCTATATAAATACCTTTTCTGTAAAGGAACTTGAACAAACATGTTTTGAGTAGTTTATGCTGTGTGTTGATCAGTAATCATTACCTACTTCTGCCAAGTTTATAAGTGAATCTCTTGATTGATCTAAATCTGAGATCTGATATAAAAGTATGCAAGTTTTTCTTTACAGAAACCTGATGGATTTGAATGAAGCACACTTGCACGAGCGGATCTTGAACCTTCAAGTGCATGCGTGAATTTTTTCCGACCTGTCGATAGTGTCAGTTGCTACAGCCTGGTGGAAACAATTTGGAAGATTCAGAAGGCTTTCACGAGTGGTACAACCGGTTTTAAGATGGCCGCACATCAGAGGAGAACGAACAACGCGCTGGTTGGCCATCAACATGCCAAAATGACCAGGTCATTACCAAAATGGATGCTGTGGTGATGCGGGACCATTGTGTGACAATCCGAGAAATTGCAGAAGAGGTGGGCATCAGCACTTTTTTGGCACATTCCATTGTGACCAAATATTTGGCCATGAAGAGAATGTAGGTGAAATTCATGCTGAAGCTGCTGACATTGAAGTATCACAGGACACGGTGCCTAATGAAGATAATGAAGTGAAGTAGAAACATCACCAATTTCAGTACAAGTGTGGAACAATTCCATGAACACTTAAACGTAAAGCATGAGAGGAGACCCAAATTTTATAAAACAATGGTAGCACTGACTCTGCTGTATGGCAGTGAAAAATGGGTAAATAAAAATACAAAAAAATAAATAAATAGAATACAAAAAAAAAAAACAATACAAAAAAAAATTCAGTTATCCAAAATGAAGTTTCTAAGGCCAGTCAAAGGATTTTCCCTGAATGATAGTAGGAATGAAGAAATAAGGGAACAACTGAATAATTCTTTTCTGAACAACAGAATTTTTTTAAAAAAAAGGGAAAATTGGAAAAACTACATTCGCAGGATGGGTAATGACAGACTTCTGAATCTTGCCCTGCAGTACCATCCTACAGGAAGAAGGGATTTTGGTAGAACTATGAAGAAAAGGTTGGAAACTGAGGTTCGAACAGGATTTTGACCTATCCATGAAGTAGAAGTAAGTAAGTAATATATTTTGGTTTTTGGCGAAGCCCTCAGCTTGAAGAGATAACAGTCAGGGTGGTAGGCAGAACTGACATTAAGGTGTTAACAGGCATCAGCTGGGCAGTCATTTGGTCTGAGTATGAAAAGGCAGTTTTGGCCTTGGCCATCTCAAAAATAACATGTAAATAGCTTGTAAGAACATAAACTGTAGTGGGGGGGGGGGGGGATACCACAAATCCTTCCTCCTTAACTCCCACCATGTGCTGTTGCCTTTGGATATACAGTTTGTGCTTTACTTTTTTTCTTTTTTTTACTGCTTAACGTCTCTTAACAGTGAGGTCTTTAGACATGTGAAATGATGGGGGCCAAGGAATGGGAAGGAATTCGGCCATGGCCTTTATGAAAGAAGCATCCCGGCATTTGCCTGGAGTGATTTGGGAAACCATGGAAAACCCAAATCTGGATGCCCGGACGGGGATTCAAACCGCCGTCCTCCCGAATGCGAGGCCAGAACACTAACCGTTACACCACCACGCTCGGTCATCGTGCTTTACTGAAACTCGGTGACCACCTAAATTGATCTAACCCCAACTTAGGAAAGTTAGATAGTCATAAAAAGACACTGTTGCTATTCAAACTGTTAAACAATATATTCTTCGCAAATTTATATAGTCACAAACTTACAGCATCATAAATCATCACCAAAGAATTTTAATTGCAGGAATGATTAACACATTTGAGACAGACCAACCTCACGACCCCTAACTGAATTTACAGTCATATGAGGTATGTTAATCGCGCCACATGCTAACCTCAAAGTTCAGCATGCCTGCCTGGGCACTTACATCTACCTAGCTTCGCACCCAGATCACGCAATAAAGTAGCATGGTCACGCTCCAACTGATTTTCAAAGACTGCGGGAGAAGAGCCTAGGGCTGCTATTTATAGAAGACACCTGGGAATGCAGCATTTTCCTGTTTCACATGAAAGCAGTCCCAGCTCTGATCAAATGTAATCCTCCATGCTTGTGGATTTCACCACCTGATTTCCTCAATGTGCAGGAATAGATTCCTATCCACCTAAAATTTTGACAGTAGATGGGTGGGCTTATAAACATTAATATCAATACAAATAAATTTTTTCGTAGCTTCAATAGTTTGGCCGTAAAAAATTATTTTCTGAAATTCCAAAAAATGTTTATATCTTCCTCAGTTCTAAAGCTACAAAGCTGAAATAACTTTTAATCTGCTTCTAATTTATTGTTCTTTCATTTGGTACTAAGATCAACTTGCCTACTGTTTTCTAACCAGTTGAACCAAAATTGTTAATATATGAAAATCGATATCTTTTAAAATATTTAACTGACAGCTCTCAAACATATTTTAAACGATTCTATGTTCCCTTCTCAGTAAGAAATCATTATTCTCTAACTGTAATAACAGCAATTCGATGGTTTTATTATTATTTCACTAAATTGGAAAATTTTCTTCTACATTTAAATTCTCCCGTTACTGGAAGAAGCCATATTAATTTATTTATCCACAAGTTTATATTTCTGATATCATCCAAAATACTGCACAAATTCAAAAACCAATTGTAGCGTCATTCCTAGAGGAAAATTCTCGTTTAATTTAAACATAATTTCTCCTTTGAATTAATTCTCTCCTAAGTTTGGCCAATTTTTCATTTTTGCATAACTTTCCTGCTAATTCCAAATTTTGAAGTCTCATATCACTTCAGGAAAACTTTCTACCTATAATTTTACTAACTTCATTCTAGTAGTTATAGTCCTAAATAGCTCAGAAAATGAATGTAATGATTTCTTCTATGAAATAATCTGAATCTGACATATCAGATATGCTAATATTACATTCTGACAGTCTATAACCATTTAATCTTATGTATGACTTGAATTATGTATGCAAACAACTTTAAAACTGATCTGCAATGCTATTTAACAGAACTCGCTGTTCTATAAACAAATTTTGTTATGCAGTTACAAAATTTCTAGGTTACCTTACAAGATGGCAAATGCTTCCTTAGTTGTCATACCAGCAAACTTGATTAATTAGCTAAGATCTTGGTGGCATTTAGAGACTTCAATGAAAATAAAGAACAGAGTTTAACAGCAACTACTTCTTTTCTATAGAGTACCCTTGTGAAACCTGAGAGTTATCTTACACTATGCTCTTCTGAATGCTAGACCAAGTGTTAGTGCTCACTCACATGGCTTAGCCAAGATAAAATGATTTTGAAAGAAATTACTAAAACTTTAATAAAGCTGAAGGCAGCTGACACAAATTACCACCTGATGAAGAGCAACAAAGACAATATCAGTAGGGAGAAAACAATGCTACTAACCATTATAGAATGGAAGAATTATACAGAAAGTAAGCCCATCAATTGTCAGTGATAATAAGATGCACATAACAAATAAACAATGTTCCTGGTAACCTCTTAAATATGAGAGAGAATATATAACATGTACAATCATCTTAAACAAACTTCCATAGCTACAGCTAGTGAATGAAACATTAGCTGATATACTCTATAAAATGATGAAGAGGTCACTCAAAATTTTGATTATTTATTGTTTGTTTCATTCTCTGTCACTGCAACCTTCCTGTTTTTAGCTTTGCTAAGGTATGAGTTTACTTGCTCTATCCTTGTTTCAATAAAAATTAATTTGTAATGAACAAAATAAAAACATATAGCATACAGAACAAAACAAAACATTTAACAGTCTTGCTATACATAAATTACCTCAGTGTTATTGCAAAGCCAATGATGAAATTAATTCCACATAGTAAAAGAAAGTAAGATATAAGTGAATTAAAATCAGATTACAAAACTCCATTTATGATTAATAATCAATTGACATTTTTTTAAAATAATAAAGACATAGTAAAAGGTAAAATAACATTTAACTACACAATATACAGTATAATCAAATGAATAATTTATCATAGTGCCTTAGGTCTAGTAAATATCCAGATGATAAAAATAAGTAATGATGTAAACTAAATTGAATAATATAATTGATACGTAGTTCTAATAGTGTCAGTTCCTAAAATTCTTGTAAGCAACCAACTGATTTTAACAAAATGTTTCAAACCATTTATTGAAGACTCAAATAGGTAGGTTGTATGGAAATAGAGGAATTATTACATTAAATAGTTAAATAAATTAATTGCACTGAACACAGCCTCAAGTAAGGAGCTCATATTGGGGTGAGAGCAAATTCCTGATGTTGTCTCAGTATGAATGAGACTGAGCACTAAGCCAGTTGACTTTGCTGTATGCATATTGAATTCATCAGCAGCTGTATCTACGTTAATAAGTGTATTAACACTACAATATTTCATATCACACCATGCTACACCATGTAACATCCGATATTACTTTATGTAAAGCTCAGTTTTAATAATTTTACAGTTATGATTCCATATTTAATTTAAAATACTTTGGGTAGTTCCTTAATCATGCTTAAGAGGAATGAGACAAAAGGGAAAGGAGGAAGCATATGCTCATGCCGAGTTATGCCACATAAGTGAACTAAATGTTGACCTATGTGGATGAAGAAGAGATGATTTAGGGAGAACAAGAAGTAAACAATGGATTTCATTGCAAATTATTATCATTGGAAATTAAAATAAATAATGATAAAAATAATAAAATTTATAAAAAATAACAAAAATAAATTAATACTTCATACCAAATTAAGAGAGAAAAACTGATGTATTTAACAGAGGTTGAGGCCATTTCCAACAAGATTTTTCCAAAGTTATCAATTGACAACTTTGTGTTTTCTCCAGAATATTATGGATTATGTATTGCCTACTTTTTGTGTTGTCACAGCAAATTTGCCTTCAACTTTTGTAAGTGATGTGTTTACCTTCTCTCACCTCTTTTATCTTCATATGGCCTTAAAACAACATTATTACCATTATTATTATTATTACCATCCTTTTGTTTAATTTACCTTCAAAAATGCAAAACTGAAGTTCAAAATAAGGAAGAATAAGGAAATAAATGCAACACATGCCAAAGATTGAAAGCAGGAGAGCAGCAACAAACAAATATTACAATATTTTGATAGTAAACCTTATTGATGAGTAGGGTTTGGATCTTTATGTCCAAAAAAATCAAGAAATATGTAGTTAAATTTGACCTTAAAAGTAGGTAAATATGATTTAAAAGAGACAAAATATGACCAAACATTCAATTTACTATACATTAAAACATACTCAATGGTACATCATTTATTTTATGTAGCAGTGTGACTTCCATGTAGACAGTATAAATTGCTTCTGTGCACTCGCTGTAACATTGTGAAATTATTTTTTTTCGAACATTATTTTTTTGTTCATGTAAAAGAACATATTACTAGAATTTTACATTTAAAAATGGGAATTTTTTATAAATTTGTTGCGAATTAGTGTATATACTATTTTTTATTCTTGTTTGATATTGCAGTATATCACCATACGCATCTTCAAGTTCTCAAAGAGGAATTTTCTCCAGTTGTTGCTTAAAACTATCTTGTTGTAGGAGAAACTTCATTTGACATCAAAAGATGTCACGGGAGCATACTTAAACAGAGTCAGGTCACTGCAATTTGATTGTGGGTCATCTTCCGTCAAAACAGATTCACCACCATGTAAAATTTCACTAATTTTACAAATTTTTTATATCCAGTAATCCCACACAACACTTTACCAAGTATGTTTTTCAGCAAACTAGCCACAGTACCCCTGCTTGGTCTATCTCAGATTCCACACTTTTAATGACCCCCAAACTTTCATGCAGTTCTAGACCAATTTCTTCAAGACACGAAATTTCAGTTGTATGTATGTATTATATATGTCAAATTTCTGAACAAATTGCTGGAAAAGAGTTCTTGGACAATTTTTATCGAAGATACTTCACTGCTATTAAAATTAGAAACTATTTTTTGTTTGTTTTTGTAATACTCACAGTAATAGATAACTGCATCATTACCATGTGCCCCAACAAGTAAGTATTGGTTGGGGTGGAAGAGGGATGGATGGTGTGTCTTCTTTAAATTTTGCCTCTGTGATTGGAGCTTTGACAAAAATCTTTTTCACATTTGATATTAACCTATCAACATCAGGGAAATTTAGTCTTACTTCCTTGGCAACCATATGTAATCCATGAGCGAGACAAGTTAAATGCACCATCGAAGGACACAACTTCTTAAGACCTTTTCCAGCCTTTAGGATGTACAGCACAGTATCAGTTACAAATACTAAGACATGTTCTCACTTAACTTTACCATTCCATAACAGTTTCATAGCGTTGTCAAAATGGACTGCAATTGTTGAGTGGTTTACTGATTTAAGAACTTCACAGTCCAGTAAAAATATATCACCCAGTCTGTCAGCAAGGAGGGTTCCAACGATAACATTTACAACGTATCTCCCACAAGCATCAGTATTTTCATTCATTCATACTCAGATCTTATTGATGCCTATCTTTGTTCTGATAGTCTGCAATACATTTTTATAACAAAACAGTAAATAGTTCTTCCTCAAAGTTGATTTGGTTGGAATCATCTGTGTTGTGTATTTCTCCAATAAGGATTTGAAATGTTCATTGTTAACTTTATTATGTGGGATGTTGGCTGATACCATCATTTTACAGAGATCCTTAGAAAAAATTGACAATTTGGAAGATGATGAAGCTGTAGATGTATCAAAAAAAAAAGTCGCTGTTTGCTTTGTCGAGCTGAATGCCATGACACGTTATTCTTGTGTCTTGATGTATTGCAATGCTGCTGCACATGAAATCACTTTGTTGAAATCACTTTAGTTTGACATAATTTACAGAAAAGAACTCTTCCATCTGTATTAACATGTGCCTCTCCAAATTTCTCTGTAACTTTGCACTTACAGCAAATTTTGTTTTCAGCATGGCAGTACTCACTGATCCAGTGCAGATTGAACACTGGCTGAGGATTGATTAAAAAAGCATTGGTGACAGTGTGTGAGTGACCAAAGGCTTTGTGCTTGTCTCAATGCATAGAGTCTGGTATGCGGCGAATGCCTGACCTTGGATTGGAGGGGTTTCCAGCTAAGCAGCGGTTTATAAGTACTGAGGACCATAGGAAGACTATTGGTTCCTCTCAACTCACTGGTGAGTCCCTGCAGTGGACTAAACTCTGGCGTTACCATTCTAAGTGAGACACTGATTGATGCGGCTTGACACAGGCCTACTGCTGCAGCATTGTCGAAATTAAAAGGCGGGTGGAACATTAACGTTTAGAGAGTGACAATAACTTATAACTTCAGTTCTTAACTGGTGAATTCTGACCAATTCAGTGACAATTAGTTTTGTTCCTTTCTGCAGTGTATAACAGGAGAAAAATTCTGTGAATAATTATCTTAATTTCTTGTCATCTATAATGCCTATTAAAAAAATTACCTGATTTTTCCTCAAAATATGACCATAAATATTATTGTAATATGGCCAAAATTAGGAAATGGCTTGAATATGCATTTATATGCTATATAAAATATGTTTAACTACAATCAGAAATGTTGAATCAATGTTTAGTTCAGCATTTCAGCTCAAAAAGAAGGCAGGAAAAAATATGACTTTTTCTAAAGATCCGAATCCTATTGATGAGAATAGACAAGACTCATGGCAACTGGATCAGATTAGTACACATACAGGCTCAAAACTGCAGTCAGTTAATAATAAATTTCCTTAATGTCCTATTCCATAAATTACTCTGGATAAGTTTTTTATAAGATAATTAAAACAGTTTCCCCCATACTCCACCAAGTGAAAGGATTTATGATACACCAGCTACAACATTTTTCTTGTACTACTTGATCTACCAAGCTTTGCATTGGGGCTGCATATAAAAGTTTTGAGTATTATTTTGTCTGAACAATTTGTCAAAAATATCCTCTAAAAATAGTGAAACACTCCGCCAACCGCTGAAATCCTATTCAGCACAATTGTGTAGCTGGCTGCCACCAGCAGAGAGAGAGGGGAGTGGGGGAAATTCCTTGCTGATTATATGGTTGTACTGGTGGAAGTTACATTATTTACATTTTGACCTAGGGCATGGATGTATTTGCCTGTTATTGTAAAGGATGACTAATTATAATACCTAAATTTTTTCAAAACATGTTTTTTTATTTCTGGAGTGTAAAGCCAAAGTAGACTAAGTATTTCAACACTTGAGCAGGATATGTATAACTCAAGTGAAAAAAGCTGGCCCATACTGAATGTAAACCAATTTAGCAATTGCAAATGTTTAAAATCAAAAGGCAAATCAGTCATTCCTGCCATCATGGGGATACACAATACAAAGATGTTCTCTCCTTTCACATTTCTGGTTATTACTTGTATTGTTGCCTCAATTACATTTTGGAGCAATCTTTTAACTGAAATTTACAACCAATTCCATAGCTTAGGGGGGGTCAGTGTTGCACGGAAGAATTATTTGAGAGCCAATTATTAAATTTATGCTGCCTGGAGGAATTCTGTATGGTTCCAATTTGTTGAGAAATTTCTTGAGGTAAAATACAGCTTTTTCAACTTCCTTCACAGCATTGATAGACATATGGGTCGTTGCAGATCTTCGAACCTTTTCATGAATTACATCACTGCCATAGTTGACACTGTTGTTTTTGAGCAAAATAATCACTCTTTTTCAAAGCCATTGGTGGTTCCTACTATTATTTCTGTTTATGTTTGGAAAACCTTTGTCAATTAAGTCATCAGCTAGTGGCAGTGAAGTGCAGAGGTCATTTGGAAGCAGGAGTTGTACTAAGTGTGATAAAAACTAATGAGAATTTTTAATTTTTTCAGAAAGTATTTAGGTAATCTTCAATGTTAATCCTATTTCCTAAAGTAGTCTTTATGTCAATGTATGTTCGAGTTTGAGAATTACTGTTGGAACCCCTCACATTAACTGTTAGATAAGCAAAGTGGCATGCAGCAGTGCATTGTGGTGCAAAATCCATTAGTTGACTCTCCAACATTCATGTCATTCTTTCTGGACTGCCTAATGCAAACTGCCCAAACTTATGGTTGTACTCCTCGATGACTTCTCTAATTGTAATTCTTCTATTAGCAAGCATTATGTATTTACAATACTTGCATACTACCTGCAACTTTGAAAACAGTACCTTTGGATACATATGACAGTTGTACTGTACATAATTACGCAGTCTTTCTCGGCGTTGAGAATATAAATATTATTCTCGGGTGACTAGCCGAGTTATAAGAGTGTTATAATTACACAATATTTCGGCGCTCTCAATCGCCGGCGCCATCTTCCGGTAAAGTGAGATCAGGAATGTGCGAAGTTGCTGAGCTAGACCAGACTCCCGCTGCTACCTCTGATTGGTCGGCTGTGGAACCAGTCGTAGCAGGGGTCAAATCTCGTTGCGGCTTGAATCGACGCCAAGGTGGAGTTACGGCTAGATTTGATGTCCTCTTTCACATGGCATGTAGCGAACGGGCTTAAAGTCATTGCTCCTTCGTAGATGATATCCGAAAACAAAGCCTTCGCCATAAAATTGTTTGTCCAACTGATGGGTCAACACGGATCCGTTGCAGGCCTCATATTGAGACATGCTGCCACATGATTGGTCAGATTTGTAGCCAGGGTCCTGCCTCGTAACAACTCGTCGTTCAATAGAAAGAATAATCAGAAGGCAAAATCTTCCCCATAAGCTGATCATTAATGCCTGAGCAACATATTGCTCCCGTTGATCTGGACACACCGTGTAATGCGTCCCAGTCGCGCTGTCGATGAATAGTATTGATGATTGGCGACCAGGCTTCACTCAGCTGGTACCCGCTGTCGCGGTTGACCAGGTTAGAGGCGAGTCGAATTTCTACTGCTTCCATAAGGATGCTGTTCCAGAAGCTCCCAGTATGCGCCAGTACTCTGGTATTTTCAAAATCAAAACCATGGCCATGTTTGAGGCTGTGTTCTGCCACCGCAGACATGTCTTTCTGCCCCAGACGAATGTGTTGTGCATGTTCTAGACAACGTTGGTGAACACACCGCACTGTCTGGCCAATGTAGCTCTTCCCACATTCACAACTAATGCAATATACTGCAGGTTTCTGCAGAGCAAGGTCATCCTTGGGGGAGCACAAGGTGTTCTTCACCTTCGGTGGTGGCAGGAAAACGGTCTTAATTCCACTTTTTGCTAGAACCCGTCCTATCTTGGACGTTTTGATGCAACAGGTACACTGATTATCATATAAGACTGGCATTCCAAGAGCCAACACGTAGGCTCAACAACACCAATAAAGAGCCACCTGATCGTCTTGCCTTCTTGCCATACTCTGGCGCCACAACATCCAAGATAGGACGGGTTCTAGCAAAAAGTGGAATCAAGACCGTTTTTCTGCCACCACCGAAGGTGAAGAACATCTTGTGCTCCCCCAAGGATTGCTCTGCGGACACCTGGTGTATATTGCATTAGTTGTGAATGTGGGAAGACCTACATTGGCCAGATGGTGAGGTGTGTTCACCAACATTGCCTAGAACATGCACGACACGTTCGTCTGGGGCAGTAAGATAAGTCTGTGGTGGCGGAACACAGCCTCGAACATGGCCATGGTTTTTGATTTTGAAAATACCAGAGTACTAGCGCATACTGGGAGATTCTGGAACAGCATCCTTAAGGAAGCAGTAGAAATTCGATTCGCATCTAACCTCATCAACCGCGGCAGCGGGTACCAGCTGAGTGAAGCCTGGACGCCAATTATCAATACTATTCATCAACAGCGCAACCGGGACGCATTACACGGCATGTCCAGATCAACGGGAAGTTTGGTGGTAACATAAGCGAGTAATTTTTTGCTCAGGCATTAATGATCAGCTTATAAGGAAGGTTTTTCCTTCTATTGAACGATGAGTTTTTACGAGGCAGGACCCCGGCTACAAATCTGACCAATTACATGGCAGCATGTCTCAATATGAGGCCCGCAACGGATCCGTGTTGACCCATCAGTTGGACAAACAATTTATGGCGAAGGCTTTGTTTTCGGATGTCATCTTCGAAGGAGCGATGACTTTAAGCCCGTTCACTACATGCCATGTGAAAGAGGACATCATATCTAGCCGTAACTCCACCTTGGCGTCGGTTCAAGCCACAACGAGATTTGACCCCTGCTACGACTGGTTCCACAGCCGACCAATCAGAGGTAGCAGCGGGAGTCTGGTCTAGCTCAGCAACTTCGCACGTTCCTGACCTCACTTCACCGGAAGATGGCGCCGATAATTGAGAGCGCCGAAATATTGTGTAATTTTAACACTCCTATAACTTGGCTAGTCACCCAAGAACATTATTTATATAGTTGTACTGTAGTTCATAAGTAATCACCACAAATCACAGTTTTTCCTGTTGGAACATTTTTCCCCAACAAACCAGCCTTCAGCCTTGTTCAGGCATTACCATCACCATGGATTCAGAAGTTCTTTACAATTGTTTGAAACAAACCCCCCTCTGCTTCAGTGTTTCATCAGCCCTCAATTTTGAAGCCTTCATTCATTGCTATTTGAGTGGAACTTCCCAATGACTTTCTGTTTCTGTAGCTCAGAATATACAAGCCATCATTCACAACTAATAAATGGTAAAATGACGTTTTTCAGGTAATTCGTATGCCCTGATGCCTTTTGCCAGTTTAGCTTTCAGATGTGCTTATCCTATTGACTGATTGTCTTAAGTGTCATTATAAATCACTGCAAATGTTGCTGTTGAAATAGAATTCAGGATGCATTAAATGTAATAGTAAACATCCTCTGATTCTGTAATAGCGAAATCTATTACATTTTCAATTATAAACTGATGTGTGACACTGTTCGCCTGCTTTTATAATCCCACTGGCAGTGAGAGGGTCAAAATAAAGGAGGAGAACAGCAAGCAGTGAGTCTTTCTGTTTCCTGCCAAATTGGAACCAGTCCAATACCATTCAACAAGAAATTTCATGGACTTTCAGAATATCACTGTCCTCTTTGGCCGATTTCCCTACCATTTTCAAGATATTTGAAAAGTAGCACATGCAAATTTTGAACAGGAGGTATAGAGGTTTTATGGGATTTGAGGATTTCACTATCCACATTGGCTGATTTTCCTACCATTTTTAAGATACATGACAAAAACTGAAAATTTGCAAGTGTAAATTTTGCTTAAGAGTGGTGAAGGAAGAAAGAGGTTGGGTTTTTGTCTACCTAATATAAACAATATTTTTCAGGTTGTTTTAAAACACACATGTGCAAAGTTACATCGAGATCGAATAAGAAATGTGGGTTTGGATTTGTATAAAGAACATACAAGTATATACTCATCCATTTTTATATATCAATTAAATGAGTTTTATACATTTGTGTGCTTTGCCCTTACCTAACAGTAATCCATTTGTTCTGATTCATGAGTTTACCAGTATAATTGTATTAGCAACCATATATCGAACCTCCAAGACTAAGAAGATTTAATGGCATGATCTGTGAGTTCACAAAAATATAAGTGAAAATTGATCTTCCCATTCAAGAAGACAAGCTTCATACATTTTAAAGTCTGAAATCATGTTCTCCGCCTGTACCAAAAGCAAAAGAGCAGATTGACAGATGATTTATTGCTACAACAGAATGGTGACAGATAAGAACAATGTAGCTCCCAAGGAGTGGCAGCCACTATTTAGTGCCCACCATCTGCCAGCAAGATTTGACCTGTGATGTAAAACATACACTGCCCTTAACAGGTTACAAACCAACCATGGACAATGTGGCTCACTGATGTGTGAGTGGGGTGTGAGAACTTTATCCAGATGTGACTGTGGTGCACCACAACAGACTATCTGCCATATTGTCACTGAGGGTAGTAAGAGGGTGCACCAAGAATCACTGAAAGACTTTGTTAAAGTATCTAGAGCTGCTATAGAGCTGCTATAGTGTGGTTGTAAAATCTGGACTTACAACTTAAAACTTTCATTTTAGGAGCATTGTTGACTGTTTTAGGATGACACATTGTTATTTATTCTCTAGTATTGTATATATTGTGTATTTTGCCACAAACTAAATAAATAAATAGTCAAACAAATCAAATAGGTTGTTTAAACAGTTGTGTATTTAACAACAAATTATCATAGACAAAAAAAATACTGATACAACAAGGTAACTAATTAATAAAAGTTACAAAAAATGAGATCTCAAAGTGTAACTACGTAAAAATTAAAACTTTAATGATGTTACCCACTGTTTTCATAGTGAGGTTGAGCTGGGTATCAACTTTTGCAGTATGAGCACTATTCAATCAGGAGAGCAGTAATATACTGCTGCAGAGAATATTGGCAAAGGACTGTTTCTCGAAGAGTTTGAGCACCTGCACCCCACAGTGTACCAGCCAGTTCTTTCCAAAGTTCACATAGGTGTTCACATTTTCTGCAGTACTAGACAAATTGTGTCAAAAGGTAAATGTTCAATCCAGATATTTTGGGTGGTCTTTGTGCTCGACTCCTCGAAGGGGTCCAAAATTTGATAATATTTGCAAGCTCGTTTTTAGAAGTGGAAGCAGCAAGACACTGTCTTTGTCAGGTTGGGTTATAGCTTCCACTTAGTGAAGGATTTGCAGTGCTTGGTAAGATTCTTGAAGAGCTCTGGAAGATATTACACTAATAAGCACTAACCATATCATCCACATACTGCAATTTCCTGTAACTCAGTTGAGGCACATCTGCAATATAGAAATTAATTCTTATGGGATGCACAGTAGTTCTGGAATTTGTGATAACTCAACATTTTGATCATTGATGTGTGTTATACCATATTCCATGTATGATCTTGAGGAAGAGCCCCTTAGGCCAGACAGTATCACAAGCTGCTGATAAGCCAATGAACACAGCTCCTGTCTTCTGTCTCCTTTGGAATCCAATCATCCAGTCCCTATGTGAGTAATGAGCTTGAGAACCTGATAGAGACAACTAGCTTTGGCATAAACCCAGCCTACACTGGAGCAAAACTCAACAGATCATCATCAAATTTTGCATAGCACACATTTAGGGTGAGACACAGCTCAGTTTCATATTTCAACCAGATCAGTTAAAGCTGTGATGATCAAAAAAACTGGAACTATTCTAGATCTACAGCCATATGTAAACACAAGACCAAATTTCAGTTGACTCCCCAACCCCAGCCAATTCCTAGTCCACAAACATTGTTATCCTTGTACCATGAGACAGTTGCGGATCCTTTTTGTGAAACAGACTGTGTTGCAAGATATGTAACATACACCATGCTGCCGCCATCGACACCAACAATGCCAGAAGCTTTCCCATCATAGGTCATGCCACCTGTGAAACTTCCCACGTAACATTCCAGTTAACCTGCAACTACGGCCCAGCTTCCTACATAGGTTTGACCACTGATCAAATATCACAAGAATGAAAGACCACAGGTAAATGGCATTTACTAAGAAACCAGACCACCCAGTAGTTATCCATGCCACCTCTCATGACACCAATAACTTCCATTCATGCTTCAACATCCACAATGTTAGAGTGCTTTCAAACACTAGCCTCTCTGAACCCAGAGGGTGGGAACTATCCTACAAGTACATACTAGGCACTAGACATCACCTAATCTTAACTTAATATAATAACCAGTGATTGCTTCAAATTTTCTTTCTTTCCCTCATCTCCTATCATCTACCCCCTTTACCAACCTAATTATTATGTTTATTTATTTTTATACTTTTATTTTGTTTATTGATGTATTTAATATTTACTATTTTATTTGATTTTGCTGCTCTTTTTGTCTTCCCATGACTAGTTTTCATTATATATTTATTAACTTTACAATGCTCAGGTATTCTCTCTAATTCACTACCACTCTATCAGACCTCTTTTTTTTTTCAACTTGCCAACTTCAGTTGCCCTGCTCAACGGTCACTATTTGAGGCCATCGGATAGAGCATTTAGCCTTCTTCTATTTCTGATGAAGGGTTAAGACCCAAAAATTGCAATCTTTCTTGTGCTTATGTCCATTATGTCGTCCATGCCACCCTGTCATCATCTAAGGTAGGTGGCAGTTCATTTTCCTACTATTTTATTTTACTATTAAGTGTCCACTATATATATATTCCACACTGGTATGGCCTCAGGGCCATGGAACATTTTCTGGACCAGTGCACTCCCAACAGCCTCCCTATGACATTCTTCCTCATCAAATTGGTGCACCTGATTCTCAATAACAACTACTTCTCCTTTGAAAGTAACATATATCACCAAACCTGTGGAACTGCCATGGGCACCCGCATGGCCCCCTCTTATGCTAATCTTTTCATGGGCCATCTGGAACAGACATTTCTGGAGGAAGTCCTTCTCAAACGCCTCATTTGGATTCAATTAATTGATGATATCTTTATGATTTGGACGCGTGGAGAAAACAAACCACTAAATTTAATGAACCATCTCTATACATTTAGCATGCTGAAATTCACTTGGTCCTACTCCCACACACAGGCCACATTCCTGGAAGTCTATTTACACCTCTCCAATGGCTTCCTCAACTTTTCAGTCCACATCAAACCCACCAACCTTCAATAGTATCTCCATTTCGACAGTTGCCACCCGTACTAAACCAAACGTTACCTCCCCTACAGTCTTGGCATTCAAGGCAGTCCCTCATGAATTATTCAAGCAGTATTTCACAAGTATTCATTTCTTGCAACTACCCTCCAGCTTTGGTGAACAAACAGGTTTCACAGTTAACATTACAACCTACTCAGCCCATCAGTCATCCAAAACCAGCAAAAACCAACCAAAATCCAGTCTTGGTCACACAATACTACCCAGGCCAGGAAACCATTAACAGAATCCTCCGGCAGGTCTATGATTTCCTATAAACCTGCCATGAAATGAGATCCATTCGTGCTAAAATGCTCCCTGCACCTCCTAGAACTTGTTCCAGCAGACCTCCTAACCTCAGCAAACTTCTAGTCTACAAACAAAGTCTTACTCGTCCCAACAGTCAGCCCCAAGGCTTTTTCCCATGCAATAGACCCCACTGCAAGATGTGCGACATACACCACGCCTCCACCACTTTCACCAACCCTGTCACAGGGGAAAGCTTCCCTATCATAGGACACACCACCTGTGAAACTTCTCATATAATTTACCACTTAACATGCAACCAGTGCCTGGCCACAAATCCACTTTCCATAAGAATAAATGGCCACCTACAGACGGTGTTCACACAGAACCCAAAGCACCCAGTTGCTGCCCATTCTATCACCCATGACACGAATAATTTCAACTCTTATTTCATGGTCCATGCTATCACTCCCTAATAGCACTAGCTCCTCTAAACTCAGAAGGTGGGAACTGGGCACAAGGCAACCACCTGGTCTCAACTTCAGATAATACCCACTCATTATTATTATTATTACTTATGTTTACCCTTTTTTAATCCTCTCTTTGCCTCCATCCCCACTACCTATATTGAACCACCACTAACCTAAGGTGATGTTTACTTCATAGTCTCATTGGTTTTTTTAAAATTATTATTGTATTAATATATTTTTATAATTTTTAATATATATATAATTTTTCATATTTAGATTTAATTATATTTTGCTCTTCCCACTGACCAGAGATCTGTTTGGATATTTATCTATGCTTGGGTATTAGCTCTGAATCACTGCCCCTACTTTTCCTCTGTTTGAATTGACCCCCATCATTTTCCTGGCCAACAATATTTCTGTGAGAGAGTCTCCAACATCACCCATCTCCCATAATGTTCTCCTGTCGACAAAGAGCTTGTCCCAAAAATTTCTTTATCAGTTGTATTTTTGTCTTTTCTGTGTGTTCGCGCCTCACATCCATCATCTAAAGGTAAGTGGTGGCTCATTTCCCTATCCTAATTTAATTCCTTTTCACTACTTAGCTCATTTGTTTTAATTGTTTACTAATATATATATATATATATATGGCAATAACCATTGCTTACTGAAGTTGAAGATTGCTGCAAAACATGGAAAGACACATACATCTTTTTTTTTTTTTTTTTTTTTTTTTTTTTGCTGTCATCAGTCTTTTGACTGGTTTGATGCAATCCTCCACCACTTCCTATATTGTGCTAACCTCTTCATCTGAAGATACCCACTTACAATTTACATCTTCAGTTATCTGCTTCATATATTCTAATCTTTGTCTACTTCTACAGTTCTTTCCTTTGACTGTTCCCTCCACTAACAAATTAACCAATGTGACCCACCATCCTGTCTCTTTCTGTAAAACTATTCCATTAGCTCCTTTTCTCACCCATCACTTCCAAAACACATTCATTTCATGCATTATCTATCCAGTTAACTTTCAGCTTCCTTATATAGCACATTTCAAATGCTTCAATTTTCCTTTTTACTGGAATTCCTAATGTCGATGCTTCAATACCATAAAGTGCTCCCACTTAAGAGTTTTAAAAAGTTCTTTCTGAGTCTTAGATCAATATTTGAAACTAAAAGATTTATCTTTTTCATGAAAGCTCTTTTTGCTAGTGATATTCTACTTTTAACATGATTCCTGCTTTGGGTATAAATTGTAAGGTTACTTCCTAAGTAGGTGAATTCATTTACATCTCTTATCGCATCTATTTTTATATTTAACCCACTATTACTGCTATCACTTCCACTACATTTCATCACTGCTGTCTTGCTTTTGTTTACATTCCTTCAGTATTTTATTCATGACATTCAGTAACTTCTCAGTATCCTAAGTCTTTTCTGTTGACAGGACAATGTCATCAGCAAATCATACCAAATAGATTTTTTCTCCTCGAACACTTATGCCATATGCAAATTTTTCTTTTACTTCCTTTCTTGCTTCTTCTACAAACAAACTGAATATTAATGGACATAGAGAACAACCTTGTCTCACACCCTTTTTAAACGATGCATGTCTCTCATGATTCTCTACTTTCATTATGGCCACTTCATTCCTATAAAGAATATGATGAATTCTTTTATAGTGATACTTAACATTTCTTTAAAATTTTGACCATTTTTTCCCACCTAAAATTATTAAAAGCATCCTCATTTTTCCTGAATCTCCCTTCAAGTATTAATTTTAAAGCCAGAATTTCTTCTCTTGTTCCATGGTTTTTCCTGAATCAAAACTGATCTTCACCTACTCTTCTACTATCCTTTCCATTCTTCTGTAAATTATCCTAGTCACTAATTTTGAAGCGTGTGATGTTAGACTAATGGTCCGATAATTCTCACAATTGTCAGCTTGTGCTTTCTTCGGAAGAGTTATGATGAAACTTTTCTTAAAATATGGTGGAATCTCTCCTGTTTTGTAACTGTTTGATAACGGTTTCAATAATATCTGGATTCCTTCTTATCCTAGGGATTTCAGAAGTTCTGCAAGAATCTCATCAATTCCAACGGCCTTATTTAGTTTCAGATCTTTCAAAGCTCTATCAGATTCTCATTAATGTTGACATCACAGTCTTTTTCAAGTACACTGTTGTTTAATTCATCCCCATTATACAGTTTTTGTATGTATTCCTTCCATCAGGTTGCTCTTTTTTTTAGTTTGAAAGAGATTTCCCATCAGCAGCCATAATGCTTATATAGTTTTCTTCATTTCTCCAAAATTTTGTTTGATCTTCATAAATGTCTTTCTACGCTGCAGGAATCTCCAACTTCAGTAAGTGATGGTTAGTCTCTATCCAAATGTTTAATGTATCTACTTTACAGTGCCTTTGTTTTATAACAACCTATTTACAAGGACTAATAGAATCAGTAGGCACTAAACAGTGGGACAAATAAATATTTTATTTACATATATACAACAAAATATAAATCCATAACTCACCACAGATGAAGCCAGGAGTGCAAACAAACAAACATGAATATATACAGGGTGTTACAAAAAGGTACGGCCAAACTTTCAGGAAACATTCCTCACACACAAACAAAGATAATATGTTATGTGGACATGTGTTCGGAAACGCTTACTTTCCATGTTAGAGCTCATATTGTGGACGGCTGTGATACAATACACCATTCTCCAGGGCTGCATCAGCGCATCAGGGATTCCATGCGATGGAGGGTGGATGCATATATCCTCGCTAACGGAGGACATTTTGAACATTTCCTGTAACAAAGTGTTTGAAGTCGCGCTGGTACGTTCTGTTGCTGTGTGTTTCCATTCCATGTTTAATGTGATTTGAAGAGAAGTAATAAAATGAGTTCTAACATGGAAAGTAAGTGTTTCCGGACACATGTCCACATAACATATTTTCTTTGTTTGTGTGTGAGGAATGTTTCCTGAAAGTTTGGCCGTACCTTTTTGTAACACCCTGTATATAACAACATTTTGGTATAAAGTGTAATCATTTTTCAGGTAAGACATATGGCAAAGGGATCAGATGTGTACACATTGAGGCCTACTACATGACTCAATGTGGGTTTACATTCTCTATCCTTTTATCCATCCTTATTTTCATTTACTAACAGCATTTTCATTGTCACTGTATAGTTTAATTACTGACCACCAAAATTTCTCTGACAAATGTCTTCACCCACACTCCTAATTACTCAGCCCCTTGTTTCCTATCGCAGTAACCACACAATTATCCCAAAGGACTTTGCATGTATATTTTATATGTATGTGTTTCTGTACTGCTGTACCCTATGTTGTGGTAAACGGTGGGCTCAACAATACCTTAGTTTTTCTCTGAGCTTACGACTTATTCTTTAGCCTTCTTTAGAACTGTCACAGAATCTTTCCCCCACTGAGCTATCAGCTTCGTTCTGCAACCTTCTATACAGTTACTGCATGACATTTAAAAGCTCAGAGGAGGAAGAAGTACATAGCTCTACCCAGAAAACTGGGGATTAATAATGAATACAGCTGAGGTTTCCCTCTCTTTCTTGATAGTATCACACTTACAGGCACCATTTCATTCATACGTAATAAATAATTACGATGTATTCTATTTCCTCTGAGTCATGATGCATATATAATACAACATAATTTTCCTTATTTTTTTAACATTTTACCTTATATTAACATGTCTACTTTAAATAAACAGTACAGAAGATATGGAATTGCCTATGACTTAGTTTCTAAATACATTGAAGATTTAAATCCTTAGATTAAACAACCATGGATAACATTACTGCAGGTTATTCCAAATTGTTTTCAAAAAATGACTTTGCCTAGGTGGAAATAAAAATAAACCAAAAGTCAAATTTTGCTATTTGAGCCTGATTGTGTCTAAAATGTCATTTCCTTGTCTGTGGAAAATAGTGGTTTCTTACTCTTCCCGTTCTTCACAGCTATATAGCACCTATGTTCTTACTCATTTAAATAATTGATAGATACTTTTTGACATAGTTTTACATAGAAATTGCAGTATTACATTGATTTATAACACATGTAAATGTAGATACCCATAAGATTAAGTAATAGATATTAGGAGAATACCTGTGTTGCAGCTGTTACAGACACTACAAAAGAAGATATGCTTGAACAACTCAAATTGACTAGTCGACCTTCAGCAAGTAGCACTATATGTTTTCCATCAGGCCATATTACATGATCCACTTGAGATCTAACCCTTTCCCAAGTCAGCTCTGGAACACGAAGGCTGTTCTATAAAAGTAAAATTACAAAAATGTTCATATACATTACATTTATGGGGGGGGGAGACCAAGAATGCTGTTCAAGATAAGAATTACACCATAACTCTAAAAAATAAAATAAATATTAAACATAATTTACAATATGCAGATACAGTTTAAAAAAATCAAAGATTTTTGCTAACAAATATTATAGGAAGCATCAAAAATCACTATCTGACCTTTAGAAGTAGGAAAGTTACAAATCAAATGATTTATCTGACACAACTATCATAATAAAAAATAAAAAAAATTGATTATACTCAAATTCAACTGCCACTAAACAAAGAGTTGTCAGTTGTTGCCTGACTCCCTGAATAAGAAGTGGACATCAAGTTCTACTGTTGACAAAAGTTTCTAGCACAAAGCTTTCAGAAATATTCCTCAGTTTCTTTTGTTTGTGTGTGTAATTGGTGGCTCTTGATATCCTGCCATAAACTGTGATCAACAATGTGCTTCCTCATTTGTTCACTATTTCTATTTTCTAACCAGCCCTTTTTTTTGTGTCATACTAAACGTGTAAAGGTTAGATTTTAATAGAACATGGGTTCACAATTTTCCGCATTAAGTAAGAGACTTATTGATAAATGTCTCTTGCTGGATTGTACCTTCCAAAAACCAGTATGCAGACCACATCATGATCCAAGGAAAGAAAGTTGTAATAAACCTAAATTTTGTAATTACAACAAAAAAATTTGTTTAAAGAATGCCGATCTAACTTCAATTCTATTACAGATCATGTTTACAGTCATTTTCTTGCAATAAAATCCTCTCAGTAACCAGCAAGATGGTGATGTATTAACCCGATGTTTTGACAGCTGGCTCTGCTGTCTTCATCAGGAATCTTGTAGCTGTCGCAAGCTGACTGTCACCACCTCGACTGGCTTAGCCACCCCTCGAACTTACTTTATACCTTTAGCTGGAAGGCCAGCTCACTCTGATTGGTCGAGAGCGCTGGCTTAATACGTGGCCCGCTGTGGCCACCGAATGGCACCATTTGCGCCTTCCCATCAGGATGTACTGGTGGTCCGAGATACTGGTGAGTCCGCTCCGATTGGCCGTAAGCGTTGGCTTAATCCACGGTCTGCTGCAGCGCCCAACTGGTTTCAATTGCGCCCTCTGTGCCCTATTGTGCAGATCTGCTTTGCTCTCATCGGAGATCACTAATGGTTGATCTCCAGGCTTCGTTCAGATAGAACCTGCCATCCCTATTTATGTTGTTGTCATTTAACCAGACCTCCAAAGCCTCACTTATGACCAAGTCCCAGAAGGAAGATGCCCTAGGCAGCACTACTGTTTTTTCGAACTCTATCCTGTGTTCTTCGTTGAAGGATGCTCGGCTATCGCAGACTTTTCCAGTTGCATCAGTCTTAGGTGTCATTAGTGTTCGGTAAGGTGCTCTTCCTGATGGTCTGACCAATATACACTTTGCCACATTCACATGGTATGGAGTAAATCCCAGGTGTCCTCAAGCCTAAGTCATCTTTTACCGAATGCAGCATATCACATATCTTGGCGGGAGGCCGCGGAAGATACTTTTTATCCCATACCGTGCCAGGAGTCTTCCAATTTTCCCCGATGTGTTCCCAGCATATGGAAGGAAAGCAAGAGATTTCAGTGGTTCTTCTTGCTCCGTTCCACTCATCATCCAAATGGAAACTGGTATTAATATTAAAAACCTTTGATACCATTGTTCAGATACACTAAGGATTTTTTTAGGACAGGTAGCAACATTTTATTCAGAATATCCATATTTAGATGCATGCATTCTCAAGGGTAAATTGATAGCTCCAACTATAATTAATTAGTAATGGCAGTTCAACACATACTTGCAATACAGTCAAAGTCCTTTATTCATGGTTTTGTTATTTGCATTTTCAGTATTTGCGGATAAAATAATTAAAATTACATTATTTGGAGATCCGAAAATAATGGAATTGTTATTTTAATAAATGCAATAGGATACCCTTTGACTTATTACCAGTGCGGCCGCCATCTCTTGATATTCTAGATTTCTAAGGAAAAATGTCTAGAAATTGTGTTAATCATCCAAAATCATTCAACTGTATTTGTGGTAAAGTGATGTTTAAAGCTCACAGAAATAATTTTACTACTCTGATTAAAAATAACAATGAATTATATATTTGCATGCAAAATTGGAGATCAGGAGAAAGCCTTGACCCCTAATTTGTTGTGCAAAATGTGTTAGACTACTCACAGATTGATTAAATGATGGTTTCCATATGAGTTTTTGCAGATCCCATAATTTGTAGAGAACCCAAACTGACAGATACTGACTGTTACTTTTGCATAACAATCATTTCTGGTGTGGATTCCTATACAAACCAGAAATTAGCTGTTATATTAGTAACCCATATTGAAGAGCTACTTGTTCCACATCATCCTGTAAATATTGTACTCAGCAACCATGATAACAAAATTGAAGAAATAGGATATCTAAAAAATGTTTCCAATGATCTAAATTTTCACGAAACATATTCATCTTTGGAATCACATTTACCAACACAATGCGATCTTAATGATCTCATAAGAGATTTAAAACTTTCTAAGCATCAAGAAGAAGAATTGGATACAAGGTTAAAACAATGGAGTCTCATTCAGAACAAAACAAAAGTTTTCTTTTTTAGAAACAGACACGATAGTTTCTGTAGAGGACACGATAGTCTGTTCGAGGATGACAATGTTTTATATAATGAGGTCGGGTATGTCATAAATCATGAATACAAAACTGAAGACTGGAGTTTATTTACAGATTCATCTAAAATAAATTTGACAGCTGATCTTTTACACGTTGAAAATGTGTTTCCTTCAGATCCTTCAGTTCATGCAACAAAAATGAAAGAAGTGTATAACAATATGAATCTTCTAATGTGAAACCTTTACTTGATAAAAACAAATATAAAGATCATTAATGAAATAAAGAAGGAACAGAAAATAAAATAATTGATTTAGGAAAAAAGTTTTTCTTTGACATTGAATATTACAGGGAAGAGCTTCAAAAGTATTCATGAAAATTTCTTGGGAAACAAGAAATCGGAAAACTATGTTTGATGTAGAGAATGAGTTGCTAGAAGCCTTTATATATTTTTTTTCTTTCTTTTTATTTCCTTATGGTTTTATGCCTCAATGATGTCAATATCTTTAGAGACAGAAAAGGAATGGGAAGGAATTGAGCCTTGGCCTTTTGAGGTAACCATCATGACATTTACTTTGAGTGATCTCTGAAAATGATGGAAAACCAAAATTGGGGTGGCTGGATGGGAATGGTATCTGCATTCTGCCTAATGCAATGCCAGGGCATTACCGCTCGGCTGAGCCTATAAAACTATTGGGATGCAATATGTTACTAAAAATTTACTTTTTACATTTGCAACTCGATTTCTGCCCTCAAAATCTTGGAGCTGTGAGTTACGAGCATGGTAATCATTTCCATCAGAACATTTCAGGCATGGAAAAGCAATATCAAGGAAAACTGAGTGCAAATATGCTGGCTGACTATACTAGGACTCTAGCAAAAGAAATTCCTGATGCAAAATATAGCCGTAAACCTACTTTCATATTTCATGTAAGATAAACCAGTAATACTGGATGCATTTCATACACATATATATATCATACAATCTACAACCACTTATCCTAAAAAAAAACCTACATGGTAGAAAAAATCTAAAAGCAGATCTGAAATCACCATAATAATAATAATAATAAAACGGCATACAAGTCACCCAGTTTCAGTCAAGGGACAAAACTCTTTTCCAATCTTGTTGGCCGGTGTAACTGTCACTGTGCAATATTTTTTCTTTATTTTTCATGTTCTGTATAAAAGTGCTTGTGACAAGTAAATGTTTCCAACCAATAAATGAGCAAAACATTCGCTACACCTTACCACATCAATCTCAGTGTTTGAATGTCCCATGTTGCAGACAATACACCCATTCTTCATTTTATCCATATGTTCACGGGTGACAACATTCTTGTTTCCAGTGGCTGTAATTACTATGTCTACATTTCGAACAACTTCATTCAGCTTTACTACACGATAACTATCCATACTGAAAAAGAGATGGCACAAATTTAAAATGATTGCGTTATGCAACCAGTTTTAAAAACTGATTGATTCAGTTACTTTTAATGAAGAAAATATATTGAAAATTATGTAAACCCTCAAACTTCTAAAAAATTAATTGTTTTTGTTGTTGTTGTTGTTTTATTTTTATAAATAAAGACGAAGAAAATTGGCCTTTATTAATGAATGCTGGGGGAGAACAAACTATGAATTTTTATGCTGCAGTACAATCCTGAAACCTCCTGTACGCCAAAAAAGTAGTTACAGGTCATAAGCAACCATATACTTCTGATATTACAATATTCCAAATTCTAGTCCAGCCACTGTTCATATCTAAAGTCTTATAACATAAACTACAGTTTCTCATAAAAAATAACATAAACATAAAATGGGCTTCTCAAACATTAAATTTACACTAAAGTTAAGAAATACTAATGAAACTGAAGTGTAGTTTAAGTTTAAATGACCCAAATGTAACATAGAAAATTCAGTGACAAAACGTAATCCATACAAATATGAATATATTTACTTTACGCCTCATCAACATTGAGGTCATTAGAGATGGGAAAGAATGGGTGTCGAGGAATAGGAAGAAATTTGGCCATGGCCTTTTAAAGGAAGCATCCTGGCATTCACCTGGAGTGATTTGGGGAAGGAAAACCAAAATCTGGATGCCCAGACATGGATTTGAAACCACATCCTACCAAATGCAAGGCCATAACATCATTCACCCACTACGCTCAGGCTATAAAAAACCATTTTCAGTAAAAGTGTAAGGCAAAAAGCATTAGAACAATAAATTACTTACTTTTGGATTGATATATTTCTAAAATTAGGATTTGAATAAGGATTTGAAAAAATTAAAACATAACATTTAGGTCAATGTTGTTATCATTACAACTATGAATTGTGAGCGAGCCTATAGACAGGAGTAAATTATACACATACCTAATAATTAAGAACATTTTTACTTTAAGCTGTGGTGTAGTAAGCCTTTCAGTATCGGGCTACTAAAGGCTGTATCAATATATTGAGTCTCAGTAGCATTGGGTGAAGATGGAAAAAGATGGATATCTTTGAAAGAACAAAGTGCCTTGGAAGAGAGGTGGACACCTAGACAGCATGCAGTGTGGTTTTTTTATTAGTGTCTGCATGATTCCCACATGGAAGGTTTGTTATCCAAAAACTAACTATTGGATATGCTGTCTAGTATCTTAATATGGTCAACCTTTTCATAAGGTATCTGAATGGCCTTTCTTGCAACTTGAATATAATAAAAGGGAAGAGAACTCTGAAACCACCAACTTTTATTAGAATATTTAACATAACCTGCAGTGGGCTCATCCATTATTAAATAACATCTGCTATTTCAATAGAGTGATGACCAAATTACTTTTAAGTTGTAATAGGTGTGTGGGACAGCTACACACATTTATTTGCCACAAAGCTTTTTAATAGTTCGAAATAAATTGCTCAGAACTTCCCTTGATGCCTTACTCCAGTTTCTGACTCTCTTACCTACAAATAAGAAATATTTTGAATTAATTACAACAGAATTAAATGCTGTTTCATGGTCATGGTCCTTCTAGTTACTATTATCATTACTCTGTAATTCACTAAAAGTTGGTGGCAGAGGGTGCATTGCACCTATCCTAATGTGTAACCATTTTTGCATAGGAAGAGATATACGGGATATGGCAGGAGGCACCCATGGGCTATTTTGAGGAACCATTCTGGCATTTGCCTGGAGTGATCTGGGGAAACCATGGAAAACCCAGATCAGGATCATTTCTTTCCACATACTACTTCAAATTATTAGATCAATATCCATCCATAACTCATGACCAACAAATGCCTAATGAATATCCTCCACTCTATTCATCCATTTGCTATCTCCAAAAGACTCCTGAACCAGCTCCTTTATTGTATCAACTAATGAGTGTGATCTACAGCAATTTCCATACAAAAAATCTAAATACTCAACCTTAAACTCTTGTATTCAACACCCCTCATGTGGGTTCTATATTCCACCATAATCAATCACAGACATTACCAATGTTTTATAGCCCAATTCCATGTAAACCTGGTTCATCCTATCATCATCCTCTCTAACAGCTGCAGGAATTTGTATTATTTTAGACACGAAATCTTCACAGGTTTGCCGCCAGATGATATTTTCAAAGGACAAGCTTTCGGCGGCTTGCTCAGCCACCATCATCAGGTCCATTGTTCTCTTAGGTACAATGGACCTGTTGATGGTGGCTGAGCAAGCTGCCGAAAGCTTGTCCTTTGAAAATATCATCCGGCAGCAAACCTGTGAAGATTTTGTGTCAAAGATACACCGGGAAAGATTTGTTTCTCATATTGTATTATTTTCCCTAACATCTCCACGATGAATCCTCCTTATTATCAAACAATATGCCAAGATATTTGTGCTTCATGGCTTTCTCAAACAATTTCCCATCCATCACATAATCATATAAGAAAATTATTTTACTTTCTGTGAAAGCTTTTTGGCATTTATCAAAACACTCTAAATATATATGCCACCCAGATCCCTCTTTTCCTCTCTATTTCTGTCTCCTCATATTTTTATTACACTGCAGTACATCTTCCGCAGACAACCAAACTTCTGACTGTAAACCAACAGCCTAATCATATAATAGAATAATGAACAGTAACTGTTCCATTACTCTGCACTGAGATAACCCTCATTTCCTCCTCATGTAGTACCACAACTGCAGCTGTTATTCTTTGCTTCCTACTCCTTAAAGGACTCTTCCATGTATAAACACATATCACAATTCACTCCAATTGTTTTTCCCAGATTCAGTAATATTCTACAGCTCATTATCTCATATGCCTTGGAAAGATCTAGAGTCACACTATTAATTTACCCTGTCTTGTCAAATAATTTGAAATAGCTTGCGTATACAACACTAACTGATGTTCATACCTGTCCTCAAAACAAAATACTTGTTTAAAAATTGTATTAATTTCTCACAGACATAACTGATAGGTTATCTTCCCTAATACTGAGCAAAGACTAATTGTTCTATAGTCATCAGCCCAGTTCGTCACACCTCCTTTATTATCTGGCACTACAAAAGAATATTTCTGATCCTCTGCCATGCATATTCAGCCTCAACAATATTTTTTAGGTATGTTACATGCATTGCCTACCTCGCTTTAACACTTGTAATATTATATGAGGCTTATCTGGAAAGTAGAGCCTGTTTAATTTTTTTTTTTTTTTTTTTTTTTTTTTTTTTTTTAAATCCAGTAAAGATTTATGAAAGAGAATTTATTATATTACGTGAACATAACATAACCTACTTTTCTACTTAGTCACTGTGTAAATCCAAACACTTGTCATGCTGCATAATAAGTTCTTGTATCCTTGCCTCATATTCGTCAGCTGCCAGTTTATTTATAAAAATAATGACTCCATCTCTTAGGTCATCAAAAGCTTCAAATTGTGTTCATTGCAGAAAGTCTCAGTTTTGTAAAAGATGAAGATCAGAAGGAGCCAGATCCACAAAAACTTCCCTTTTACAAGTATTCAGAAGTAGTTCTACTTTTGCAGCAGGGTGAAGTCTGGCACTGTCATAGAGAAGCAAGATGCCACTGCATTCCCAAGTTAAAATTTCAACACCATCACCAAACGGATGATTCATTCATTGAGCCGTCTCCACAAACCTCTCCTATTTGATGATGAATATGATATGTCCACATATTTCTTGTATTAATGTATCAAATAACAGAGCTCACTTCACAATTGGCAGTATTGTCATTTTTTTTTTTAACATTTTAAACACACACAGAAAGAATAAAAGCATTAATGGTAAAGCAGACAGTCCACCGAAACTGGCTGAGCTTGAATGTTGGCTACCTGAGACATTTGCATCGTACGCAGTGCAAACAGATAGGCCTCATGTATCCCACAATCATTTTGCTTTTTTAACCTATCAATTTCCTCATAACAGTCCGAAATGTGTTTCTAATTTTCTAATCTGATCACTTATACCTATGTTGAACAGCTGTTCCTGTGATATTTCCCCTACTACTCCTGTGTGACAGTGTGTAATGATCTGCCATTTTTATATATTTAAATAATCCTTACCCATCCATATCCATAGCTCTCTTCATCCCTAAATTTCCTCACATAACCTGCTTCTCTCTTTCGCACTCTTCTACTTTAGTTTGCAGGGTATGTGCATTTCTTTATTTCTTTGTTTTCATATTGAGTGTGGAGCACGGAGTGGCACACCTCAGTGTCTCTGCACCCCAAGAAGGCTCACATAAGCAAATAGTGCATGCAGTGATGTTCATTGTTTCTTATTATCTCCAAACAGATTTCCATTTATCTCCATTACATTGGTGCCTTCTGCTACATACTGAATATTTCTCTAAAGTATCTATACAGCTCCATAATAAGAGCATCCTTATATCAACTCATATTCTTAGGCACTATTTTCCCGACATTGTCAGGAGTATATACAATACCTATGCTTTTTCACAATCCTTTCCCTTTTGATATTAAAGCCAGTGACAGATTTTGTGAAAAACTAGCTAGTAACAGAACTGTCATGTCAGAAAAGAGTGCAGATCCTGTACACAAAAGGAAAATGGTAAAATGGTAGAAATATGTCCATGATAAACCACAAAACTGTTCTGCTGATTCTAAGTTCACTGAATTATTATGTTATTTGTTTTACTATAATTTTCTGCAATCTTTAATTTTGTTTAAAACTTCATTCTAAAACAAAGTAAAAAAGGATATAAGATCACAAATGCTAAATACTTTTCAACCATATACCAAAGTTTTAAACACAAAAACTGTCGGCATCAACCACTATAAATTGCGATGATCAGAGAGCCTTGACTGTTCAGTACACAATAAAAATAGCTTTCAATAAATCTATGTTTCGAAAATTGATTTAAATGAAACTACAGAAACAAAGAGCAGCAAAAACAGAAGTGTTATTGGCCAAGTTAGATACTCCAAACTTTAAAAATCTAATTCAAAGCAAACACATAATTATTCAAATGATTACTCTGTAACTTTAGTCACTAACTAAGGTACTTACCATGCTTGAAGAGCACAAATTGGATCAATTTCAGTTATACAAACAGAACACCCAAGACCTTTCAGAGCCTGTGCACATCCTTTGCCTACTTCACCATATCCACAAATTATCACCTGTTTCCCACCAAACATCACATCTGTTGAGCGCTTGAGACTGTAAATGTAGAACTGTATGTGTAATTGACTGCTATCTGTGACAATGACAGTGAATATGACTATAACAACAATGAAACCAAATATATATACAAATATATTATGTAGTGAATTAATTAAATAATAAAGTGCAATAATATACTAAGAAACAATAGATGTAGAATTACTTAAACCAAATATCATAAAACAGAAAGACACAAAAGTATGAGCAAAATGTTTTAAATTATGTAGGTGAAAAATTCCATCTTACAAAATCATTTTCTAACGAGAAATAAAAGAAAAACATCAGAAATTTTTATGTATCTTATATATATATATATATATTAAGGTGTTTAGATTTTTGCTTTGGCAATTAAAGATCAATAATTATGTTTATAACATTATGAGGTCTGTCTCGAAAGTAATGAGTCCTTTTTTTTTTTTGATGCAACTATACATCACGGAGTGGTTAGACAGGTTTGGATAGGGTGGATGGAGGTTAATTTTTCCAATGGTTCAGCACTCAATTGTCTCATTACCCTGGGGAGATCAGAACATGTTAGTTTGTGAGCTACTGTGTAGTAGTTATGTCGTACTTTCGATGGAGAAAACATTGGATCACAGATACACAATCAAGTTTTACGTGAAGCTGAAGAAGGCACCACAGGAAACTTTCAAGATGTTTCAGTAAGCCATCAGTGATGATTGTCTATCCAGACAGCAGTCAAACAGGTGGCACAAGATGTTCAAAGAAGGCTGAGATGAGGTTGCCAACAAAGCCCACCAAAGACACCCTACAACATCCCGAAATGAAAGTGTGACTCATGTGCACCAGTCGCTGAATTCTGACCGTTGAATAAGTATTCAGTTAACGTTGGATTTATTAAACATATCAAAAATGACTGTTCACTGGATTGTATCAGAAGATTGGCTCACGCACAAGGATTGTGCAAAACTTGTCCCAAAACTTTTGACTGATGCACAAAAACAGAAACCAGTGGAAGTGTGTGAAGAACTCAAGCAACTCTGTGCAGTTCATCCTAATTTATTGGACAGTGTTATCACCACAGATGTGACATGGATCTTTGAGTACAATCTGGAAACAAAGAGACAGAGCATGGAATGGCCCACCTTAGCATCTCCATGCCAGAAGAAGGCTTGTATGAGTAAATTGTGCATTGGAGTCATGCTCAAACAGACCACAGTTGTACAGACAAGTGCTCCAGAGAGTCAACAACAGGGTCACCTGCATCCAAAAGGAGATCAGCACTTCATGGAAGCTTCACCATGACAATGGACCAGCCCACACCGCCTTCATTGTTGTGGACTACCTGACCGGCATCGGTGTGGCAATGCAGCCACAGCTGCCCTATAGTCCCAGCCTTCTTCTGTCGGACTTCTTCTCATTCTCCCAGCTGAAAATTGTAATGAAAGGAATGCATTTCAAGACTTTTGACAACATCAAAGCAAGTGCAATGAGGGCTCTAAAGTATTTCTCCTCTGAAGACTTCTTGGGAGCATATGAGGCATGGAAGTTGAACTGGTAAAAATGTATCAATGCAGAAGAATTTTAAGTTTCTGAACCTATCTGATGAATATATATATATATATATATATATACTAGCTGACCCGGTCACAGCGTTGCTGTGACTTACTAATTATAGTACGTTGGATTAATGTGATTCTAAACTTCCTCAAGTAGTCAAATTGATATTCAATGATAAAGACAAAAACATTGTAGTCGATTTGGAAATTCAAATGTAATTGGTAAAGAGTTACGGAGAGTTGAAATTAAGGATAAACGATCATAAAAAATTTTAATTTACATTTCATTACAAATTACTTAATTGAAATTATATAAAAATTGATATTTATAAAATAAATAAATACATTATTTTTTATTTATTTATATAAACTGAAATTTCAGTTATATCTTCAGTCATACTGTTTTTATATTTTTCCCACAAACTCGAAGATTGTGTTGGATAACATGTCAAAATAATTGCAAACAGTTTGACGAATACTATTCGGCGTGGCTGTCAACGCTGCATCAGCAAGTGTCAGGTCCCAATAATTGTCGTCTACCAGCAACTGCAACTCGCGACATGTATCTTGACATGTATTGAACACTCGACATGTATTGAACACTCGACATTAACTGTTCATAAACATTCGAAAGAAGCTGGTCCGGGAAAATTCACCAATAACAAACGCTGAAAGAAACATTCTCGTTGTTTTGGATGCACTGTGTAAAGTCTTTGCTTTGAATATGCCTGCGATCGAAGGATGTGGATCTCCTTGTTTACGTGGCTACCATTTTTTACCTAATTTGTTCCATGAAAAATAGCTTGGAACATCGGTATATAATAATGTTTTTGCGAATTGGCGGAATACATCAGATTTTTGACACAATGTGAAAAATTCAGTTTGTGGTTTGTCGTTTTTGGTGGCTCAAGTATTCTTTTGAAAAATAATTTCTTCGGTGAAATCTACACGTTGACCGTTTTCAAGATGTATTGCAAGATGCTGGATGGAAGGGTCTCTTTCATGAATGCGAAAACTAAAAATATGCCAGATAGCTTCGTTGCTGCTGATGTATCTACCTATTTGGTATCGTGTTATTTCGTCATTTTTATTTACACTTTGAATACGGCCAAATCACTGCCTTTATTAACATATTTGCAAACGTACTTAATGGATTTTACAGAACTGAATAACCTTGACATTAATATGAGCCTTATACGTTTTTGAAAGCAATGGTGAGTATGGTACCAACCACTGATTGTCAATTTCAACTTGGTTTCTAGAATTTGACATTCGCATTGTAAATGTTTCGCCACCATTCTAAGCGTTTCTACGGCGATGCAACGGATAACCACCGATATCCATAATAGTATCATTCGTATATACCTTTGGAAAACGCTTCTTACATTTTCCACCTTCCATGCATGGCGATGTCAATGTTAAAAGCACCGCACAGTCCGTGGATCGAGTGACTGATAACAATATCAAACAATTCTTGATCAATTAATGGTCCGGAATTTCGGCTGAAATTATTTGATCAATTTCTTCTGGACGGATTTTAACTTCAAACCAAATCAAAATGTGAGAATGAGGCAAACCTCGCTTTTGCCACTCAATCAAATACAGATAGCAACGTGTTTTACCGAAAACTGAATGTTTTACGATTAAATCAATCAATGATTTTAATTTTTGTTTGAACACAGCGTGCCGTGACATCATGACGATGCATTGATTAATGGCCTGGTGATAGCAAAGTTTGTATTTCCTCCCAATTCGGATTACATGTAAATGTAGTAAAACAAATCTGGACGACCATAATGAAGTACGTAAGTCATCGCACCATGTATATATTCCTGCATGTTCCATGAACTGCCGATGTAGTTTGAAGGTAAAATAAATGCATTACCGATATCATTGGCGTTTAAATTTTCATAAATATTGCCGATAACAGTATCTCGTAAGAGGATGTATTCCTCCGATCGTAATTTAGCCTGGTTGTATCGAATAAATCGCAATGCTTGTTTTCAACCTTGGCGTACATATCCACGACGTATTGAAGGCACAGTTGAAGATATCGAAGGATAAGTACGTGTAATCATCAATCGGTGGGCGTAGTACTTCATTGAAGTAACTTTTTTATTTGTTTTATTACCTGAAAAATAATAAATTAAATAGTAAAAAAAAGAATAAGAAATCAATATAGTGGGCCCGCTATAATCCGTCCCCTGTTCGGAATACCGCGGGTCTACTGTACTAATAAAATAACGAATTAAATAGTTGAATATTAAATTTACCAGCAACTGGATCACGCTGTTTGATGTTGATGTTGATATTCATTCTGCCCTTGCCAGAATATCAGTGGATACTGGAGTGCGTCATACGAATGGTGTAGATCCGAAATTATACTAACAGTTCTATCTTGACGTGTGACTTTAATCAACTGAGTCACCAACCATAAAAACTGCAACTTCATCTACGGTTGGCGTGTTTGAATCTGCCAGCGTGTTATCCTGATGGTAATTTGTCAGCATTGATGACAATTTGCTAATTGTCATTTTTATTTGTGGCGACACAATTGAATAAGTTGATTATTATTTTCCAAACAATTTTCCAACAATACCACAATTGCTCTCTCTTCTGCTTGATCGATGAAATTATACTGGCACCTAGTTTTCAAGCGTTCCTCACAATTTCCAATAGATTTGGAGAAACTTTGGGTCATCGTTTGGCATCGGTATCAACGACCCAATCTTATGATACACCTGGCCTTGTATTTTGAATTTAGTTTCAAAATGACGTCCATCAGATGTAAGATCGCAAATTTTTGTTGCCCCAAAAGACGTCATCTGGAAGCAAGAATTGAATTTGCGTGTCTTGCGCAGAAACAATTTCGCATCGTTTTATTCGCCAGCAAGAAGGATTGTAAATATTCTGGCCCATTGGGTAGTGGTAATAATACATATTTTCCTGATGTACAACACATGCCGTCTGCTTCATTGCGGAATTTCAACGCCTGATAATACTGGCACATTTTGTTCATTGCACCGATTGAAATTTTAGAATGTGCAGAGTAATCAATGGCTGGTGCATATTGGAACGCAAGACGAACAAATGATACACGTGTTAAAGCACGGCTGATTTGCTGTCTTTCTCGTTCTCTCTCACTCTAAATGTAGCTATGTGCTGTTCTCGTGCCACTCTTGTTCTCGATATATTCTGTCACAGACGTTCATCACGCTTTTCTTGAGATTCTTGCATACGACGCTCAGCTGTCCTGATTCTTTGAACTTCCTTACTTGCCGCGATTTGTGTTGCTGATTGATGAGCTCTTTCGTCGTGTGTCTTGCCTCTCTGCTACATGCATTGTCGAGGTTAGATTCTTTGGCGATATTTCATTGAAAAAAATTTGAATTACAACAAAAAGTGCCTTTCAGAATGCCTTAAAATAAGACACTATAATACAGTGGTGAAACCGGAATTTTTGGGTCCATTGAAAAATACAGTAAAATGGAAGTTAAGATCTGATGAGGAAATATAAAATAACATTGAAAAAATAACAGAAAAAGAAGAATGATATTTTTTTGATACATTTATAGCATGGATGACACCAGGCTTTCAAGAGGTTTAGAAAGATTTGAAACGAAATATTACCAGTGAACTGTATGGAAAGAAAAATTTTTCGATAGCAGACTTTGAATATGGCAGGAGTCAAAGGTAGAGAGGAGTGCAATAATGGAGTACTGGGGAGGAAGAAAGAAAAAACAACAGGAGAGGAATTGAAATTGACACGTGGTCTCTAGCTGGCCATAACAAAAAGAAGAAGAAAAATGATAAGCTAGCGAGAAATGCTTACACGATTCGAATTTATCGTAACTTTTTCTTCAATGTTATATTCATATGTGTAATTACTTTTTCGTTAGGTATAAAGACAAACAAACGATGAACAACAATACAGTGTAATTATAAAACAATACACAGCACAATTAAAATTGAAGAAACTCACACATATGGCGTGGAATAAACTGTAGCATAAATAAATCGAAATACAACGCCATCTACTGGATGGTTCGATAAATTAACACACCGCCATTTGTTAGAAATAAATTGAAATAGAACGTGATCTCTTGGATGATTACCCAACCTAGCTAACCAAGTGTTGTATAGATACGTTAACACATCGCCATCTGTTAGAAACTTCTGGAACTATAATAATAATTTCGTGTGGTCGTAATGACCTGGTGACATGGTTTCTACTTGCTGGGCATTCTGCCCCTGTCGTAGCCGCCTTTACCTAGCCCGCCCATCCTGCCTGGTACAGGGGACCTACATTTTAACGTCAAATCCAAACCACAGTACCGTCCTGGCGCATTTCACCTCATACAGCATACTGCGCCGGGAGTTAATGCCGGGTTAAGTGTCTATAAAAATCCTCGCCGGGACAGGGACTCGAACCGGGGACCCTTCCATCTCCAGTCAGACACCCTAACCATTTAGCCAGCTGGCCGCATAGTCTTGGTGGCTTACAAATAATTACAAACCATTGTCCTATGACAAACATTTAATGAACATTTATTTCGCAAATAATCAATATTGAGGTCTATAATCCAGATAAAAACTATCCTATCTTTTAAGTTGGACTAAATTACACACATTAAGCCAAATTTCATGTAAATCAGTTATGTAGTTTCGGAGTTCATCCCGGACGAACATCGTGACACGAGATTTTTATAAAGATTTAATGTGACACATTACCTTTTGGGCGTATCTTGTAAGGTCAAAAAGATCAAAATTTTACAATGTTAATTTATCATTAATGATATCTATGTATACAAAGAGATGACAGGCTGGTACTAATTGGTTGTATTTTGTCTGTGTGTTTTATCAATATTTACAGTAAGCAAAAAATAATATTTTTTAATAAATTGATTCTATTCATTTATTTATTTACATTTAAAAAAAATATATTGGGGACGGCAGGTGTATGTGGAGATATTAAAATGAAAAGGGACCACTACATAAATGGAAGAAAATGAATACACTGAAACTTGATGGTAAAATAATAAGAAATGTAATCAGGAAGGCAAAGAACATGTATGTGTCAGAGAAAATGAAGAATTACAGCAATTAAATCAAATATACCTATATGGAATATTATAAAATAAGAAACATGAAAATCTGAAAATCACTCAAAGGACATAAAACAATGGATTTTTGCAGAGCAAAGTAAGGGGACTTGTAAAATATTTTACAATTGTTTTATTTCAGTTGCAGAAAAAATTAGGCACAAAAACGAATCCCCAGAAAATTCCCCTAGGTTTCTTCAGACTACTTTCTTAAAAACATTTGTGGGGATGCAATTGTTACTAGTGACAATCTTAGAAATAAAAAAATTAAAACCTAATAATTCTTATAGTTGTGACAACATTTCAAATAAATTACTGAAAAGATATTCAGATTGTATATGTCACAAACATAATAACAGGTAAGAAGTATCCATGATGCTAGGTGTATTTCCAAACTGACTAAAATATGTAGTTATAAAACTAATATTTAAAAAATTAATGTCATGTTAGATAGCAACTGCCCCATTACTCTACGTCCCTATTTCTTAATGGTATGTATTCCAAAAGGAATGATCCAAAGATATACCTACATATAATTATTTAAAACAATATAGTTGAGGAATTGAATAATAAAATGTGTCCTGTAGGAAATTTTCCGTGATCTTGCCGAAGCAGCACTAAATCATACAACAACATAAGAATTAAATGGGTTAAGGTAAAATATCTGAACAGTGGCAAACAGCAACTATTAACTCTAATCTCAAGAAAGGGGACAGAACTGGCACAGTTACAGAGGAATAGGTACTTTGAATGCAGGATATAAAACCTATGCCAAGATAATTAATACTAGATTGTGACAAAGAGAAGACTACTAGAATTTCAGAATGGAGTTGGGCTAGGAAATTCTTATTCATATAACATACATATTATTGAGAGAATTATAGAGAAAAAGAAGGAATATAACCTACAACATACATTGTATTGGTAGACTTCAAGTAGGCTTCTGACAATCTAGATAGGAAATTGCTGTGGGAAATCCTTTATAGGAATGGATATTCAAAACATATTATTGAATCAGTTAAGAGTTTATATTTTAATACAAAGATACTCCTCAAAAAAGGAATGAACATCAAATGTTATCAATTAACCAAGGTATGAGACAAGGGTGTAGTCTTTCCTCAACACTTTTTAACATATATCTGAACGATGCCATTAATACATGGCACAGTGAATTTCCAATGAGGGATATACACTTAGGACAAGAAACGTCCCTAAATGTACTTTTATTTGATGACGACCTACTATTAATACAGGATACTGAAAATGAATTGCAAAGAGCCCTCCCCAAATTGTAACTATGTTCAGAGCAACCTGAAGACATACATGAACCACAAAAAAAAAAATGCTTTCTGTGGTCGAGAGCTTATTAGAGCAAATATAATTGTAAATGGCTGCCTGGTTGAACAAATTTCACAAGATTCACACTATAACTGCCTTGGTTGAGACATAACATATATTATAAGCAAAAAGTGAACAAATATCAGATGATGTGTGAAATGATAGTTAAAACTTTAGGAAACAGGAACTGCAGAGATTCAAATATGAAATTCTATAAAGTGATGGCAGTTCCTATGTTTATCTATGGATATGAATCTTGGGTAATGTAGAAAAGAGAAAAGCTGCATATACACAGCAGATATGATGTTCCTAATATTTATCAAGGGATGCACAAGGCTAGTTCTAATAAGAGATGAAACAATAAAAGAGGAGTTGAAAATATATAGCATGAATGATAAGACAGAGGAACATGAGAATAACTGGAGAGACTATCTTTATAGTACAGATGATGCACAATTATCAAAAGTAGTAAACCAATGAAAGAAGAATTTCACATATTCACCAACAAATTCAGATGAAAGCGACATCATCTTTCTGCCAAACAATCCTAGCCCAATCTATGTATCAATTCTGTGAAGCTTTCATAAGGATTGTAGCAAGTAGCCACAAATCGAGTGTACTTGCTCTAACGCTCCAATCAATCCCTTGTGATAAGTATCCCAAACCTCATAAAAGTAATCCAAATGTGGACACATGAGAGTTTTATAAGCTATTTCCCTTGTATGAGCACTGCAATTCTACAAAATACGACCATTGAATCTTAACCTAGAATTAGCTTTACCCACAATGGAAGTTATGTGAAGCTCCCATTTTATGTTTCTTTGTACAATTACACCAAAATACTTTAAAGAATCAATTGAGCTGTTCACTTTGTACTTGTAAGCAAACAGATTCATTTTGTTAGCTATGAGCATTACTTTTCACTTTTGGCAGTTTAGTGTAAGTTGCCATTTATAGCACCATTCCGAAATAACATCCCGATCGCACTGAATTTCTAAGCAATCATCAGAGCACCTTACTTCAATATAGATAACTGCATCAACAGCAAACATTCACAACCTCCTTCTAATGTTGTCACCGAGATAATTTATAAGTAATATCTAGATTAGAAAAGGCTTTCCTGTCAACAACAACATACTGCGACTGGCGAGTTAGAAAATCTCGTATCCACTTACCATGCTGTCCCAGTATCCGTATGCATGGGTTAGTATTTTTGTCACCTCAAAGTTGAAGCTGTGTCTTTCTTCAATGCTGTGCAAAACCACTACAATTTCATAACCTGTCCCAGACGCACACATCTTGCATGTTCTAAACAGTGCTAGAACACGTAGCATACTGTTTGCCAAATGTACCACTGCCAACGTCCACAGGGGAAGGAATATATACCAGGCTGTCTAAGACCTTAACCATCCTTTGTGAGAGGTACCAACTAAGTATGGCATGGACTCCTGTTATAGGTCAATTAAGGAGGCAGAGACAAAGGCTTCAAGATCATCGCAGAATTCCATCTGACCCCCATCCGGCCCCTTTCACCATGTGTATCCCTTCCATGCCTCCCGTCCCACTGCCCAGCTCGCCCCACCAGGTTTCCTTCCCCACCACCTCTGCACTGATTTGCTCGGTGCACATAATTGTGACATCATCAACATCAGTTGTCATCGCAGGCCTTATAAAGATGTACTCCCCGGAGCCCAACACTTCGCTGAAAGGTTAAGTCAGAGATGGGCTTTGAAATGTCATTTCAAATTGATGCACTATCCAGGTGGGTGGCCCAAGAACATTTTATACAATATGATTCAAGTTGAATATGTCATCACAGATGAAATAATTTGTAATAAAAATGTACTTGTTCCTACCACAAGCTTTATGACACTAAGGATTATTTTTTTTAACTAAATGGATTTTTTTGAACACATACTTCATACCATAAACCCAGCCTTTGTTCAGTCTATCTGTATATTGTTTTCAAAACTCCATATTCAGGTGCCATACTCCTAGCATGAAGACAAACCAGACTGAGGTCTTCTGTCCTATTCACAGTTGTCCCAATCTGAACCAATGTACTCAATTGGCTTCAAATTTTCATGGAAGGTAGACCTTTGGTACCCTTCAAATATCAGGAGACATGTTTAGCTGCCTTCCAATGGACTTGGAAGAAACAGTCATTGAGCTGCAAAAGGCATGATGTATCAAAGCTGATCATAGCCAGATGTGCCAAGCAGGCAACAAGTTCATGGCACCAGATTTGATGTTCCCGTACTGCAAGTTCTTTGGTCATATTAGTCAGCTTCATATGTGCATCCATCAATGCACAAATGGTATTGCACTTTTCCTCAGTAAAGCTTTCATGATGTTAAGAATGTAATACCTCTGATTCTAGGAATTAGCCTCTTCTCATGAAAATTCTATACCAACACAGAATGTGATATCACCCAAATCTTAAACTGTGAAGTTCTGTAAAAGCTCCTTTCCAACTCGATCAATTGCATATTGATACTTGGAAGAAACTAGAAAAGAACCAACAAATTCTGTATTTACTGTTAAATTATCCACCTTTATGGCATGATACAAACTTGAAGCAGTGTTTGATGTCAAGGCTCAAAGACTCAACAGAACCTAATTCAGATGGTGGTACCAGCTTCAAATGGCGTAACAGAGTCCACATAGAAATTTTTGTAACAACAAATCTTATCACCTCACTCAAATTATTCAATCATAACCAACTTTTTCCCATGACATGTTGCTTGGCAAGCCTGGCCTGAAGTTCATGATGCAATATGCTTTGGAAACAAAAAGGCTTGCTGTTGCTTGATGTAACTAGAGATAGATTGACTTTCCTGTGAAATGTCAGTAAATCCTCCAACATCAAAGGCTTGTCGATCAACAGATGACAAGCATCAGTACAGCTCAAGCACCCATTCCCATGACTACTGAAAACTGTGTTTCTTTTATTACTTTTAATATATCGTGTGTGTTTCAATTTTGTAGTAGGAATTTTCAAATCGCATATTTCATGTAGTTATTTATGGAAAGGCATAAAAAAAAGTACTGTAACAGCTAAGCTCTTTTGAATTAGGATACTTTTTCTCAAGCTTGTACCTTGTCTCACTATAAATGGTTCGATTTTACTCAATAAATATTAAATATCAGTAGCTGAAGTTTGGTAAAAGTTTTAAAATCAGCCAGATGATTCTTTTCTTAAGTAACTCAGCATATCACTAGCATTGTATCTGCAAACAAACAACTTGAGTTACTTTGTTTCAAAGGCTTAATTAAAATTTTGTCTTTATTTTATTAGTTTTAGTATTATTATAATTACCTTATCCAACTTTTATACAACAACACTATCCCAAAGACTTTTGCATTTCATGATTTTCCTCTTAAAAAAACTCGCCACTGAACTGTAGAAAAGCTTCTGTGGCACATACTATTTCCACGTTACTGCTCAATTCATAAACTTCATTTTTTTGAACATTATTTCCATTAAATTTAGAATTGAAGAACAACGAAAACAGTGGGGAATAATGCAGGATGAGAAGTGGGTCACTCATAATCTACCAAACCATGTGCCATGTAAATGGGGCAGGGCTCAGGTTTCACCCAGTCACTAGTCAACAAGTACAAATTTTGAGCAACTTGAGATTTGCCACACCACACACCGTGGAAACAAGAATTTAGCTTTTTGTAAACTTATGCATCTGACTTCACAACAGTTTCTAGGAATCCAAACAGGCCTTCCAGAGGTTCCGTGTAAACCTCTTCAAGCACATCATTCATGTACAATGCGGTGACATCATACTGCCTAATTAGCATCTCCTATCGAGCTGCCACGGTGGCCATTATGTGGATAGAACTTAATCATGTAATAGGAGGAAAAATTTATCCAAACAGAATGCCAAGTAATTTGTTGAATCCCTGTGCCACCAGTCAAACTTTCTGTCCTTCAGTTGATATATCTCAGAAGTACCTGTTTCTAAGTACACTGTGGCATCCAACAGTTTTCCTGTTTATTAGTTGATCCTCCAGCTCCCAGGTGTCATTTGCATAATGGGCTTGATTTCATCAGCCATTGCAGCTTCCAATTTGAGTGTGTTATGACAGGGAATAGCAAACTACATAGGAATTTCTGCAAGATACAAGCTTTCACTGTTACCTTAGAATTTTTCACCATTTTCAATCAGATGATATTGCTATAGTGGACTGCCTCTGTTTCCAGTTCTGATGATTTTTGATATTCCTTGACATCTATAGAAGGCAGCAGGTTGTTTTGGTAACATTTAAACATTCTCTTCTCCAATATCATTGTCCAGATAGTAGCTCATCACCAGGCTTTATGGACTCATTCTGCACTTCAGGGAGGAAATCTTGATTTTTCTTGGATACATCATTTTTTTATGAATTTTATATCTCTGGATACAACAGTCTTCATTTCTTCAAGCAACCAGCTATGTTATCCATTTTATTTCTAGAGAGTACCTTACCAAGTATCCTGGTTTATACCAACTGTCAAATTTATCAATGTTTCTGCCCCTGTCAAGTATTTGGAAACAAATACTAGCCAAACTCACAGAAGTGTCTGACACAAAGTAACTATCCATGCCACACTTCAAAAGGGGTTTTTCCATTAGCTGATTTTATGGTGTTAGACTTCTGATTTTGTTGGTACGGGCTCTTTTTCTATCTTACCATGGTCAACATGTTAGATTACTGTACAGTTATTGTCACATGTAGCCCTGTTAAACTATTTTGTTCATCTCTGTTTGGACTGTATAGCTTGACAACCTCTTATTTAATTTTCACAGTCACTTATTCAATTGTGGCAAAGGTAGTCTAAAGAGAATAAATGGTACAGGTTGTCATCTTCTTTTATCAATCAGTGGAGCTCTTAAATAATTTTACATTGCAAGTTTGTCATAAGAGGGAGATGAAGGGAGCTCTTCTCTAATAATGGTTTAACATCCACACTTTAACACAATGATTGTCTACATCTAACAGTTTCTGTATGCATTTTTTTTTTTAACTGCTTTACGTCCCTTTTTAACATCGAGGTCTTTAGAGACGGGAAAGGATGGGGGGCAAGGATGGGGGCAAGGAATGGGAAGGAATTCGGCCATGGCCTTTTGAAGGAAGCATCCCGGCATTTACCTGGAGTGATTTGGGGAAACCATGGAAAACCCAAATCTGGATGCCCGGACGGGGATTCGAACCGCCGTCCTCCCGAATGCGAGGCGAGAACGCTAACCGTTACACCGCCCCGCTCCATTTCTGTATGCAGGCATGCCAACTAAAAGCATCTGCTCATGTCAAACAATCTTTTTGTAAACTTGCTTCACTCTGTGTCATGGCCCTCGCTGCACTGACCTCACTTGTGTGGGTGGCAGGCAATTGCCCCACATCGTGTAAATCAGAGATCCACGAAACTTCCACCCAAAAAGTGCATAGCAAGCTCCAACGTCAGACACAAACAATGTATATATTTTTGGATAGCAAGGAAACCCAAAATTTATGTTTCTTTACAATTGGACAGTGGTTAAAAATGTATTTTACTGTGTTCACTGCTTCAGCCCAAAGGAAGAGAGGTAAATCTAATGGATGCAGCAAGCAATAATCATTCTGCTTTGCCTCTCTGCAATACAATTTATCTGCTGATTGTGTGCCACTGTAATTCATCAAGTAATTCCTCACTGCTTCAGAAAACATTAAATCACTCACTGACGTAATTACATCCATTATCAGTCAGAAGACACAAGACTTTCCTCCTTGGATGTGATTGAAATAGGATGGCGGCTTCTTTCACCACTACCTGAATTTCTCCTTTCGATTTTAGAGAACATATAAACATTCATTCTACTACAATTATCAAGGAAATGAACAAAATATTTAGATCTTCCCAGCAAATAAATTTACATTGTTCCACATACATCAGAGCAAACTAAATTTAAAATATCACATATAATCTCTAACTTTTGGGCAATAGACATCATGACTTTTACACAAACCTAAAATTCAGGATAACCTTCAAACTCAATAGCTTCCAAGGCACATCAGACACATTTGGTACCAATTTAACATGTTGCTATGTTAATTTATCAACTTTGGATTTAGAATTTTTCACTCTATTTCATTTTCTCAGGTAGGATAGAAAAAATGATTAATACTTAAAATAACTGACAAACAAAAATATTGAAAATAAACCATATAAATTTGCTAAGAGAATTGCTGAGCTACTGTAATTTAAAGGTCTCAGTTTCAGTAATAACAGTTGATAAAATTCACTGTTACAATTTGCATGATTATAACAACAGACCAGTATGAATAAAAGAGCAATTTGTAAAACTCATTACAAGGATAGACAAAATAATTATAATTCATCTAATTTGAAGAAAGATTAATGGGAAAGTACAGAATAATACAAGAGCAAATGGATGTTAAATTGAATCTTCACTAAGATAGAGGTACTGACAGTAAGTTACATCCTCCAAAAAAAGTAAGAAAGCAGGTTTGAAATATCAAAGTGGTAAGTGCTTCAGTGCTTTGAAACTTGCCAACATTGGGGATTAGTGTACATTATTGGTCATATTTTTTATGTGATTTTCATACTCTTCTGACAGTATTGACACCAAATTTAATTATATTAACAACATGAGAAATTAATGCTACTATCTATCTGCAAAAACATCCTTCCAGAAAGTGGACATGGAGAAGTCCAAATTGCAACATTAAAAATGATATTTTGTTCTTTTGAATACTCCTCACATTGTTAAAGTAGTCTTAGTTTTGAACAAGTTTAACACTGGCAGCGACCACCGACTAGTAAGAGCAAGGCTTGTAATAAATGTAAGGGCAGAAAGAAATAAACTAAAAAAAAAGACCAAAATTATTAATATTAAAATCTTGGAGGAAAGCAAAGAAGAATTCCAATGGATGCTCCAGGGAAAGCTTCAAGAAACCAACAATGAAGACTTAACAGCAGTATTTTGTTATGATAGTGCAAGAAATTGGCGGCTTCTGCAGTAAAAATATCCAAAAGAGAAAATTCAGCAATAAAACAAAATATTGAACAAGAGGGAAATGAAGATTCGGTCTGATTATGACATGATAAAGTATTCTGAAGTGTGTGAAACTTTGAGGAAAAACATGAAGTCTGATGTAAAGTTGTGCAATGAAAATGTTGTAATGGAAAGTCTAGAAAAGAAAACAGGCTTAAAGAGAGTGAATCAAAAGCTTATACTTGGTAAGAAGCAGATAATAGCAATTGATGGAAACAATGGCAGAATTACTGACAAGGATAAAATTTAGGAATTCATCAGAGGTTTTTATAGCAACCTATATAACAGCTTAGAGGAAACTCCGATATTCTCTGCCCCCTCCAATGTATCCACAGTGCCAGATACATTTCCATCTGAAGTCAGTTATGCTATAGATGACATGAAAAAAGAACATCCGCTGGCGACGACAGTCTCTCCGTCGATATTTTGAAGCTCGTTGGCGAACAAACTATCAATCACTTGGCTAAAGTCTTCTCTTATTGCCAACACAATGCATCAGTCCCTTCTTCATGGAATGAGGCTAAAATCATTCTGCTACACAAAAAGGGAAGTATTTATATCATCAAAAATTACCAACCTATATGCTTGTTGGCAGTTCTATACAAAGTTTTAGAAAGATCTTGTTGAACTGAATCAGTTCCACCCTTCATTCTACCCAACCCATTTAGCAAGTAGTATTCCACAGCAGCTTTAGCACAACTGACCACATTCTTGCCTGTGAGAACTAATTAGCTGTTCAAACGAATATCAGATGCCTCTTTGTGTAGCCTTTGTAGATTTCGAAAAGGCATTTGATTCAATACGTCACAAGGCTGTCCTCCAAGGCTTAACTGTACATGGTGAGGATACAGCTAATATTAGAGTACTCCATAACATCTATATTACCTACTCAGCCTTTGTCAACGTTAGGAAACCAACCACTGAGTTCCGCACTGAAAGAGGTGTTAAGCAAGGTGATCCCATTTCTCCAAAATTATTTTCAGCTGTCTTGGAGATGGCAATGTCAAAGCTAGAATGGGCAGAAAAGGGAATTAGAATCAATGTCAGAAGACTTAACAACTTGAGATTTGCTGATGAAATTGTACTTGTTGCTTATGACCTTGATGAACTCCAAACCTTGGTTACCGACCTCGCTTCCAAGTGTAAAGCAGTTGGCCTAAAAATGAATCTTTCCAAAACAAAAATTATGTCTATCAAATGGGCCTCAGAGGGTAGTGTACAACTATATAATGAATCTTTAGAAAATGTCAACGAGTACATTTATCTTGACCAGCTTGTAAATATGAGAGGTGGCAAGCATTTGGGAGGCATTCTATTATCCTGAAATCTAAAATGCCCACAAATCTAAAGCAAATAGTCTATGACCAGTGCATTCTTCCTGTGCTGACATACAGCTGTGAGACCTGGACTCTAAACGAATTTACAAAAGGTAAACTGAGGACTGCCGATAGAGCTATAGAGAGGTCAATTCTAGGCTTAATGAGAAAAGACAAGAAAAGACCAACTGACATTATATCAGTTACAAAGGTCACAAACATCTGGCATTACATATTTGTTGTTGACATCATAGGACATCACAACATAGAATAACACCAGAACAGGAAAGAAATATTTGTATAGGGAACTGAAGAAAACAATGGACAGAAGCTGCAAGATCAAAAGTATAGCAAAGAGAACTGGAAAAATAGACCTGAAAAATAATGATGAGGATATGATAGTGGTGTTGGCAAGAGTTCAATTCTCAATTGTGCACATTCCACAAGTGGTGATTCAAGTACTACAAAACAGAAGGTAATATCAGCAATGACCTACAGTAATGAATCATATGAAAATTCAACTGAAATAATATGAATATGAATCCTCCAAACTTTTCTGCATTAAAATTCACTCAGAAGGTGTATAGAAGATGAAACAGAAAAATATTCTGTGCATTTTTTTATTTAGATCTATGTCATCCAGCATCAACTGTGGTAAGTAATGGATTTTTCTCGAACCACAAGATTCACATTAAGATTAAATGAGACTAACTGCCTTATATTTACAGGAATAATTCATCTGTCATATAAAAAATAAATCCGTACTTATTTGAATTTCAAACAGAGATCAAAGAAAATATCAATAAATTAGTATACAAATGTGTCTTTTACAGGTGCATTTGAATAATCAGATTAAATATTAACTACCTTCCCTTAGAACAAAGGTAAATGTTTACCCTGTTTGAGTCCCTTCACCATATAATGGTGCCTGAGGTGAAAAACACAAGTATCAACTACTGATATCATAACTCTATGATAGACTCAGTTGATTAGAAATTGGAGAAAGAATATGTCAAATAAATTATACTTTTCTAGTTTCATAAATAATGCAGAACAAATAAAAATATTTTTAAAATTTATACCTATCGATTATGGACTCACGGCAGCTATATAAATTATCAAATTTGGTCTTTGTTACAGAATCATTAACATTCATGGCTGGTACAGCAAGTTTTCCTCCTTTTGAAAGCTGGTATAGCCTGTGCACTCCTGTCACACTCTCTTCCACAATACCTGCAAAAGTTTCATTGTCTGTCACATTTCAGAAAAATTTTGAATCAAAGAAAAATGAAGACATATTCAGAATTCATGACAAAAGATTTTTTTATATATTTTACAAAAATAGTGATAACAACATTTTGTAAATGAATTGTATGTTGTATCTTAGGTGTAAGTATGAAAGCATAAGTCCTGCAACACACCTGTCTACACTCCATACAGTTTTTCTTTTAAAATCAACATTCCTGACCATAACTACAGATGAGGGGTCAGGGATTGGAATAAATTACCAAGAGAAATGGTGAATAACTTGCCAAAAATGCTAAAAGAATTTAAAGTTGAAATTATTAGAGGAAAAAAGTAGGTGGGGAATAGATGGGTGTGTAGGGAAACTGCCACCAGAGCAAGCACTCCATCACAATTAAATTTATGAAAATATCATAGGATCTTATATTTCCTACTTTAAATTATTTGTTTTGACCTGACTATTACAATCACTAGTGTACCAGTAATTTCTAATTACTATCCATTAACCACTACTTTTCATTGTGTAACAGTAAACTCTTCACTAACTATATAAGTGTTTGTAACAAATAATCTGAACTAAAAAGCGTTCTTAGCAGCACAGAAGTAGATAATATAATCAGTATTAATTTCAGGATCATGTAATAATACTAGGAGGTGACTTAACTTGACTTATAGCACTGAAAGCAATTAATTTCAGGCAGGATGGCAGGTATAAAACAGCTTCTGAATTCATTATAGACATTTTCTCAAACCATCATCTTGAACAGCTGGTTTCTCAATCAACAGTGTTGATACAGTAACAAAAACCTTTTGGATCTGATTATTAAAACAGGGCACAATTACTCACAGAAAATCCAATGGCCATAAAGTGGTATTTGCAGCTATACTATCAATAACTGAGTGTAAAAAGAAAAATTTGAAAAATCCTCAAGGAATGTTTTAGAATGTACCTAAGGGTTAGTTATCAAATCTTCTAAGTAGCAACAGAATCCACTGAGGAGATGTGGCAATGATTTAAATGTATGGTCAGGGAACGTATCAACATACATATACCAAAATGTACAATTACAAAAGGGAATGATACACCGCAGTATACGCCTGATGTTAAAGATTATTCAAAAAGCAAAAGAGAAAACAAGCATTCTCAAGAAGGACAGCCTACCATAGTGACTTAGAAAGGTGTGTTGAGGGAATGTGTGAAAAATGCTCTGTTTGAGGTCTTAAACAATTTCCACTGCAAATCACCATCTAAGAGCCTGATGTAAACACCTAATAAACTTCAGTTTTATGTAAGAAAAGTCAGTAATAGTGAAAATAGTAAGCCAGCAAGATGGATGCAAGGTTAGTAAAATCCACTCCTGCTTCAGCAACATGCAATTGTCCACTAACTGCTCACTACCTGCTAGTTTAGTTTTAAAACTACTGATGATTCAGTCACCAAGTAGTTTTAGTTCCCACCAAAGCATTCCTGATGTATCTCGATTCTTGATATGGCTAGAATTAAGTGTAGTAGATTCACTAAATTACAAAAATGAGAAATCAGAAATTTTAGAGACCACATGTTTATTTAACACACTGACCTGTGTGAATCGAACTTTTTATTCAAAAAATACAGTTTAAATAAATAATTAGAACAGATAGCAGCAAAATGAGTTGCAATAATAATTACATTTTGTGAATAGAACTTGCAGCTGCTCCTCAGTTCAGACAACAACTAATTTCCTTGTGCATCTAAACATGGCTTTATATATTTATAAATGGAATGTTGAATCTAAAGATTGTTGAATGAAACAAATAACTTGAATATATCAAAATAAAGAGAAATGGATCACTTTACTACTATCACAGTGAAATAACTTTAATTCAGATAAAAAATTAATTTAGATAGGCCAAAACAACTACTCTGCTACACTGCAACATGGCTAAAATACTTAATGCTGAATTTAAAATTCATTTGCTGAACAATGCATAGAAAACACATCCATTTTTACACATTATGTGGAGTTGGAATAATTATCATTAGATTCTACAAGTAACATATAGCAATTAGAACTCCTCCAGTGGGGAAAAGCACTGAGTCCTGATGGCATTCTAGGAATATTTTCAGAGAACCTATTGAAAATTGAGCCATTTCTGTCTGATATACACTGTAAATACTCAGAAATGAAAAAAGTACTTTCAGACTGGAAAACTGGGAAGGTAGTCACAATATCGAAGAAAGGACATCAAAGAGATCCTAGGAACTACTGACCCATATATCTAACCTCTGTTTGGAGTAGAATACTGGGGCTTATGCACAAACATTGACATATGCTGCTGAAACATGTACAATGAAGAAGCGGGACATTAGCAAGGTACAAGCAAGCAAAATGAAATTTTTAAGAGGCAGAATGGGAGTTACTAAAATGGACTGGATAAAGAATGAAATGATTAGAAACACCATAAAAGAGGAACCCCTACACGAATTGATAGAGAGGACCGGACTAAGAAGACATGGACATGTAAAGAGAATGGAGGTTCAGAGAATCCCATGAAAAATCCATTAAATTAAGATGCATGGTAAACAACCCAGAGGAAGACCAAGGGATGGATGGCTGAGAGGAATGGAACAGTGTGTGCAGAAGAGGGGAGAAGACTGGAACAAGGTGGTGACAGAGATGTGGTGGGGGGAGAGAGGGAAATGGAGAGGCTTGTGCACAAAGCATACCCAGCTAGTGGCTGGAAACTGTTGAGGATGATGATGATGATAATGATGATGATGCATGAATATTACAAAATTTCTAGATGAAAAGGAATTTCTTACAACAAACCAACAAGGATTTCAAAATAACAGATTATGCAAAACACAGTTGTTCCTTTTTTTGAATGACATAATGAAATTTATTAACAGAGGAACACAAGTTGATGCATTTTTATGAATTTAATTCTTTATTTTCAGAAAGCTTTTGACTCTTATACCACACAATCGCCTGTAACTTAAGGTATCTCTTGATGAAGTGTAATAGGATACCATCTAAACTTAATTTTTATAAACTATCTTTGAGACAATGTTAGAAGCAGTTTCAAATTGTTCATTGATGATGCAGTCATGTCAATAGAGAAGTAATGAATTATGACAATTGCTTAAAAAATTAAAGCGATCTGGATTTCAGCATGGTGCAATCAGCAGCAACTTTTACTAAATTTTGAAAAATGAAAGGCAGTGTACATCACTAATAAAAAGAATCCATGTATCCGGAAGTACAAAGTAAACTTTTTATTTACTGCTATAGTTGATTCCCTGAAGTATATGGGAGCAACAATACAAAGCAAAATGAAATGGCAGCAGCGCATAATTTCAATCGTAGATAGAACTATTTCTAGACTGTGATTTATCAGTAAAATTTTCAAGAACTAGGGGATAGAGAACAAAACTCAAGTGCATCCACATTTGAACTACTATTGTCCCATTTGGAATCAATATTGTAAGACAGTGCAAAGAAGAGAAGCTGACTTTGCTTGTCACAGCCCTTATGAAAGCATCACAGAATTAATACATAGACTGGGCTGAGATTGTTCGGTAGATTGACATTGTAGGTTTTCTTTGTATCAATTGACAAACATGCAAAGACAAATTTTCACTTTTGGGTGCAATAAAATAATTTATCAACAAACCTATTTGAGTCACAATGATACAAAAGATAAGATGAGAGAAATTAGGTGGATTCTTTCTTCCATCATGCTGTTTGGGATTCGACTGCACAGAGTAGAGATAAGTTTTTGTGTAGAGCTCTCTCTTGCATCCACAACTTTGTGAATTGCAGAGCTTTGATGTAGATGTAGATAAAGCCTGAGAACTCCAGTTCCTTTACTTATAGTTAGATAATTTGAAATAATGAACAAATAACGAATTTTCATGGGTTGGAAACTGACAACATTTTCATTCTATAAAACAAAATATATAGTTGACTGTGGGTATCCATTGTATTTCCATTAAATACTAGTCATTATTGTTGTATACTGAGAAAAAAACTACAGTTTCTTAAAAAAAGAAAATAGAATAAAATTTAAAACGAAACTAAATTATCAACTGCTGGAAAATGACAAAAATAATTATGTCATTTGGTACTGTGGCAATTTTTGCAACATCTTTTCAGTCCACAATACCTTTTTTTATAATCATAATCAGTTTCATATTAGGTGTTTATTTTGTGGTAACCAATTATAAGAAGTGTAATAATAGAGACATGGTAAAACTATTCAGGTATTTTATAATTCAGTTTTATCCTTCCAGATGAAGATTCAGTATTCACATCTGCAAAATGCAAACCAATATGTTGCTAAGCATTAAAATCACGCAATTTGGAAGAGAGAAATTTTTAATCTTTTCAAACCAAATCCATTAATTATGGTTACTTAAATTAATCTCATTGTGATGGAGCTCATGCCTTTGCAATTTGCTTGGTAGTTTATTCCACTGCAACTTCTCTAATTACAAAAAAAATTATTACTCCCTTTCATCCAAAATCAAGTGTCAGGTTGTGGTCATTCCACCCACATACTATATTAATTCTTCCAACGACTTCCAGCCAGATTTCATTTCCCACATATGCTTTATATGAGGTCTATCCCAAAAGTATTTGACCTTCCTTCTTATCTTTGCTCCTGACAATTTTAGCACCATATGCTGGGTGTGAGTGTCAACAGTAAAGCTTCACAAACTCCCTAGATGCTACACTGGGATGCATTAGTTCACATGCAGCATGCATTTGCTTACAAAGTGTTTTGTAACTTCATCTTTTCTTGCTATTGTAAAAAATGACCGAAAGATCAGAGCAATGAATTTTTTATCAAATTTTGCTTTAAACTCCAAAAGAGTTGAGCAGAGACCATCAAAATGATGAAGATAGAATTTGGGGATGAGTGTATAAGCAAAATACAAATAAAGGAATGGTATAAGCAGCTCAAAGATGGCCGCACATCTGTTGACAGGCGGCCTTCGATGACAAAAACACCGGATAATACTGACCATGTGTGTTTTGCAATTAATGAAGCTCATCGACTGACTGTGAAAGAACTTGAATATGATCCTGGAATACTGAAAACTAGTGTTAACTGAAAATTTGCAAATGGTTTACATGTGTGCGAAATTCATTCTGAAATTGCTGACAGTGGAACAGAAAAACCTCCGTCTTAAAATTGCTTAGGACAATTTGGAAATGGTCAATAATGATAAAAATATGCTCAAATAGAATGTAACTGGTGATGAATCATGGGCTTATGGTTATGATCTTGAAACAAAATGACAGTCGCAGTGGAAGCTGTAGTCGGAGCCATGATTGAAAAAAGCATACCAAAGTTGGAGCAATCTCAAGTCGTTGCTCATTGTTTTTATTATTATGTGGGTGCTGTGCACCACGATTATGCTCCTAAAGTTTAGACAGTCAAAAAAGAATATTACCTTGAAATTATGAAAAGACTGCATGACACAATTAGAAGAACACGGCATCAATTTTGGTAAAGCAGTGACTAGCTTCTTTGTCATTATAACGCACCAGTGCATGCATCAAATCTTGTGCAGCAATAATTGACAAAGCACAAAGTCATACAGCTCCGTTAGCCTCCATACATTCCAGATGTATCTCCATGCGACTTTTGGCTGTTCCCAAGATTAAAAATGCCACTCAAAGGACACTGGTTTGACAACAAAGAAACACATACAACAAACACTCTAAAGGTTTTGAATACTTAGGTCAATAACCCAACTCTAAAGGTGATACCCTCTCCATCTCCTGTACTGTGTGTGTGTGTTTTTTTGTTTGTTTTTTTTCCCTCATGCAGCTCAAGTGATTGGTTTTCTTTCTGGATTGTTGTTCCATTTTCTTAATTAATTTTCAGTAGTACTTTACTGAAACTACATGAAATAATTATTTTCACATCATGTAAGCATCTTAGAATTTTGGTTAAATTCTAGCCTCTCACCTTTAGACATTAGAGGGAAAGTTTACTCTGTAGTAAAAGATAGTTTTCATTTCATGTTTAGGTTATGGGAGTAGCATAGAGATACCGTAACCAAACACACTAAATAAAACCCTTTAGGAATAATAAAGACACCCATAATTAAATAAATGCTCTAAATAAACCTTTGATAACAAAAAGAAAACATCAGTTTGGGAGGGAATAGCTTAAATCTCTCAAGTCGTTTCAAATAATAGTTTTTGATATAGGTTAACTTTGCAGTTTATAAACCAATTTGAATGCAGTAAAGACTGTCAGTAGTTGCTAAACGCCGAATATAAACTTTGAATAATAATAAACAAACTTTTAATCAACTGAAAATTAAATAATCAGTAATAATATTACCTTGGACTTAGGAATTTCTACTTTGGAAGTATTTTGCCATTGTTAAACCGATTAACGAGCAAGAAAGTAACTTAATAGTAAATAAACCAACTAAATCAATTTTCTGTAATGATAGAAACACCTTTTACTAACCTTTAATATGATAATCCATAATAATCCAGTTTAGTACACAAGCAATTTCTAATATTTGGCATTTCACTGTTTTCACACACTTTTGAATAAAATAAAGTAATTTTAGGGAAGTAATCATGCGATTAAAAGATAAATTCACTAAAATTTCGTAGTTTCAGAACGTTTAAATAACTTAAATCAATTTTTTAATACTTCGTCAGTTGCACTCCACTTTTAATAATTTTTATCTCAAAATCCTAGAGAACATTCGAAATAAAAAGTAGATCTCCGGAAAGAACTAAAAATCTAATATCACATATAATAATTTCAAGTAATTCCAAGAAATAGAACCGATCTTATAAAATTTATTTCTCAGTGCATCCACGTGTGGAGTTTAGAAATTAATTACAACTGTTTACGACCAGATACAGAGATGAGATAACTTTCAGAATATGTATTTTAATTCAGAGAATCTCGTGGTAATTTTATATTTGCATTAAAAGTAATAGAAATAAAGTTATAAAATTAAAACTGAAATCGCATTTTGGTTACGTCGTAGTCAAACTTTCCCTACACCAGAAATAGTTCACTCCTACACTTACAACTTTTAAACCAGTTGCTCAAAATTATTCACTAAATATCCATTATTTCACAATTAAATATGTCGAAACACTGCCACACTTAAAGTTTTGGATAACAGTTTAGTTACTGAGATATTTCAGGCCTAGATCGCCTAGGCGCCAGTAGAAACTTGTATTTTGGCTCTGACGTCAGCGAGGGTATAAATTGGGAAGCCATTTTGACTCAGTGTCTTTTCCGGGTTTGAAGTCGTGCTAACAAGATGATTTAAGCGTGTGTGCGTTGGTAGGTTGGCAACTCCGACTTATGTTGGTAGCTCAGTTCTTCAGTTGGCACTACCGGGTTCGGCCATCATGAGTGGGGCGTGGCTCTGTTTACTCACCATGAACTTGTAAATTTACTAAAGGGGTTTCGGTCGGTAGTTTCTCTTCACAATCTGCAAACTTGTGGAACGAGTGTTCGATATGCCTGCTCAACTGTAAATGCAATTTTGAACTTTTGATTTTGAAGAATAAAACCTTGAAGTTTTCTAAAAGTGACTTTGTGTGCTTCAGTTGTTAGCATAGAACCCTTTTCTATATTCGTGGGTAACGAATATAGTGGCGACCTGAGCATTCAGTGTGAGTTACCTTGGCTACATGGTTAAATCCAAATTATTTACCGAGTTTTTAAGAGAACTGTTAGTCGACAAGAGTGTAAGTTAAGGCACTTAGGCGATACTACAACCCCGGTATCGGTCTAGTTCCTTACAATCAGTCATACAGCAGAGATATTACATTAGAATGAAGCTCTATACAAAAGAAAGTGAATCATGTCAAATAAATAAATACCTTTGATGGATCTAAAGAGTGATGGATATTTTTTTAGCATCAGATGAGTAGCATCACCTCCATCATCAAGTATCATATTTGGTTGCCACTGATTAGCATTGATACACCTCTCGATGCACCACCAAAAGTCTTCTTCAGTTTCACCACGCCAAGAAAAAACTGGGAATCCTGCAAAATAAATCAGAAAAATATCAGTTCTTATCAAATGACAACTCAAAAATATGTTACCTACTTAAGACTTGTATAGTGTAAAATCACTTCCCATAGTATTATATAACTATACATGGAACATTACTTAAGGTACAAGAGTTCATTTGAAGTAAGAACATGAAGATCTACAGGCTTCACCCCACAGTAATGTGAAGGACAGTAAAAACTACTTAAACACTGATGTAAAAAACCGAGAAAGACTTCATCCTTAGAAGTATAAATCTTTTTATTACAATAAGGAATGATAAGCACAATTAGCATATCACTGACCACAGGCGAAGGAATAAGGGCCATGAGAACAAGTAAACATGATCAAAGTTTGCAATAATTTGGTACAAATATTAATCATATTTTGAAGTGAGACATGTGAGAAGGGTATCAGATGTATATGTTTGTAAAAGGTAGAAGAAAACCTTACCAGCAAAAGCTTGTCAAATACCTATATTCAACTTTTACGTACTTATCCCAAAATTACAGCATACATTCACTAACATAAACATGAGTATTGAATGACAAGTTATTAACCACTTTCAGCTGTAGAGTGGTTCTTAGAAAACCATATTAGTCTCATCAGAAAAAAAATACATACACTGCAGATGACAGAATAACCATTACTGTATATTATTGGGGCATTTACCTTCCTCTTTTTTTCTGCTGTTATATGGTCATTCTATATCATTTCCCTATGTAGACGAGCAAAGTTATGGGATGAAGCTCAACATTTCTGCTACAGATGCACAGTGTAACACATACAGACACAAATCAGTGGTACATAAACACATATCACTGAGTTGAAACCTAATTGCCACATGGGTCAGTATGAGAAGCCAACTGTGATGTAACATATAAATCAGGGAGGAAACTATCACCACATACATTTCACAAAACAGACAGAGTACCTTCACCAATATACATTAGTACAATACTACAACCAGGGCCACGTTTAGGACCTGGGCTATACCTATGGCGCAGACCCTTTAGGATCTGTGGGCACATATCAATATCAATTACTTATTATTAAATTAATGAAGTTTTTAATCCAAAATACTGAATAATGTAGTAAAAATGATAACTTACTTAAGAATCAAAAGTTCGTAACCTGCTTTCTGTATCGTGTCTGAGACTGAAGTGAACAAAGTTTTTAGAAACAATATGAAACACTAGGCCTACATATTAAGATAAAAAATGATAAAAGATTATTTAGATCATCAAAGAATGCATTATAAAAAAGATTAAAAACATGATATTGATTATTCACACATGCATGTCTGCAGGATGACAGCAAGTAATAATTTTTTTATTATTTTCATTTTTGTATGTGGTGTTTACCCCTAGGCTACATCCGAGAAAGCCTATGTCTAATGCGACCCTGACTACAGCACAAAATAACATTTGAAAAATTTTACCTGCAAGCACTAATGACATTGTTTCAACCAACAGAAATCTAGCAATTCTAAAATGATAACTCATCAGGTGCAGTTCATCCCTAATTACAAGGGCCGGCATTAGTGGGTAGGGGGGAGGGTGAGTAGGGCAAAACTACCCCCGACCCGGCCTACCTAAGAGGGCTCAGCTGCCTGTGTGCCTAGCTAACTAGAAATCAAACACAAGTTTTAATATCTGAATATTTTTGCATTAAAATTTTATACTTTTATCCAAGAAACCACAGTTTAAAGTAAAAAAATTGGACCTGAGAATTGTAGTGCCGGCCCTGCTAATTACAACACACACATATCTAACACTCTTGTGGATACATCCAGGAAGAAAATTGTCCTCCAGCTGCTTGCCGATTGATGAAGAGTTCTACAGTTGAAGCCAAAACATAAGGAATTTCAATATCCCATAGCTTAGAAACTCTTTCTTCATTCTCCACTGATGTTTACAACAGATGTGTGCTATATAGTCGCTATTTCAGTCTATAAAGTACCCATTATGTTTTCAAATAATTTTTTTCTTATGGCTTCACACCTTATTAACTTTGAGGTCATTAGAGGCAAAAAGGACTGTGGACAAGGAACAGGAAGTAAATCGGCCATAGCCTTTTGAAGGAAGCATCCTGGCATTCACCTGGAGTGATTTGAGGAAATCATGGAAAATCCAAATCTGGATGCCCAGATGGGGATATGAACCACCATCCTCCCAGATGCAAGGCCAGAGCATTACCACTCACAAACCACACTCAGTTTTTTCAAATAATTCTCTGAGGCAGATTTAATGAGGCATTTAATTTATAATATACAGATGCCCGCACATTTTAGTAACTTCTGTCACCTATTTTATTTCCAGTTAATTGAAACTATGTTTGTATCCTCAAAAATCAGTTGGAAAATTGATTCATAATCACTGCACACACAAAAATTTCATATTAATGGGTAAGAAGTTTCTTTTATATTTGAGATAGACAGTATTAAAATAAAAAGACTGGATGAATCCGAAGTATGCATCCACTAGTATTAAGTTACCCCTAAAATGAAGAAAGCAGTATCTAAAAGAAACTAGATCTTTAAAGTAACCCTGTCTTTCAAGTAAAATACCAACTACTTATCAATATTTATCTCTTTCGGGAACTTATCAAGGTGAGACAAGGTGAGACGTAGTTTTTAGTGCACTCTATTTATATCAATAATTCTTCTACCATACAATTAACATACCTGCTTCAGCGAGAGCTGCTCCAACTTCATTCTGCATGTAAATAAATACTCAAATTAAAAACACATAGTGAAGTTAACACAAGGTAAATAAAACAGGAGCTCTTATTAACAGAGATTATGTACTGTTTCCGAATTAAAGTAAAATCTAGTTAACTATGACTCATTACTCAATTAAACGTATCATACTAATGCTGACAGGAAACAATCTATCCTAGTGACAGATAAAATTGTAATCTCCTTGTTTTATTGGGACAATTTGCTTTTTATCAAATTAATTAAATTATAATACATTTTTCATTAACGAGATCTATTAAATATATTAGACTGGATTCAAGCTAAAGTTTTTGTTCTTGATGTAAATCACCTACCATTCTCGTTTGAAGTTAGACTCTATTTGTTCCAAATACTGTGACCACATCATTCATAGCAGCTAGCATTTACAGAAGAACTTTTTCAGAATGACTGTCAGCAAATTTGATGGAATTCTCTCAGGAATTTTTTAGTGAGATTTTAAATTGGACAAACAGTTTGAAATCACATGGAGATATGTCCAGACAGCAGGGAACCTGATGAACTAGTCTAATAAGTTTCTTAATCATGAAATTCTGGATGACATGTAATATTCTGTTATATTGGCAATTATGAAAGTGTAATGAGCAAATAAAATACAAAGTCACAGACTGGAAATCTACCAGGAACTGATACGGATAAAAAGCGTGTAAAAAATGTCAGGTATATATAAATATATATATATGCTGCACTGAGTGCAGTGTTGTCATTTTCTTAGTTTTAATATCCAAGAATAAAACAATTTCTGACTTCTCCTGGGCATAACTTGTGCAATATTAATGTATGTTCACTAATACTCATCATATTCTTGGAAAACTAGGAGTGATATAATTTTCAAATACCTTTCATGATATTATATATGAACAGATTTTATGTACCATAAATCTTAAAAGCTTGCATTAGCAGTTAAGTTAATAGAAAACTACTCCAGTTTGCAAGTACCACAAACATGTTACTGCCAATTTGTCAAGTATTTTATATTTCCTATATAGCCACCAGCTCTTCACAGCTTACAGTAATTAATGTGACAAAAGTAGAAGGTGTGGCCCTTCCTTCATATTCTGTAAACCTGATGGCAAAGAGAAGAAGTGTACATCACTATATTTCTTTAATTTTCTCTGTCATACAAGAACTTATATACTACCACTCCCATGTTTGATATTCCAAGACATGATTTTTTCTATGTAATACTTCAATATTTCTTAATGACAAAATGTAAGCTACTCTGCTATTTATCATTTAGAATAATACCAGCAACCTAAAAAAATTAGGCCTGAAACCACCCAGGTTGGTATAAATATTAATGCAATTAAATTAACTAGTAAATAAAACCATTCAACAATTACTGATCAAAAACTAATCCAATCCTCCCCACAGACAAAGCTCCAGAAGAGTGGAGAAGGCACTCATGAAGTGAATAGCCAGAAGACCATTATTAATTAAATTGTAGGTACTTTATTGAAGCATTAAGTGGCTAAAGCACTTAGAACTTCACACCTAACAGTAATTAAATTCTAGTTCTGTCTATGTATTTTTAAATTTAAGTTTTCTACAATTTTTTGTACTGGATTTTCTTTTTTTTCCCAGAATAAACCAGTTATAACAAGATATTAGATGGAAATTTGGAATTTGTGCATGAGTATATTTTTCTGTTTGGGAGTTTAGTAATCTGCAGTCAATATTTTATTAGACAATAATGAATTATTAATTCAGATTGATGACAGCAAGCATTCAAAAATGTGTAATGTAAGAGAGGCAATGAACCACCACCAAGTAGCATACTGACCAGTTAGGAAAGGGCCTCAGATAGCAAACAGCTGTTTCCAAGAGCTTAAATTCTGAAATGTCTATCATACCTGTTATAATGACTGCAATGAATTGGGTCGTGATTGGTTATAGGTTATACCCTCCAACCTTAGAATAGAGTGGGAGGGTTGAGTAAAAATCCATTGCAAGAGTCAGTCTTGATTTCATTTTGCTCACATTTATTCTTCAATAGCAGCGAAGCTACCACAATCATCACAAGTGAAACTGCAGTGCCTAAAAGAACCAGCAGCCTTTGCTACACAAAAGAAGTCTACTGAATCAGGTGAACACCATGTACTGATCAGATAGGAATGGCTCAATTTCATTAAGACAGCATGTGTTAATTATGCAGCACAGGGAACATGCATGATAGTCATTTATTATTCAATTTGTAATAATTGTCACTACAGACAGGTTGATTATATATGATTATGAATTTTGCATATATGTTGGTAAAGTAATGTATCAGAAGTTATTCACACTTTGCAGAGGAAATAAACCTGGAAAGCAGTAACTGATGCAATTTTCACAAAGTATGCCTAATGAATAATCATACCAGCACTAGTTCAAAAAGGAGCTCCAGGTTAAACCCTTTCTTATCTAACTCCTAATGTTAGCCTGTTAGCTCCTTGCTGTTTAGTTATGACAATAAAAGAATTTTTGGTTTCAGATGTGGGGTAAACCTATACTTAGCTTATTCATAAGGGATTCTTAATTAATCACCGACTATTTTGTCCCAGTATTTCCATTCAAACGTCAGTACCAGACAATCCTATGTCTAAATCTAATATTGCAGCTCATGTCATACTGTGTCATCTGTGATCATAACACTAAACTAAACAACAAGATCAATTAAACAATATACCAAAGGAGATGGCCTCTATGCTTGCTATCTGGCTGGTGTTTAAGAAAGGCCTACATCAGCACCCGCACTGGTGGAAGTTAAGTTCATCCAGTTCAATCGAATCAGTAAAACAGTAAGTAAGGAAAACTGAGCATGGCGGTGTAACGGTTACCGTTCTCGCCTCGCATTCGGGAGGACGGTGGTTCGAATCCCCGTCCGGGCATCCAGATTTGGGTTTTCCATGGTTTCCCAAATCACTCCAGGCAAATGCCAGGATGCTTCCTTCAAAAGGCCATGGCCAAATTTCTTCCCATTCCTTGCCCCCCTCCTTGCCCACCATCCTTTCCCGTCTCTAAAGACCTCGCTGTTGAGAGACGTAAAGCAGTTAAAAAAAAAAAAAACGTAAGGAAAGAATGAGCCATCTAAATGTAGTGACTTAGACAGGTCATATATTAGCATACTTTTGCTCCTTCATTTTATTTATTTATTTTTATCTCTCTAACAGCGAGGTCTTTAGAGACGGGAAAGGATGGGGGGCAAGGAATGGGAAGGAATTCGGCCATGGCCTTTTGAAGGAAGCATCCCGACATTTGCCTGGAGTGATTTGGTAAATCATGGGAAAACCCAAATCTGGATGCCCCGATGGGGATTCGAACCGCCGTCCTCCTGAATGCGAGGCCAGAACGCTAACCGTTACTCCACCCGGCTCAGTTTGTTCCTTCAATTAATGACACATTCCTTTAGTGGGAAAAAGGAATTTTTGGCAGAAATATTGGACAACTGTGACAATGCATCTGAATCAGAGAGCAAAGAAGAATGTAACATATTTTAATATTCATAAAAACATGCATTGATGGGATTGCATGTAGTTAGTCCTTGGTGAGGGAGCCATTTCTTAGTGGAAGGATGGAGATCAATACTAGTTGAAACTTATCAACATAAATGAACCTTAGATGATTATACAATCAATTTGTTTTTAAGTAGACAGCAAAATATAAACACAATTGTTGCATGGACGACTTGTCGAACTTTGGGTAGTGAAGTGTTCATTGAATGATTAGAAGATGAATAAGCAGTTACATTCCAAGGGTGAATGCCTTAAATTCCCAATAACTATTGAACTTACCTTCTGTAAAGAGACAGCTATAATGTCTGCAAAAGAGTAGCACAAGTACAATAACTTCAGTCAAAGACACAATCTTATAAAGAATCAAATGATAAAATGTAGTTATTCCAGTAAGGAATGCCAAATGAGAATAGGAAGGATAAGAGATGCAAAATTTGCACAATAATAGTGCAGTCAGACAGTGTAAAAACACTCCTAAATTCAGAGAAACCACAATAGTTACTAATTATAACACTCTACACACTAAGCAAGACTGCAAACACTAAATTTCATCAATCAAGTTGCAGAAATGGTGTGAGGAAACGAAGTAGTCAAACTTCAATCACTATAAAATCAACGGGAAGTAATTGTAAAGGAAATACAAACTAGAGAAAGACCAAACAATGCAAAAGATGTAACCTTTCAAGCCAAGAAAGTTCATATCAATCTTATTAGCCAGTATTTTGCAACAAATATGAATGCCAAATTTATAGCAATCAAAATTATATTGCAGGTCTTTGGATATAGCAGACCAAGTCCCAAAAAGACCAGGAAATTAAAGCAGGGCAGTCATAACATACTCAAGCAGGAAGAATATTTACAGAAGACTGCAATAATGAATATAAATACATAGAATTGGAATACACTGAGAGGAGATATAATCCAATAAGATTACTCATAAAGGGTGTTGTGCAGGTGAGCTTAGTAAAAAATATTTGATAGTATTGCAGAGTTAGAAACAGAAAGAAAAAAACTGATAAAAAATATAGCTGGTAGAGACATTAATATGGACTGAATAATCATGCTACATTTAAGGAAATGTGGAGGATTGAAAGTTATCATAAATTAGATGAGATGGTTGATTTACACTAAGTGGAAGTTCTAGAAAGAGCGTTCTGAAAAGGTGAAAAACGGTAGTTGATAATGGATGGGGAATGCTTGTGGTAAGAGGTAGATGCATTCCTACAACAGCAAATGTGAGAAAGTCTTCACATAAAGCAGCAGAACCAAAAGGTCAATGTGAAATAGGGGGACTGCAGACAATGGAGGGAATCCAGTGGAAAATATTTGAAGAATAATGGCAGAAGTGAGCTAAGAGAGGTCCATATAGGACTCCTGACAAGAGAAGTAGTAATACTGAAATTAGCTCAATCGACTAGGACATAGAGCATAGTAGTGGTAACCAAGCAACAAATGCAGCAAGGGGTATTGGTGCCAGAACTGCTTGTATCACGGTCATGTGGATTAAAGTATTAAATATCACAGATAAGGAAATCATGTTAACCAATTCCTATGTAAAGAAAAAGAAATATATAGAAGACTTTCAAACTGAGTTTGCATTTTAAACTCATGTCTACTAATTATAAAAAAAGAATGAATCTGCAAAGTCACCATAGGGTTGTAGTCAGAGCACTTAAATTAAGCAAAGCAGAGACTAATAAGGAATACATGTGTTACCTCCTGCCCCTTGAAACAGCTTCCGCTTGTTGCCCACTAACTGTAATGGTTAATTGTTAGGCAGATTGTCGCCCTGAATGTGAAGTGCATGGGAGGGTGGCAGCCTCCTAACAGGTGGCTATCAAAGTATGCTCGACTACTCTCGCCAACTGCCCGACAGTAAAGATCACTCCTTGATAGTTTGTACTGCCCAAGCTGCCTCCAGTTTGGTATATGCATGTATTATTTTTATATTTTAAATCAATTATTTACCCTGTTATATAACTGTAAAAAATATAATTGTGATGAAAATATTAAAATCTAACATTAACAAATATGTTGAAAGTGCAATCCAGTTCCGACGATGTAAACGCCATCAGTTGGCTCGCTGCACTGTGATGTCATTGTACACGACTACATTGGTGTATTTTGTATTGCGGGGTGTTATATAATATCTTAAAAAATTTATGTTTTATAACTAATTTCGATATGGAAGGAGGTCAAAAATCATTTTATCAATATGGTATTGTACCTATGTGCAAAAATACGATAGTAAATGCACCTGATAAAATGATTTTTATGTCTCACGAGATGCGAATGTAAGAAAAAAGTGGTGTGTAGCTATGAGAAGACGTAAAGAATATTCAACTAGTTGTTTATATTGTCATGAAGATCATTTTAATGTAAATATATAATATTTAATGTCATTGTGTTAAATTTGTTATAATACATAATAATTCATTAACTATTCAAACTGTTATGATAACTTAGTTTACAGAAGTTTAATAGGTATATTTTTCAAATCATTTCTTATTCAAGCTTAATCCAAAGCAACTATGAAAGTTTTAAAAGCATCAAAGGAGACCATCTGAAATTTTAAAAACAAATTACAATCTTGTGTATTTTGAATAGTATATGTCTACCTGAAGAGCTGTCTTACACTTTTGGTCTACTAATAGTCCCACCCCTGCAGATATCCTTCCTTCTTGTTCAACTCCACTGTAAATTAACAAGTATTCATTCCAGTCTTTGGTGCATGTCAATTTTTTCTTTGTCTCTCTGCTTACTGTCTGGTTGATAGTTTTGGCTCTGAGTTGTTTTTCTAATTCTAAATCTTTCATGCTGAGATCCCTCATGTTCCAGGTGTTCAAAGTATCCACAATACCAAATCTTTTCTCTTTCTGTATTTCTTAACATAGTTGTTACTGGTAGATCCATCCAGCTTTATTCCCTGAACTTATAAGTAGGTGGTGTTTTTACACAAATGGGTTTCCAGGTAATTGTACAACCCCCAACCTGGAGGACCAGAATTTTATTTCTGGGTTTTCCTTCCCATAGCTTGAGTGTCACAGTTTTAAGGCACCAAGCGCTCATCTTCAATCCTCTCCCATTAGCTACACTCCATGGTTTGTATTGCCCAAGGGCCATTCAGCATTTGTCTTCACAGGCATGAGAGTAGGGTTTGATGGCAGAGCTGCTAAAATACATTGCAGAGACATTTCCCAAGGTTTTATTGTCCCAGCCCATTCAGCATGAGGTGAGTACCTTTAGGCTGTACCAGCTTTTGACCTCTCTTATCTATTTTAAGTACTAACTCATTTACACATGTTGTCTTATACTTCATGATCCTGCCTCCATTTTTGGTAGGTGATGGGTTTATTTACTATATCCTTATCCAAATTTAAAAATTATCTATTTAATATAACAAGAGTATTTATCCACTTACAAAAATGTAGAAAATGTACTACACAAATGCTACATGCAGGATTTTCTTAGAGAACAATTTCTAATCAGAATAGAATATTTAATATTAGTATTGAAGAATTCTCTCTCAATTTAAATTATTATTCATCACACAAATTTTGAATACCTGTGTTGAGTATATGTTGCATGCAGCCCACCTGACTTCTGCACCCAGCTCAGCCAATGTTTCAATAAGAACCTGTATACAAAATCAACAGAAATTCTGACTAAGCATCAGCCTTGAAAAAAATAAAATAAATTCTTTGTCAATATGGTAGAATTTTAACATTTCAAACTTGCAAGTCACACACTTTTAGCATACTTACCACAATGTTCGAGTAATGGTTTCTTCATTTAGGGTAAAACTACTTTGAAATATAAAGATAATAATTGAAAATATTAATAGAAGTAATGGAAGCTTGTATGAAGACAGTTTATGGGAATGCTCTATACTAGTTGTAAAATTTGTGTTAAAGGAGGGAAAAGGTAATGTCAAAAAGGGAAATTGTTGTAATGATAAGCAGATTTATTTATTAATGTATTCATAGAAATAAAGAACACTGACAAAATTTTTGGGTTTATCCCGTCTTGAGCAGTAAAACATGATGCATACTGGCTGGGAGTCAGAGATGAATTCAAATAAAAAAAGGAAAAAGCCAAATTCACCAAGATAAGGAGGAGGAAAAATCAAAATTCAAAATAGGAAATTACATTTAAAAAAAAAGTCTTGGAATATTATGAGAAAGTTGCATTGTTCCATTTTTTTTCTTTTGAAACCACCAAAGTGGCTGGTATAGATAATTACCAAAGAAATGTTAAATGTAGGTAATATAGATATAACTATTATTTAGTTTGAGTTTATAGAACTGCCATAGGGCTAAGAACTGTAGAACCCTTAGTTTCAGTAAACTATGGAGCAAGTTGATGTCCAGCTTAATAGCCAAATATATTTGGAAAATTTTGGACGAAAAGAAGTATCATGATTTTAGAAAAGGTTCTTCGTGTGAATCTCAACAGATAAGGTGCACGGTATTTCACATGGTATGAACAAAAGAGGCCAAGATAATCGTATGGCACTGGATATTTTAAAAGAATTTTACAGAGTAAGCCATAAAATGATGGTAAATGAGGATAAAATTATTGGGCTAAAAAGCAAAGAGTCAAGGAGAGGTGGAAGTAGGAACAGGACTGCCATGTGCATGTTTGGGACCATTGCTGTTCTTTATTCTCTTGCTGGTTCATAGTCAGAGGTTCCAGATGACATAATAGGATTACATGAGAGAGGCCTGTGAACAACTACAAAGAGATTTCAGCTGGATATCTAGTAGGATGGGCAAGAATTAAATGAAGAAGGATACCAAGAAAAGTTAGCTTATTAGGCACACAGAAAAATAAAGGTTTCTTATCATTATATGGTAAAGGGGAACTGCTTGTTGAAGGTATAAAAAGTAAATATCTGTGAATATCAGCTGATAGTAAGCTAAGCTGGACAGGGCAGGGAAGCTTGTAGGGAAAAAGTTCAATATATTGCATGTATTGTAGGGGATAGTGATTGGGTACATCAGGGAAAAAAGGATGCTGAGTCAAAAAAAAAAAAAAAAAATGGGGCCCTTCTTGGAGTCCTGTGGGATATATGGCATCCTTGTTAGGAAAATCAAATACTGGTGCTGAAGGGACTACACAGGAGTTTGTGGAAATTACCAAGATTCATTCAATAAGTGATATGATTAAGGTGCTGGGCTGGGATTCACTGAAGGGTATAAGGCATATGAAGGAAATAGTTGACATATATACTGGCAATGAGGCATGGTTATATATTGGGATAAGATTTATGAGCAACATATGGAAGAGAAGAGATAACCATTACAATAAATTAGCACTGGATTTCAGTCATAAGCAAGTACTGAAGTTTTCTTTTCTAAGGAAAGGTTTTAGGGGTTGAAATAAGTTATTAGGAAGATGACAAATGGAATATCTTTGGCCTGGCATTTGGGAGGATGCACATTCAAGCCAGTCCCTGCTCATTCAGATTTTTCATGATATCCTGAAATTATTGCAGACAAATGCTGGAAAGATTCCTTCATAAAGCCATCACTGAATTCCTCTCCCTATCTTACCCTCCCCAATCCTCTACCATCTCTAATGACCCTAACACTAAAAAGTAAAAATGTGCATGAACCATAAGTCAGTGTGAAGGAAACTTGCTACCGGGGCATAAGCTCCACCACAATTAATTAATAACCCATGTTAATGATATTTTTATTGCAATATTATGTTGTAGTCTGAAATTGTAAAAAAAATTAATCCACAAACTAACTTAAAATTCATACTGTTCCATTCAGTCTCTTAGGGAGTGCGTAGTATCTACTGACACTTGTTTGCCATAGAACAGATACCACATTGGTTCACAATAGCTAAATGAAACCAACTGCACAAACAAAATCTCAGCCACCAAGGAGATTTTCTTGGATTCCTGAAACTGAAGATAGTTGTATGAAGTTTTGTGGGTAATGCTGGAATGCTGGTGAGGTTCATGATTTCTGTATTAAATAAAAATTAAATAAATTACATAGGGCAATGCTGAACAAGATATGCCTGAAGCATTTTTTCACTAAACAATAGTCTTTTGATTTTCTGAACATTCCATCTCTGTCATGGCTGGACCTTTCAGGATTAAGACTTCACTGCCTGATAAGTAAATAACAATAATTTGTTCACTTCCATTTGTTTTTAACTACTACCCATGATAACTTCACCATCATCACAAGATAGTAATGTTTCAGACAGATAATTGATACACCTTGATGAGAGGTGTCAGTTGCTACCACAACTTGTATCACAGCTTTACGAAGTTAGAAGACATACCTCACATCAGTTTTTAAATGCTGTGAAATGAAATAAAATTGTTGGGAAAGTTTTGTCATCATGTGTGTACATCAGGTGAGTGTGAATCTCCTGAGCAGCACTAAGCTATATTCTGGTGAATTAATTATGACTTTTGATGATAAGTCTATTTTTAGATGGGTTTCTCAACCAGACATATTAGATATTTTACACAATTATTCTGATTAATGCATCATCAACCTCTTCTGGAATGGTCTAATGACCCACTTCACTTGTGATAAGCTCCACTTGCTCATTATGAGCAAGTGGATGGGATGACAATAAGCTTGCATCACTGGTCACCACTAACTTTTTTTATAGAAGCCGCTGAGGAGGAAGAATAAAAGATGTTCCATATCAGCAGAGATGTTTCTACCACTTTGTTAACAACACATTTGTAATTTGACACTGTGGAGAGAACAGCTTCAATCAGTCACTTACATTTCTGAATGATATCCACTGCAACATACAGATTACCATACAGGTTTAAAGAAATGGATAGCTTCCTGATCTTCTAAGATAACCCACATCAGTCTATATTTAAATGCAACCAACTGTGTCTCCCCCCCCCCCCTTAGTCAAATCATTTCTACCTTCAATTATTGCCAGAACAGGGCTGATTCTGAGAAAATTTGTCACAAAATTATTTTCATACACTCCCCTGCCCCAATCAGAATCATATTTGTAAGAGAAAATGATGGCTTAGAACTTTATAAAATAGGAATTAACTGCATTCTGTATGGCTGTGCATTCCATACTACATTTGACAGACACATTGCCAGTGCAGGTAACATGCCAGAAATATACATCTGGGGCAAGATAGTAATCAGAATAACGCAGAACAAATGAGGGGAATATTTTTGAGATTAAACATATAAAGATTTTAGCCTATGTAAAATGTTTTTCGGAACGCCTCGTCACAGGAGTAACTTTGTGATGGTTCTAAGGGATATCAGACAATCCCACTTGCTGACAAACCACTTATGTAAATACATATGTGGTTATATCTTTTTTTTTTTTTTTTTTTTTTTTTTTTTTTTTTTTTTTTTTTTTTTTTTTGTAACTGCTTTACGTCTCTTTTTAACATCGAGGTCTTTAGAGACGGGAAAGGATGGGGGGCAAGGAATGGGAAGGAATTCGGCCATGGCCTTTTGAAGGAAGCATCCCGGCATTTGCCTGGAGTGATTTGGGGAAACCATGGAAAACCCAAATCTGGATGCCCGGACGGGGATTCGAACCGCCGTCCTCCCGAATGCGAGGCGAGAATGGGTTATATCCTGCCGATGCCATCACTCTTGCAATGGGCTCTGCATGTGGGAGTAAACATTTCTCATGTATAGAGCACACATTGAGGATTGCTACTAAGGCTTTAATAACAGGCAATGACTGCTTCTTTATGGGAATTCTGACACCTTTTGTTGTTTTGGCTCTTGCTATGGGCTGAAATGACTTCTTGTGATCTGAGTGTTCAATCTGATATGAGCATGTAGTGCATTTCTAAATGAGAACAGTTGTTATGAGTGAAAGTTTTGATTCATTACACCCTAAATCTCCTTTACTGCCATAAGTCACAGAACTGCTTACAACCAATCACACACTCTGTTAGCAGCAACACCCTTGATTGTCCAAATTTAGATATTAATGCTGAAAATGGGGTGGAAGTGACACAGATTGGTATTACTCAATCCATGTATGTAGCTGCTCTCCCTAACACAGCCTGGCTGCAACTGCCACTACTAGCAAGACCCACATTGCAAAGCTGCTGACTTCAGCCATAATGGAGACATTAGGATAACAGGCTGCTTGCCTTGACTCTAAGAACAAGGAAAAATTCACCAAGACTGAAATGAAATTAATAGAAAGACTATTGGTCCCCTTTCAACTTAGGGATCTTTTTTTCAATAGGGACAGCATTTATTGGCTGAGCCCAACATGGAATCCTGCATTTAAAAAAGCAGCGTGGCAGAATTTTAACAACAATGAGGATCATGTCATTAATGAAGGTTATAACAGGACAAGCATATTAAAGTTGGTTACTGCAGGGGAGGGGGCACACCATCACCACCATCCTACCCACAAGACAATGGACACAGGGACTATACACATTTTTTATAATATTACGTTGAAAATGAGAACACATATATTTGTTATCAATTATCAGTATGTACAATGAGTATGACTTCCTTATATAGTTCAAAGTGCACGAGTGTTCTATTAACAATTTAACGATTAATACCAAAGGAGCCCTCATTGTCAACATTAGCTATCTTCAGTACTGAACAGCCTTAGGTTTAAAATATACTATTTGTGTTCACCCAGTATAGAACCAATTTCTACATCTCATCCTTTATTTTTCCATTTCCAGTGGTATTCTTCATTCATAGATTTACATACCACTTTATTTCATCTCAGTTATCAAAATAATGTTTTTTTTAACTGTGATAAGGCACTTTAAAAAAATACATTTGTGTGTCCCATGCCAATATAACAATTTTTTTTTTTTTTAACTGCTTTACGTCTCTTTTTAACATCAAGGTCTTTAGAGATGGGAAAGGATGGGGGGCAAGGATGGGGGGCAAGGATGGGGGCAAGGAATGGGAAGGAATTCAGTCATGGCCTTTTTTTGAAGGAAGCATCCCGGCATTTGCCTGGAGTGATTTGGGGAAACCATGGATCAATATAACAAGTTCTAATTGGATTTTCTCTGCTCCTAATTATTTTATTGCTTCTGCATCATGTATATATTTATAATGGTCATTTAATCTATTTTTTAGTCTTTTCAAAGATCTGATAGAATTTCAAGACAAAAGAGAAATTGTAATAGAATTATGTATCACGTTGTAACAGAAAAATTATGGAAAAGAATAATGAAGACTACTGGATATATATTACTAATGTACTTTTCTGTAGTTATTTGAGTGGAAAAAGGGAAAAATACAGACAAAGCTACAAGACAGAGCCATAAGGATTCAATGAATTGCAGTGAGACTATTACCAGAACACTCCTTTGCACCGTGAAGAAAACTAAGTGAAATTGAGGAAAGGTGCAATAAAAATTAGTTTAAAATTAAAGGTGGATGCCTTCAACAATTCAAAATAATAATAATGTAGATCAAAGAAAAAAGTTGAATGTAAGGACCAAGTTATCTGATACTGATTGATACATCCACAATGATTACAGTTTGACGATAAATTCAAAATGATGTAGACATTATATTTTACCAGTCTTGTTAAAAAAAAACAATATTAATAAACATTTTGGTTTAACCACATTAAGTATATTTGTATAAAAAAGTCATGATACTCTGATTAAAGGAAAAAAATTTTAATTAAAAATATAAAATAATTATTTTTAATACTTGAACATCTTATGAGTGAAGTATAGTTATTAAAGAAAAAATTAATACAAATTTCCATATTAGCAAACAGCAAAGTGATGAAAAACTGCTCACTTAATAATTCAAAGAAGCTTTTCTCATCTCTCAGTAAAACTAATTTCCTCTTTAGACCTTCATTATATCTACATAACAATTTATAACCAACATAATCTCAAAAGAATTGTATCTTTTTCAGTGATAAAAAAATAAATGAGTAATGTAGAAAAAAATCATGTATGTTACACAAGTAAAGCGCAAATAAAGAAAATGAAGTATTATTTCACTTACTGCAGTCTGAGCATTAATGTGTGTACAACCAACAATTTTGGCTGTCTTCAAAGGTTTATCTTCACTTGCTCTCTTTCGTAAAGCCATAATTCCAGGCATTTCTGAAAGAAAAACAAACAGGTTTAAAATTATGAACTAAAAGTTAAAAACATTCATATATTTTTTTTTAAATTGTGTGTAGAAAATGTAAAGTATATTGAATATTACATATTAATTAATAATACAATGCTACCTGCCACTTGTAATATAACCTTAGTTTTGCCAATATACCTTCAAAAACAGTTGAGTGGGTCCTTAAAACACTTAAAGTCAATAGTAAATAATTTTAGAAGCATTTTACAGTAGTCTGAGAGTTAGAAACCTAGATAGTGAGTATATATATTTCAAAAGTCACTGAAAGTAGTATATAGGATATTTCTTATTTCTGAAGTTTCCTGGCCACATTCATTTACAGAGGTGGAGAATTAAATTACAAGCAAAACAACATACAACATTTTAGGTCTAGAAAATTTTGGTAAAGAGATACCACAAATTTAGTGATATCAAAAACGTGTGCTCAAAGTTGCACAACAAACAGTCTTTTTAACTTATCAGATGTAATTTTCAGGGTGCAGCAATTATTCATATCTCATTTCATTCAGCATAGAAAGTTACATATTAGATAGAAAGATAGAGGCAAGAGATAAATGAGAAGTAGGTTTTTTTTATAAAAAGGTAGAAAATTAGGAGTTTTACATTTCCAAATTTTGTGGAATTATGCTACTTAGAGCATAGAAAGTATATTAAAATTAAAGATGATTTTTTACAAGCACACAGAGATGTTTTTGTTTTCAAGTTCAGTAATATTTTCATGTAGTAAACCACAGTCAGAGTCCTTGGGCGTAGCGGGGTCATTGATGAAACACTTACTTTAATGCAACGAAGCTTTATTAAACAGTACAGAAGCACAGAGCGAACAGACTCCGGGTAGAAAGGAGTAGAGCTTATATAGTAACGAAGAACCGTCTAGAATACTAACACTAGTTACAACAAGACCATTCCACAACAGTTTACGCAAAGTTAAGAAATTAAAATTTTATATGACTTGTTGGATTTGAAATCACGACCTTTAGTCCCACAGTCTCTTAACTTAACCACTACAACAGTCTTTCCTTCTTAATGACCTAATCCTCTTGATGTGCGACATTGCCCTCTCCTTAAGGGAACAGCATGCCGATGTTACATTGCCCTGGTCATGGAGCGAGTAGTAGGTCCCGCGCGCCTTGTTTCCTGATGGGTGGTGACGTTCCTAGTTGTCGACATCTTCGAGCCCGGACGAGACCCACAGCTTTTGGGGCCCTTTGGTTATTGAAGAATGCCGGTCTTCAAGTTCACTCTGGTTCCATGGGTCCATGTAAGGCTTCAGTCGTAGCATGTGAACTGTGTCTCTCACCTTCCGTCGCTTCGAGTGTGGATCAAAATCCTCGACTTCATAAGTAACATCAGACAACCTTCGTACAATCCTGTATGGTCCAAAGTAATGTCTGAGAAGCTTCTCGGACAAGCCAACCTTATGGATGGGAGTAAATATCCAGATGAGGTCGCCAGGTTGGTATGAAACAGAATGGTGACTTGCATCATACGTTCGGCAGTCATTCTTTTGAGCCTGCAGTGTGCGGAGCTGAGCTAACTGCCGACATTTGTAAGCTCTTGTTACTAAACAGGCAATGTAATCATCATCCACGTCGTCAGGATGGAACAGGAAAACAGTGTCATGGTCATTGTTGCTTCACATCCATGTACCAGGAAGAATGGCGTAAATCCGGTCGTGTCTTGTTTGGCAGTATTGTTGGCAAACATCACAAAAGGCAGCACCTCATCCCAGTTGGTTTGCTCGACACTCACGTAGATGGAGAGCATGTCAGTCAGTGTTTCGTTGAAACGTTCTGTAAGTCCGCTTTCTCACCACACAGGCCACACAGGGTCAGTCATCAGAGCCTTTGCAAAATGTTGAAAGAATCTTGTTGAGATCTACACCAGAGAAATTTAGCACCACTTTTTAGCAATTCTTGGAGCGGCCTGGCTTTCATACAAAAGTCTTTTATAAAATGTCAATAGTAAGAACATAGGCCAAGAAAGCTCCTCACGTTACTGGTATTCTTAGGAACAGGAAATCCCGTTATAGACCTCACCTTGTCTGGATCTGGCCGCACACCCTTGTTCAACACAAAATGCTGAAGTATTTTTATTTCTTTAGCTCCAAAAAGACACTTTCTTGGGTTAAGTTGTAAGCCACTATGTTTCAGGCACATAAGAACAGCTCTCAATCTTCTCACGTGTTCCTCGAAGGCTTCGGAGAACACTATAACATCGTCTAAATAACAGAGACACATCTTCCACTTCAGATGACATAAAAGATTATCCATCATTCGTTCGAATGTTGCTGGCGCCTAACACAAATCAAATGGCATTACATTGAATTCATACATGCCATCAGTGGTAATAAATGCACTTTTCTCTAGATCACTTTCGTCTACCTCTATCTGCCAGTATCCTGAGTATAGGTCCATCGTTGAGAAAAACCAGCTCCCTTCAGACAGTCCAACATATCGTCAATTTGTGGAAGAGGGTAAACATCTTTTTTAGTCACCTTATTGAGTTTGTAGGTAATCGACGCAGAACCGCCAGTGGCCGTCCTTCTTTCTTACGAGCACTACCGGCGATGACCATTGGCTCTGAGACAGCCAAATGACGTTGTCCCTTCAGCATCTTTTCTACTTCTTGCTGAATTATTTGGCGCTCTGCTGCTGAAACTCGATATGGTCTTTGGCTGATTGGTCGATGGTCGCCAGTATCAATTCGGTGTTGTACCTTCAACGGGGTCGACTTGCTCTTCATCTGTGGACTGAAACATTCATAGAATTCCTGAAGAACTGCGAATAGCTAATCCTGTAGTTCCTTAGGTAGATCTGGCGAGAGTTGGGACTGAATGTTTTTTCTGGTTGCTTCCGTTACAATCACACTTGTGGATTCTTCGCAAAAGGTTTCCATGGCACTCCGATGCCCTTTAATTAACATCTCAGGCGCCTTGGGAGAGTATGTGGCACCTTGCAGCAGTTGACTACCCACAGTTCACCAATTCCATTCTCAAATGAGACAGTGGAGGCAGGATGGAACAAATCTTTCTCCAGTGGTATAGTCCTATTACATTCCAATAGGAGGTCCATACAAGACGTGGTTATGACACATGACAGTTACCTTCGAAGCATTGGTGGCAGGAATTACGACATCATCCAGCACACGAACTTTCCAGCACGGAGGGACTGTTTCCCCCCTCTTCAACTCTCACATCGTCTAGCAAATCTTTGAGCGACCACAGTCTATAATTGTTTGCGAGGCCTTCAGAAAGTCCCAACCAAGAATGATGTCATGACTGCATTCTTGTAACACAACGAACTCAAAGGGCTGCTTGTGGCCATTTATAGAGACACGAATAGTGCACCTTCCTGTAGGCTGTACATAGTTCCCATTAGCCACCCTGACCAAAACATTTTTGTTGTCAACAAAACATAGTCTTCCGCAGCTAGTGCCGGTACTTCTCCGAAATAACAGAGAAAGATGCCCCAGAGTACAAAAGAGCATGAGCTTGGTTGGCCAACCATGAGGATTTCAACATAATTTGCCAACATCTTCGTAATGATCGGTGGCGGAGGATTTTTCCCTAGAGCGGCCTCACCTCCAAGGAAGGTCGCACCTTCTAGTTTTCCAGGTTGTGGCAGCTTGGTGACTGCTGGAGCATCAGAAGGGTGACGGAGACCTTGATCGGCGTGTCGGCAAGCGCTCTCTGAAGCGACCAGCTTGCGGCGACGGTGATCTACGTCGTCCAGAAGTTACGTCTTGATCTTCATTGTGGACCTGGGGTCTTTGGCCATTGAAACATGCTTCGAATCCCCTTTCGCAGGGATCATTAAATATCTGCCATCTCTCTTGACAGTAGCACACTATATGTCCTGGTCGCCCACAGTGAAAACATACCGGCTGGTTGTCCCTTGTTCTCCAGACGTCGGTTTTTCCTGGGAACATTTGCAGGATCTTCACGTTGCGTCTAGTGGCATAAATTCTCTTTGGCCTCGGCTGTTTAACAGTTTTTGTTGGGGCTGCATGGTAAGAGATGGGCGCCAGCATTTGTTCCACTTCCTCCCTTATTATTTCCTCAAGAGTCTCAGTTCTTGGCCCGATATACACTCCCATCGCCCTTTCGACTTCCTCTCTCACTACTTTTCGAATAATGTCTCTAATACCTGTGTTCTCTTCCACTGTGGCCACTGATACGACGTTTGGTAATCTTTCAAACTTCTTTTATCCAATTCTTTTCTGGTGCATCATCTCAGTGTATTGGCAACACTTAATAAAGTCGTCTGTTGTGGAAATTTCCTTCAAAAGCAACGCTTGGTAATGTCATTGGCGATGCCTTTCATAAGGTGTGCTACTTTATCTTCTTCCTTCATTTTGGGGTCATCTATTTTACACAGCCCCAAGACAATTTGTATGTATGACTGTGTCATTTCCCCTTGGCGCTGCACTCTACACTTTAGTTTCTCTTCGGCATCGCGTCCCAGCCATTGTGCATCTCCAAAGCACACCTGCAGTTCTTTCTGGAATGCTGGCCAGCTAGTCAGTTTCTCTTCGTTATTTTCGTACCATTGTTTGGCAGTTCCTTCAAGGTAGAAAAATGCATTGGCTTGGCACACTGTATCATACCAGTAGTTGAATTTAGCGATACATCTGTAGCCTTTCAGCCAGTTGCCTGGATCTTGGCCGTCATCGCCTGAAAATACTGCTGGATGACGAATGTGCTGGCAGGTGGTCGGCGTCATCATCGTCCTTACTTCTTCTTCTCATTCTGACAGCTTCCACTCAGACGAATATGTCTCGTACTCTGGCTTCTCGCCTCGTAAGCGATGGCTCTCTCGTGGTCTGATTGGGGCCATGGTGCTCTGTAGATTCTAGTGGTCATGAGAATCTACCCAGCGTCTCCACCAGAATAATTTCCAACAGTCTCTTAACTTAACCATTACACTAAAACAGTCTTTCTTTCTTAATGACCCGATCCTCTTGATGTGCGACAATATTTAGGCCTAAAAAGTGAATTTAAAGTTTCCAAATAATCGCACTGGTGACATCATAATGCAAGGCTATTAGATTTGAGTAAAATAAAGAATAATACCAGAAGACAGGGCTTTAGCAATTAAATACCATAACCATCAGATAGGAAATAAAATTAAGGGAAGTTTGACACCTGTTTTAGACCGATAGGACTAATACTGTTTAGAAATATTCACAATTTAGACTTAGTAACTGTTACAACACACGAAGAAAGAGTGGTTTCACCTCAAAATACTATCAGAATCAGTTAAGGTATTTTTTATAGAATATTTTGATAAAAGAATCAGTTCACAGACTTAAGAATTGTAGTAATGATGGTAGATTCAATGTTTTGTAAATTTACGAATTTTTATCTCAGAAACCACAACACCTAGGAGAAAAACTCTCATAACTAAAATTGACATTTAAAACATGCTTCACAACATACCAAAATTTCAGAGTGATATAAATTAAAATAAGGTTTTTGTTTTTTTTGTTTGTTAAATCACAAGTTACTGTGATGTAATTTTCGACTGAATGAATAGAAGGAGGCCCACAGGCCAAGAGGCATGGCAATATTTGTTGCAGATTTTCTAGAGTGTAGACATGTAGGAAGAGTGGCAGTATTTGGGCAGATTTTCTAGAGTGCGGTCGTGTGTTGCGAGATGCAGGAAAATTTTTTCTCAGTAGGTGCACAACAATGATGCTGGTTAGTTTGGTGCAGGGCCGGCGTTGGGGGGGGGGGAAGGTAAGTGGGTCAAAAGTACCCGGGTCTGATGGCTGGTGGGGTCCCCGATAACTGACTGTAGGGGCCCTCAGGCCATGGAGCCAAGGATCTGCCAATTGTCCCAACGCCAATTTGAAGAGCTAAAAAAAAAAGACGCCATTTTACCCCAGGCCCAAAATTCCTAGCGCCGGCCCTGGTTTGGTGTACTATTAATTTCATCCGGGGGGATATTGAAGCTGCTTATGGTGTATGAGGATGGTTCAACCTGTAATCATTAAATTCGGAGGGAAGTCTGATGTTTTTCTAAATTCTCCTGGTACCGATTCATGTAACAGAACTTTGAACAATTAATCAGTTTCAAATCAGCAAAAGTCTATATTGTTTCATTTAAAGAACATACCCTTATCTTTCTGGGGTTATTACAAGTGATTGGTGGCTGCAAGGAAGAATCTATTAGAGCACAAGAGCACGGTTACAGAGCAGTTCGGACTAGTGGCATGTGCAAACTACAGCATACAGCAAGTCCCTGACACACTGCTTGTTACATGAAAAATAAGTCACATGTTTATCAGGAACCCGGTATCCTCTTTAAGCAGAAAGAGAGAAAGAAAAAAGAAAAGAACCTTCCTTTAATAAGTTACACATTTTTAAACCCAGCAATGTGGCTCAGTGCACTTAGTTCTGATATCAGAACTGATGTTTCCAAAGAAGGATATATAATTACTAGTTGAATGAACACACCAATGCAACTGTTTAATTTATTTATTGCTGCGTCGTACGCGTTTAACCTCTCATCGAGGCATCATCCAGCGACAAATTATTTACATTTGTTAATATGGTATGCAGCTGTGCATCTCCATTTCTTTATACAAAGCTTGGTTTGCCTGTATCGTATTTACACTATTGTGTGTTTTCATTATTCTGGGGCCAGCTGGTTTGTTCATGTCGTGTCTGGTGCGCGAAGACACGACATAAACAAACCAGCTGGCCCCAGAATAATGAAAATGCACAATAGTGTAAATACAATACAGGCAAACCAAGCTTTGTATAAAGAAGCAGAGATGCACAGCTGCATACCATATTAACAAATGGAAATAATTTGTCGCTGATGATGCCATTGATGAGAGGTGAAACGCGTACGACGCAGCAATAAATAAATTAAACATTTGCATTGGAGTGTTCATTCAACTAGTAATTATATATCCTTTCTTTGAAACATCAGTTCTGATATCAGAACTAAGTGCACTGAGCCACATTGCTGGGTTTAAAAATGTGTAACTTATTAAAGGAAGGTTCTTTTCTTTTTTCTTTCTCTCTTTCTGCTTAAAGAGGATACCGGGTTCCTGATAAACATGTGACTTATTTTTCATGTAACAAGCAGTGTGTCAGGGACTTGCTGTATGCTGTAGTTTGCACATGCCACTAGTCCGAACTGCTTCTGTAACCGTGCTCTTGTGCTCTAATAGATTCTTCCTTGCAGCCACCAATCACTTGTAATAACCCCAGGAGATAAGGGTATGTTCTTTAAATGAAACAATATAGACTTTTGCTGATTTGAAACTGATTAATTGTTCAAAGTTCTGTTACATGAATCGGTACCAGGAGAATTTAGAAAAACATCAGACTTCCCTCCGAATTTAATGATTACAGGTTGAACCATCCTCATACACCATAAGCAGCTTCAATATCCCCCCGGATGAAAATTAATAGTACACCAAACCAGGGCCGGCGCTAGGAATTTTGGGCCTGGGGTAAAATGGGCGTCTTTTTTTTTTAGCTCTTCAAATTGGCGTTGGGACAATTGGCAGCATCCTTGGCTCCATGGCCTGAGGGCCCCTACAGTCAGTTATCGGGGACCCCACCAGCCATCAGACCCGGGTACTTTTGACCCACTTACCTTCCCCCCCCCCCCTAACTGCCGGCCCTGCACCAAACTAACCAGCATCATTGTTGTGCACCTACTGAGAAAAAATTTTCCTGCATCTCGCAACACACGACCGCACTCTAGAAAATCTGCCCAAATACTGCCACTCTTCCTACATGTCTACACTCTAGAAAATCTGCACAAATATTGCCATGCCTCTTGGCCTGTGGGGCCTCCTTCTATTCATTCAGTCGAAAATTACATCACAGTAACTTGTGATTTAACAAACAAAAACAAAAAAAAAACCTTATTTTAATTTATATCACTCTGAAATTTTGGTATGTTGTGAAGCATGTTTTAAATGTCAATTTTAGTTATGAGAGTTTTTCTCCTAGGTGTTGTGGTTTCTGAGATAAAAATTCGTAAATTTACAAAACATTGAATCTACCATCATTACTACAATTCTTAAGTCTGTGAACTGATTCTTTTATCAAAATATTCTATAAAAAATATCCTTAACTGATTCTGATAGTATTTTGAGGTGAAACCACTCTTTCTTCGTGTGTTATAACAGTTACTAAGTCTAAATTGTGAATATTTCTAAACAGTATTAGTCCTATCGGTCTAAAACAGGTGTCAAACTTCCCTTAATTTTATTTCCTATCTGATGGTTATGGTATTTAATTGCTAAAGCCCTGTCTTCTGGTATTATTCTTTATTTTACTCAAATCTAATAGCCTTGCATTATGATGTCACCAATTGCGATTATTTGGAAACTTTAAATTCACTTTTTAGGCCTAAATATTGTCGCACATCAAGAGGATCGGGTCATTAAGAAAGAAAGACTGTTTTAGTGTAATGGTTAAGTTAAGAGACTGTTGGAAATTATTCTGGTGGAGACGCTGGGTAGATTCTCATGACCACTAGAATCTACAGAGCACCATGGCCCCAATCAGACCACGAGAGAGCCATCGCTTACGAGGCGAGAAGCCAGAGTACGAGACATATTCGTCTGAGTGGAAGCTGTCAGAATGAGAAGAAGAAGTAAGGACGACTGATGACGCCGACCACCTGCCAGCACATTCGTCATCCAGCAGTATTTTCAGGCGATGACGGCCAAGATCCAGGCAACTGGCTGAAAGGCTACAGATGTATCGCTAAATTCAACTACTGGTATGATACAGTGTGCCAAGCCAATGCATTTTTCTACCTTGAAGGAACTGCCAAACAATGGTACGAAAATAACGAAGAGAAACTGACTAGCTGGCCAGCATTCCAGAAAGAACTGCAGGTGTGCTTTGGAGATGCACAATGGCTGGGACGCGATGCCGAAGAGAAACTAAAGTGTAGAGTGCAGCGCCAAGGGGAAACGACACAGTCATACATACAAAGTGTCTTGGGGCTGTGTAAAATAGATGACCCCAAAATGAAGGAAGAAGATAAAGTAGCACACCTTATGAAAGGCATCGCCAATGACATTACCAAGCGTTGCTTTTGAAGGAAATTTCCACAACAGACGACTTTATTAAGTGTTGCCAATACACTGAGATGATGCACCAGAAAAGAATTGGATGAAAGAAGTTTGAAAGATTACCAAACGTCGTATCAGTGGCCACAGTGGAAGAGAACACAGGTATTAGAGACATTATTCAAAAAGTAGTGAGAGAGGAAGTCGAAAGGGCGATGGGAGTGTATATCGGGCCAAAAACTGAGACTCTTGAGGAAATAATAAGGGAGGAAGTGGAACAAATGCTGGCGCCCATCTCTTACCATGCAGCCCCAACAAAAACTGTTAAACAGCCGAGGCCAAAGAGAATTTATGCCACTACGACGCAACGTGAAGATCCTGCAAATGTTCCCAGGAAAACCGACGTCTGGAGAACAAGGGACAACCAGCTGGTATGTTTTCACTGTGGGCGACCAGGACATATAGTGTGCTACTGTCAAGAGAGATGGCAGATATTTAATGATCCCTGCGAAAGGGGATTCGAAGCATGTTTCAATGGCCAAAGACCCCAGGTCCACAATGAAGATCAAGACGTAACTTCTGGACGACGTAGATCACCGTCGCCGCAAGCTGGTCGCTTCAGAGAGCGCTTGCCGACACGCCGATCAATGTCTCCGTCACCCTTCTGATGCTCCAGCCAGTCACCAAGCTGCCACAACCTGGAAAACTAGAAGGTGCGACCTTCCTTGGAGGTGAGGCCGCTCTAGGGAAAAATCCTCCGCCACCGATCATTACGAAGATGTTGGCAAATTATGTTGAAATCCTCATGGTTGGCCAACCAGCTCATGCTCTTTTGTACTCTGGGGCATCTTTCTCGGTTATTTCGGAGAAGTACCGGCACTAGCTGCGGAAGACTATGTTTGTTGACAACAAAAATGTTTTGCTCAGGGTGGCTAATGGGAACCTATGTACAGCCTACAGGAAGGTGCACTATTCGTGTCTCTATAAATGGCCACGAGCAGCCCTTTGAGTTCGTTGTGTTACAAGAATGCAGTCATGACATCATTCTTGGTTGGGACTTTCTGAAGGCCTCACTAACAATTATAGACTGTGGTCGCTCGAAGATTTTGCTAGACGATGTGAGAGTTGAAGAGGGGGGAAACAGTCCCTCCCGTGCCTGGAAAGTTCGTGTGCTGGATGATGTCGTAATTCCTGCCACCAATGCTTCGAAGGTAACTGTCATGTGTCATAACCACGTCCTTGTATGGACCTCCTATTGGAATGTAATAGGACTATACCACTGGAGAAAGATTTGTTCATCCCTGCCTCCACTGTCTCATTTGAGAATGGAATTGGTGAACTGTGGGTAGTCAACTGCTGCAAGGTGCCACATACTCTCCCAAGGCGCCTGAGATGTTAATTAAAGGGCATCGGAGTGCCATGGAAACCTTTTGCGAAGAATCCACAAGTGTGATTGTAACGGAAGCAACAGAAAAAACATTCAGTCCCAACTCTCGCCAGATCTACCTAAGGAACTACAGGATTAGCTATTCGCAGTTCTTCAGGAATTCTATGAATGTTTCAGTCCACAGATGAAGAGCAAGTCGACCCCGTTGAAGGTACAACACCGAATTGATACTGGCGACCATCGACCAATCAGCCAAAGACCATATCGAGTTTCAGCAGCAGAGCGCCAAATAATTCAGCAAGAAGTAGAAAAGATGCTGAAGGACAACGTCATTTGGCTGTCTCAGAGCCAATGGTCATCGCTGGTAGTGCTCGTAAGAAAGAAGGACGGCCACTGGCGGTTCTGCGTCGATTACCTACAACTCAATAAGGTGACTAAAAAAGATGTTCACCCTCTTCCACAAATTGACGATATGTTGGACTGTCTGAAGGGAGCTGGTTTTTCTCAACGATGGACCTATACTCAGGATACTGGCAGATAGAGGTAGACGAAAGTGATCTAGAGAAAAGTGCATTTATTACCACTGATGGCCTGTATGAATTCAATGTAATGCCATTTGATTTGTGTTAGGCGCCAGCAACATTCGAACGAATGATGGATAATCTTTTATGTCATCTGAAGTGGAAGATGTGTCTCTGTTATTTAGACGATGTTATAGTGTTCTCCGAAGCCTTCAAGGAACACGTGAGAAGATTGAGAGCTGTTCTTATGTGCCTGAAACATAGTGGCTTACAACTTAACCCAAGAAAGTGTCTTTTTGGAGCTAAAGAAATAAAAATACTTCAGCATCTTGTGTTGAACAAGGGTGTGCGGCCAGATCCAGACAAGGTGAGGTCTATAACGGGATTTCCTGTTCCTAAGAATACCAGTAACGTGAGGAGCTTTCTTGGCCTATGTTCTTACTATTGACATTTTATAAAAGACTTTTGTATGAAAGCCAGGCCGCTCCAAGAATTGCTAAAAGTGGTGCTAAATTTCTCTGGTGTAGATCTCAACAAGATTCTTTCAACATTTTGCAAAAGGCTCTGATGACTGACCCTGTGCTTGGCCTGTGTGGTGAGAAAGCGGACTTACAGAACGTTTCAACGAAACACTGACTGACATGCTCTCCATCTACGTGAGTGTCAAGCAAACCAACTGGGATGAGGTGCTGCCTTTTGTGATGTTTGCCAACAATACTGCCAAACAAGACACGACCGGATTTACGCCATTCTTCCTGGTACATGGATTTGAAGCAACAATGACCATGACACTGTTTTCCTGTTCCATCCTGACGACGTGGACGATGATTACATTGCCTGTTTAGTAACAAGAGCTTACAAATGTCGGCAGTTAGCTCAGCTCCGCACACTGCAGGCTCAAGAGAATGACTGCCGAACGTATGATGCAAGTCACCATTCTGTTTCATACCAACCTGGCGACCTCATCTGGATATTTACTCCCATCCATAAGGTTGGCTTGTCCGAGAAGCTTCTCAGACATTACTTTGGACCATACAGGATTGTACGAAGGTTGTCTGATGTTACTTATGAAGTCGAGGATTTTGATCCACACTCGAAGCGACGGAAGGTGAGAGACACAGTTCACATGCTACGACTGAAGCCTTACATGGACCCATGGAACCAGAGTGAACTTGAAGACCGGCATTCTTCAATAACCAAAGGGCCCCAAAAGCTGTGGGTCTCGTCCGGGCTCGAAGATGTCGACAACTAGGAACGTCACCACCCATCAGGAAACAAGGCGCGCGGGACCTACGACTCGCTCCATGACCAGGGCAATGTAACATCGGCATGCTGTTCCCTTAAGGAGAGGGCAATGTCGCACATCAAGAGGATTAGGTCCATTAAGAAGGAAAGACTGTTGTAGTGTAGTGGTTAAGTTAAGAGACTGTGGGACTAAAGGTCGTGAGTTCAAATCCAACAAGTCCTATAAAATTTTAATTTCTTAACTTTGCGTAAACTGTTGTGGAATGGTCTTGTTGTAACTAGTGTTAGTATTCTAGACGGTTCTTCATTACTATATAAGCTCTACTCCTTTCTACCCGGAGTCTGTTCGCTCTGTGCTTCTGTACTGTTCGAACTGTTTAATAAAGCTTCGTTGCATTAAAGTAAGTGTTTCATCAATGACCCCGCTACGCCCAAGGACTCTGACTGTGGTTTACTACATGAAAATATTACTGAACTTGAAAACAAAAACATCTATGTGTGCTTGTAAAAAATCATCTTTAATTTTAATATACTTTCTATGTTCTAAGTAGCATAATTCCACAAAATTTGGAAATGTAAAACTCCTAATTTTCTACCTTTTTATAAAAAAAAAACCCCTACTTCTCATTTATCTCTTGCCTCTATCTTTCTATCTAATATGTAACTTTCTATGCTGAATGAAATGAGATATGAATAATTGCTGCACCCTGAAAATTACATCTGATAAGTTAAAAAGACTGTTTGTTGTGCAACTTTGAGCACACGTTTTTGATATCACTAAATTTGTGGTATCTCTTTACCAAAATTTTCTAGACCTAAAATGTTGTATGTTGTTTTGCTTGTAATTTAATTCTCCACCTCTGTAAATGAATGTGGCCAGGAAACTTCAGAAATAAGAAATATCCTATATACTACTTTCAGTGACTTTTGAAATATATATACTCACTATCTAGGTTTCTAACTCTCAGACTACTGTAAAATGCTTCTAAAATTATTTACTATTGACTTTAAGTGTTTTAAGGACCCACTCAACTGTTTTTGAAGGTATATTGGCAAAACTAAGGTTATATTACAAGTGGCAGGTAGCATTGTATTATTAATTAATATGTAATATTCAATATACTTTACATTTTCTACACAGAATTTAAAAAAAAAAATATATTAATGTTTTTAACTTTTAGTTCATAATTTTAAACGTGTTTGTTTTTCTTTCAGAAATGCCTGGAATTATGGCTTTACGAAAGAGAGCAAGTGAAGATAAACCTTTGAAGACAGCCAAAATTGTTGGTTGTACACACATTAATGCTCAGACTGCAGTAAGTGAAATAATACTTCATTTTCTTTATTTGCGCTTTACTTGTGTAACATACATGATTTTTTTCTACATTACTCATTTATTTTTTTATCACTGAAAAAGATACAATTCTTTTGAGATTATGTTGGTTATAAATTGTTATGTAGATATAATGAAGGTCTAAAGAGGAAATTAGTTTTACTGAGAGATGAGAAAAGCTTCTTTGAATTATTAAGTGAGCAGTTTTTCATCACTTTGCTGTTTGCTAATATGGAAATTTGTATTAATTTTTTCTTTAATAACTTTACTTCACTCATAAGATGTTGAAGTATTAAAAATAATTATTTTATATTTTTAATTAAATTTTTTTTCCTTTAATCAGAATATCATGATTTTTTTATACAAATATACTTAATGTGGTTAAACCAAAATGTTTATTAATATTGTTTTTTTAACAAGACTGGTAAAATATAATGTCTACATCATTTTGAATTTATCGTCAAACTGTAATCATTGTGGATGTATCAATCAGTATCAGATAACTTGGTCCTTACATTCAACTTTTTTCTTTGATCTACATTATTATTATTTTGAATTGTTGAAGGCATCCACCTTTAATTTTAAACTAATTTTTATTGCACCTTTCCTCAATTTCACTTAGTTTTCTTCACAGTGCAAAGGAGTGTTCTGGTAATAGTCTCACTGCAATTCATTGAATCCTTATGGCTCTGTCTTGTAGCTTTGTCTGTATTTTTCCCTTTTTCCACTCAAATAACTACAGAAAAGTACATTAGTAATGTATATCCAGTAGTCTTCATTATTCTTTTCCATAATTTTTCTGTTACAACATGATACATAATTCTATTACAATTTCTCTTTTGTCTTGAAATTCTATCAGATCTTTGAAAAGACTAAAAAATAGATTAAATGACCATTATAAATATATACATGATGCAGAAGCAATAAAATAATTAGGAGCAGAGAAAATCCAATTAGAACTTGTTATATTGGTCCATGGTTTCCCCAAATCACTCCAGGCAAATGCCGGGATGCTTCCTTCAAAAAAAAGGCCATGACTGAATTCCTTCCCATTCCTTGCCCCCATCCTTGCCCCCCATCCTTGCCCCCCATCCTTTCCCGTCTCTAAAGACCTCGATGTTAAAAAGAGACGTAAAGCAGTTAAAAAAAAATTGTTATATTGGCATGGGACACACAAATGTATTTTTTTAAAGTGCCTTATCACAGTTAAAAAAAAGATTATTTTGATAGCTGAGATGAAATAAAGTGGTATGTAAATCTATGAATGAAGAATACCACTGGAAATGGAAAAATAAAGGATGAGATGTAGAAATTGGTTCTATACTGGGTGAACACAAATAGTATATTTTAAACCTAAGGCTGTACAGTACTGAAGATATCTAATGTTGACAATGAGGGCTCCTTTGGTATTAATCGTTAAATTGTTAATAGAACACTCGTGCACTTTGAACTATATAAGGAAGTCATACTTATTGTACATACTGATAATTGATAACAAATATATGTGTTCTCATTTTCAACGTAATATTATAAAAAATGTGTATAGTCCCTGTGTCCATTGTCTTGTGGGTAGGATGGTGGTGATGGTGTGCCCCCTCCCCTGCAGTAACCAACTTTAATATGCTTGTCCTGTTATAACCTTCATTAATGACATGATCCTCATTGTTGTTAAAATTCTGCCACGCTGCTTTTTTAAATGCAGGATTCCATGTTGGGCTCAGCCAATAAATGCTGTCCCTATTGAAAAAAAAGATCCCTAAGTTGAAAGGGGACCAATAGTCTTTCTATTAATTTCATTTCAGTCTTGGTGAATTTTTCCTTGTTCTTAGAGTCAAGGCAAGCAGCCTGTTATCCTAATGTCTACATTATGGCTGAAGTCAGCAGCTTTGCAATGTGGGTCTTGCTAGTAGTGGCAGTTGCAGCCAGGCTGTGTTAGGGAGAGCAGCTACATACATGGATTGAGTAATACCAATCTGTGTCACTTCCACCCCATTTTCAGCATTAATATCTAAATTTGGACAATCAAGGGTGTTGCTGTTAACGGAGTGTGTGATTGGTTGTAAGCAGTTCTGTGACTTATGGCAGTAAAGGAGATTTAGGGTGTAATGAATCAAAACTTTCACTCATAACAACTGTTCTCATTTAGAAATGCACTACATGCTCATATCAGATTGAACACTCAGATCACAAGAAGTCATTTCAGCCCATAGCAAGAGCCAAAACAACAAAAGGTGTCAGAATTCCCATAAATAAGCAGTCATTGCCTGTTATTAAAGCCTTAGTAGCAATCCTCAATGTGTGCTCTATACATGAGAAATGTTTACCCCACATGCAGAGCCCATTGCAAGAGTGATGGCATCGGCAGGATATAACCCGTTCTCTCAGCCTCGCATTCGGGAGGACAGCGGTTCGAATCCCCGTCCGGGCATCCAGATTTGGGTTTTCCATGGTTTCCCCCAAATCACCTCCAGGCAAATGCCGGGATGCTTCCTTCAAAAGGCCATGGCCGAATTCCTTCCCATTCCTTGCCACCCATCCTTTCCCGTCTCTAAAGACCTCGATGTTAAAAAGAGACGTAAAGCAGTTACAAAAAAAAAAAAAAAAAAAAAAAAAGGATATAACCACATATGTATTTACATAAGTGGTTTGTCAGCAAGTGGGATTGTCTGATATCCCTTAGAACCATCACAAAGTTACTCCTGTGACAAGGCGTTCCGAAAAACATTTTACATAGGCTAAAATCTTTATATGTTTAATCTCAAAAATATTCCCCTCATTTGTTCTGCGTTATTCTGATTACTATCTTGCCCCAGATGTATATTTCTGGAATGTTACCTGCACTGGCAATGTGTCTGTCAAATGTAGTATGGAATGCACAGCCATACAGAATGCAGTTAATTCCTATTTTATAAAGTTCTAAGCCATCATTTTCTCTTACAAATATGATTCTGATTGGGGCAGGGGAGTGTATGAAAATAATTTTGTGACAAATTTTCTCAGAATCAGCCCTGTTCTGGATATTATGGCAATAATTGAAGGTAGAAATGATTTGACTAAGGGGGGTGGGGGAGAGACACAGTTGGTTTGCATTTAAATATAGACTGATGTGGGTTATCTTAGAAGATCAGGAAGCTATCCATTTCTTTAAATCTGTATGTTGCAGTGGATATCATTCAGAAATGTAAGTGACTGATTGAAGCTGTTCTCTCCACAGTGTCAAATTACAAATGTGTTGTTAACAAAGTGGTAGAAACATCTCTGCTGATATGGAACATCTTTTATTCTTCCTCCTCAGCGGCTTCTATAAAAAAGTTAGTGGTGACCAGTGATGCAAGCTTATTGTCATCCCCACCACTTGCTCATAATGAGCAAGTGGAGCTTATCACAAGTGAAGTGGGTCATTAGACCATTCCAAAAGGTTGATGATGCATTAATCAGAATAATTGTGTAAAATATCTAATATGTCTGGTTGAAACCCATCTAAAAATAGACTTATCATCAAAAGTCATAATTAATTCACCGAATATAGCTTAGTGCCGCTCAGGAGATTCACACTCACCTGATGTACACACATGATGACAAAACTTTCCCAACAATTTTATTTCATTTCACAGCATTTAAAAACTGATGTGAGGTATGTCTTCTAACTTCGTAAAGCTGTGATACAAGTTGTGGTAGCAACTGACACCTCTCATCAAGGTGTATCAATTATCTGTCTGAAACATTACTATCTTGTGATGATGGTGAAGTTATCATGGGTAGTAGTTAAAAACAAATGGAAGTGAACAAATTATTGTTATTTATTTATCAGGCAGTGAAGTCTTAATCCTGAAAGGTCCAGCCATGACAGAGATGGAATGTTCAGAAAATCAAAAGACTATTGTTTAGTGAAAAAATGCTTCAGGCATATCTTGTTCAGCATTGCCCTATGTAATTTATTTAATTTTTATTTAATACAGAAATCATGAACCTCACCAGCATTCCGCATTACCCACAAACTTCATACAACTATCTTCAGTTTCAGGAATCCAAGAAAATCTCCTTGGTGGCTGAGATTTTGTTTGTGCAGTTGGTTTCATTTAGCTATTGTGAACCAATGTGGTATCTGTTCTATGGCAAACAAGTGTCAGTAGATACTCCGCACTCCCTAAGAGACTGAATGGAACAGTATGAATTTTAAGTTAGTTTGTGGATTAATTTTTTTACAATTTCAGACTACAACATAATATTGCAATAAAATATCATTAACATGGTTATTAATTAATTGTGGTGGAGCTTATGCCCTGGTAGCAAGTTTCCTTCACACTGACTTATGGTTCATGCACATTTTTACTTTTTAGTGTTAGGGTCATTAGAGATGGTAGAGGATTGGGGAGGGTAGATAGGGAGAGTAATTCAGTGATGGCTTTATGAAGGATCTTTCCAGCATTTGTCTGCAATAATTTCAGGATATCATGAAAAATCTGAATGAGCAGGGACTGGTTTGAATGTGCATCCTCCCAAATGCCAGGCCAAAGATTTCCATTTGTCATCTTCCTAATAACTTATTTCAACCCCTAAAACCTTCCTTAGAAAAGAAACTTCAGTACTTGCTTATGACTGAAATCCAGTGCTAATTTATTGTAATGGTTTATCTCTTCTCTTCATATGTTGCTCATAAATCTTATCCCAATATATAACCATGCCTCATTGCCAGTATAATGTCAACTATTTCTTCATATGCCTTATACCCTTCAGTGAATCCCAGCCCAGCACCTTAATCATATCACTTATTGAATGAATCTTGGTAATTTCCACAAACTCCTGTGTAGTCCCTTCAGCACCAGTATTTGATTTTCCTAACCAGGATGCCATATATCCCACAGGACTTCAAGAAGGGCCCCAATTTTTTTTTTTTTTTGACTCAGCATCCTTTCTTCCCTGATGTACCCAATCACTATCCCCTACAATACATGCCTATATTGAACTTTTCCTACAACTTCCCTGCCCTGTCCGCTTAGCTTACTATCAGCTGATATTCACAGATATTTACTTTTTATACCTTCAACAAGCAATTCCCCTTCACCATATAATGATAAGAAACCTTTATTTTTCTTTGTGCCTAATAAGCTAACTTTTCTTGGTATCTTTCTTCATTTAATTCTTGCCCATCCTACGAGATATCCAGCTGAAATCTCTTTGTAGTTGTTCACAGGCTCTCTCATGTAATCCTATTATTCATCTGGAACCTCTGACTATGAACCAGCAAGAATTGTTCATTAGAATAAAGAACAGCAATGGTCCCAAACATGCACATGGCAGTCCTGTTCCTACTTCCACCTCTCCTTGACTCTTTGCTTTTTAGCCCAATAATTTTATCCTCATTACCATCATTTTTATGGCTTACTCTGTAAAATTCTTTTAAAATATCCAGTGCCATACGATTATCTTGGCCTCTTTTGTTCATACCATGTGAAAGACCATGCACCTTATCTGTTGAGATTCACACGAAGAACCTTTTCTAAAATCATGATACTTCTTTTCGTCCAAAATTTTCCAAATATATTTGGCTATTAAGCTGGACATCAACTTGCTCCATAGTTTACTGAAACTAAGGGTTCTACAGTTCTTAGCCCTATGGCAGTTCTATAAACTCAAACTAACTAATAGTTTATATCTATATTACCTACATTTAACATTTCTTTGATAATTATCTTATACCAGCCACTTTGGTGGTTCAAAAGAAAACAAAATGGAACAATGCAACTTTCTCATAATATCCCAAGACTTTTTTTTAAATGTAATTTCCTATTTTGAATTTTTGATTTTTCCTCCTCCTTATCTTGGTGAATTTGGCTTTTTTCCTTTTTTATTTGAATTCATCTCTGACTCCCACCAGTATGCATCATGTTTTACTGCTGAGACGGGATAAACCCAAAATTTCGTCAGTGTTCTTTATTTCTATGAATACATTAATAAATAAATCTGCTTATCATTACAACAATTTTCCCTTTTTGACATTACCTTTTCCCTCCTTTAACACAAATTTTACAACTATATAGAGCATTCCCATAAACTGTCTTCATACAAGCTTCCATTACTTCTATTACTATTTTTCATTATATCTTTATATTTCAAAGTAGTTTTACCCTAAATGAAGAAACCATTACTCGAACATTGTGGTAAGTATGCTAAAAGTGTGTGAACTTGCAAGTTTGAAATGTTAAAATTCTACCATATTGACAAGAATTTATTTTATTTTTTTCAAGGCTGATGCCTTAGTCAGAATTTCTGTTGATTTTGTATACAGGTTTCTTATTGAAACATTGGCTGAGCTGGGTGGCAGAAGTCAGGTGGGCTGCATGCAACATATACCAACACAGGTATTCAAAATTTGTGTGATGAATAATAATTTAAATTGAGAGAGAATTCTTCATACTAATATTAA